>VZRW01010249.1:3220-36398 GCA_013398125.1 Aegotheles bennettii | reverse complement strand
AGCAAACCCCGGAGCAAACACGGCAGGAGCCATCGCGGGTCCGCAGCTGGACATGGGGAAAACGCCTGCTGCGTGAAGGTTCATTTCGTGGCTTCCCAAAACGGGGCCAGAAGAAGTGTAGATACCAGTGTGTCTGTCAAACAAGATAGAAACAGGCAGCATTTAGCTACCAGTTTTATAATGATCAGTGACTTCCCAGTGAGGGCTGCTGGTGTCCAGTCCCAGCCATTGCCTCTGGTGTTCATTTTGTCTCCAATGTACTTGAAGAAGCCCTTTTTTGTTGTCCTGGACCTTACTTCCAAGGTTTCATTCCAAGGAGGTCTTAGCTTTCCTGGTTGCCACCCTACATCCTCTGACAACAGCCTTATATTCCTCCCAGGTGGCCAGCCCCTCCTTCCGGCATCTGTACACTTTCTTCTTCCGCTTGAGTTTGCCCAGCAGTTCCTTATTTAACCATGCAGGTCTCCTGGCTCCCTTTCTTCTAGGAGGAGAGCATCCAAGACAAGAGAGTGGCAAAGGGCCAACTTTTATAAGGTGTGAGAGGAAAGGTGTACATGCAGCCTGGGACACCAGGAACACAGCTCCCATTCAGCTCTGTTGAGATTTAACCAGCGGAGAACATAACATCCTTCTGCCTTTGTCAAACAAGCATCCCTGGACCAGGAGAACACAAAGCACTGTCAGTAACAGCTAACATTGTGGGATTTTATTCTTTTTTGAAGGATTAATCCATGAATTTGAAATGTTGAAGGAGAACATATTTAAAATCAGACGATGAAAGCAGTGGAGGATCCACATTCCTCCCACACAGAAATCTTCACTGAATGAAAACCAAGGAACAGCAGAACTCTGGGATGGAATTCCACATCATAGGAGTTGTGCACATAACCAGGCCTGCAGGGTAAAATGCACAGTTCATGCCTATCCATAGGTAGCCTGATAATAAACCATGCAAAAGAATCATTTGGGGCTTCTGCTCTGCTTTTTGCTTTGCTTATTTAATAAAAAAAAAAGGGCATTGTTTAGGAATGTACTTAATGAACGGACCTGACATTTGGAATTTTCCTTCTATGCACCAAAGGTACCGGGAAAACCGGTCTCACAAAATGACTCATTAGATAACGGAAAGGTTGATCCCAAGATGAGCATTTTTACAAAACAGTCCAAATGCCATTTCGAACAGTGCTTCCTTCACTGAAAATGCCCTGGCAAAGCATCTGAGCCGAACACACTTCCCAGCACTGGGAACCTGTTACTTTGCAGAGCATCCTCCTTGGAGCTCTGCTAAGGCACGTGGAGGACAGGGAGGTGATTTGAGACAGCCAGCACGGCTTCACCAAGGGCAAGTCCTGCCTGACCAACCTGGTGGACTTCTGCAATGGAGTCACTACATCCGTGGGCAAAGGCAGGGCTCAGATGTCATCTATCTGGACTGCTGTAAGGCCTTTGACATGGTCCCCCACGACATCCTTCTCTCTAGACTAGAGAGATATTGATTTGATGGGTGGACCATTCAGTGGGTGAGGAATTGGTTGGATGGGCACATCCAGAGTGTGGTGGTCAATAGTTCAATGTCTCGATGGGCACCAGTGACAAGTGGTGTTCCCCAGGGCACCGTACTGAGGCCGGTGCTGTTCAGGCTTTTCATTAATGACATAGACAGTGGGCTCGAGTGCACTCTCATCAGCCCAGAAGGCCAACTGTATCCTGAAAGTGAAGGAGGGTCAGTTTTGGTTAGACATAAGGAAGAAGTTTTTCACTATGAGGGTGATGAAACACTGGCACAGGTTGCCCAGAGAGGGGGTGGATTCTCCATCCCTGGAGATGTTCAAGGCCGGGTTGGATGGGTCCTGAGCAACCTGGTCTAGTGGGGGATGTCCCTGCCCATGGCAGGGGGTTTGGACTGGATGAGCTTCAAGGTCCCTTCCAGCTCAGGCGATGCTGTGATTCTGTGACCAAAACCAAAATATTGAGGCTGATTCTTCTATGCTGGGCTTTGTTGTTGCTTCTACCAGTCTTGAGTCCCAAAACTGGGAGGGTCAGGAGGAACTCCATTATTGCGTATTTGAAATGTCTGCCCCTAGATGTCTTTTCTTTTTATAGTCTTGCCACGTTTTGTGCTATCAGCACTTCAGCAAGCCAATTCTAACTTCTCGTCAGTCAAGTTCCTTCTTTTTTAAAAAAACCCCAAAACAACAAATAAACTTTAAATACCCCAAAAAGTAAAAAATGAGATTAAAATCCCTTTGATGTGACCAATTATGGTTTGCTGAGTGCAACTTTCTGCGTCTGGTGACCTAAGCTGTCTTGAGCTGGGACAGAAGCTGATCTGGATTGCCAAGAATCCTAGAAATGGGATCAGCAAGGTGGATGTGCTGATCTGATAAAACATGGAGGTGGCTGCAAGACCACAAATCAGACACCTGATGGTGGCCAGGCAGGGTCTGAATTACTCCAACAAGCAAAGGTAGACATTATGCCAATAGACAGGGACCTGGTTCAGTTGTCTTGCAGAGCTGCAGTGAAGGCTGTGCCCATCATTCCCTTGCCTTCATTACTTCTCAGCTCTGGGCACTGCGTTATTCTGATGGTGTCTGTGCAGCCACTCCTGGTTTGGCAGTGTGTTTCTTTTATCAGCAGTTCATATCTAAAACTTTGAATATGAGTCATTCCAAGCCCTCCTGTCAGGGTGGAAGATACTTGGTGTGCACAGAGGAAAAAAGCAGTTCCTAAAACCTCATGTGAGTTTCAGTTTTCAGCCCCTTCGGCAGCAGGGCTGTGGTTCTCGCTCCCTGGCACACTGAAACATCTGCTTCTCTCAGGTAGGTGCAATAATAACTTGCCATTTCTTACTCTTCACTCCCGAAAACCTCTCTCTCACCTCCAATACCCCCTTCCATCCTCATAACCGCAGAGCAGCCCTTCCAGCACTCTGAGAACAGCATGGGCAGTGTCTGCTCCTTGGTTCATCCCTCAGTTTGCTTTGGAATGGTGTTTGTGTTTCTATCTTCATGGCACTCCTCCACTCCCTGTCCTCGTACCACCTTCCTTAGCTTTGTGGGGAGGCAGCAAGATTCAGCTCTCGTGGCGCTGCTCTCCAGTTGTCCCTGTAAGAATCGCTTCTGCACCTATCATCAAGACCACAGGAGATGGAACAAACTTGTTAGAACCCTCTTGAGCCCCAGCTGCCTTACAGTGACTCCTTCCATAGCTTTCCTTGCAATCCACTCTCACCTCAAAGCCTCGAGGCAATTGTTACAAAAGTGGTAAATTATGATGTTTGTTACAACTGTTTCTCTCATTTCTTTGTGGTGAAGCAGTTTGACACTCACGCATCGCTCCACATGTAGACTGTGTGTTAGGCAGGGAAGAGATTGATGATTTGGATTTATTATTTTTTTCACACCCGCCCCTGGCTGGCGTTGAAGTGCTGGAATAACAGAGGTTAAAATGAAGTCAGCCTGGGTTGCCTGACTCGTGTCTCCTCAGTTGCTTCTGCAGGCTGAATTCCACCTTTACTTATGCAGCTTCTGTGCAATCTGGTGATGCTTTAGGGGACCTTTCAGCAACAAAACTGTCTTCACTGATGGAGCAAGGCTTTGGTTAACGGGGGTTTTATAAACAATTCCATTAATGCCTGAAGGATGAAGGTTAGGCTCTTCTTCTCAGGACTGCCTGCTAATTCACTTTGTGTTGTAGCTACAGCATGCCCCAGCTCCTGGGTAACACCAGCTCACACGAGCACACTGCTGTGCATTATGCATCGGGATCCATTGTCTCCATTGCCATCTTCAGCATCATTTTTAGCATCGGTATCCCAGGGAACGCCTTGGTGATCTGGGTGGCTGGTCTGAAAATGAAGAGGTCTGTGAACATTGTCTGGTTCCTAAACCTTGCTGTGGCTGACTTCCTGTGCTGCTTGTCCTTGCCATTTTCCATTGTTCACCTGGCCCTCCATGAACACTGGCCCTATGGTTGGTTCCTCTGCAAAGTCATTCCATCAGTCATAATCTTCACCATGTTTGCTAGTGTCTTTCTACTTGTGGCCATCAGCATTGACCGGTGCCTTCTTGTGATGAAACCTGTCTGGTGTCAAAATCATCGCACGGTGAGATTTGTGTCACTGATATGCAGCGGCATCTGGATCCTGGCCTTCATTTTCTGCTGTCCTGTCTTCCACTACCGTGACACCAGTGCTCAAGATGGCAAAACTGAGTGTGGGTACAATTTTGGAGATGACGAAGTGCTCAATTATATAGATGATTTGCAGAACCTCACCTTTAGCTACTCACCTTTAGCCTACAACAGTAATGACTCGTGGGAATATTTCTATGAAGGTGATTATTCTGCATCCCCTGCCTTTACGGCCATAAACATCACGAGGGCTCTCTTTGGCTTTGTACTTCCCTTTGGCACAATGGCAGTCTGCTACGCCCTGATTGCTTTCAGAACGCGTGCAAATCAGTTCCACAAGCCACGCAACAGAATGCTGCGAACGATTGTGCTTGTGGTAGCTGCGTTCTTCATCTGCTGGGCTCCATACCATGTAGTCGGGATTCTGTCCCTTGTACCTACTCTTGGAACAGGACTGAGGGAGTCATTGATCCTCTGGGATCACATCTCTACAGCACTTGCGTATGCCAACAGCTGCATCAACCCCCTGCTCTATGTTTTTGTGGGACGGGACTTCCGGGCAAAGGCATGGCAATCCGTGCAAGCAATCTTGGAAAGTGCCTTTACCGAGGAACCAACACGCTCAGTCCCTCCCTCCCTGGACAGAAGCAAGACTTCAACTGAGAAGGACATTAGCAGCACAGTGTAACGCACGGCTTTGGGTCACCACTGTAGAAAGAGTGGGCCTGCACGTCAATCATTTCCTGCTTAACAGCTTTATTTGCTCCAACACAATTGATTACCTGGCAGATCCTCACACAAGGCACTGGGTGGTGAAGCAGGAGACACAGAGCATTTTAACCTTTAAAGAAGAAAGCGGGCTTGTGGAACCATTTGTGGTGGCATCGTGTAGTTTAACCTCTGGATTGCTTGATGATAAATGTTATTAGTTATGTGTGTATGTCTATGTTGTACCTCTCCTGTGTCTGATAAACTGCATAAGAAACCAACTTTGATGTCTCTCCTTGGAATTTGTCACCCCACCTTTCCCCTCCTTTGACTGTACTTGGCAGTCTGAGGGTACTGCCACATTGTCTTACCGCAGTGCATTACAGCAGCACTTGCCCCGGCCAGCTGCACTGTACACACTTCCATACCCTGGTAGATGCCCCAGATCCTTCTTTGTCCCAGCAAACACAATGCCGTACAGTAGTGACTGGGCCCTTGACATGCCGTAGCTACGTTCACTAGCATGCACTCCCCATCTGCCCAGCACCCCCTCCACCACCAGGGTCCCAACTCCTCCTTTTGGGAAGCAAGTCAGAGATTATCCAAACATACCTACTGCGTTTTAAGATGGCACGTGAGCAGAAGGTGAGCAACCATGGTCACTGATGGACCGGGTTAGGTGGCTGCTGGTCCCTCAGCCATTCAGTAAAGCCCTGGCATTGAGAAGCAATACCCTCTAGTCTGACCCCAAGGTGCAGACCACCCTGTTGCAGCACAGTCGTGCCCTGCCCTCTATAAGGGTGATGTGCTTCTCATGTCTTTCTGGTGGAGGATGATAAAAATTTCATCTGGTCAGGGCATTCGGGTGCATTTCCAAAGCTTGGGTGTTCTCTGCTCCCAAAAAGCAGATGTGTGCTTACTAGGTACTCTAATGAGGTGGTTTGAAATCTGCGTTTCATGTTGGTCCTTTCGTAAAGCAAGGAAAAAGGTCAACAAAGGGTACGACAAACAGCCGCCAAGCATTGGCATGGTTTTCACTTTGCCTTTCTAGCAAGCACGAGCTGAAAGACTCACTGATGTGGGTGCTCCGAGCACTGCCAGCCATAAGAACTTGCCACTCTTGGCATCCCAAGAAGCCTCAACTGCAAAGCATGTACATGTGTGGGCTGTCAACTCAGCCATGTCCACACCCAGGTTCTGTTTCTAAGGTGAGAAGCTGGGGACCGAGCCCACCTGACAGGCACCGCTGAAAAAAAGAATTCGATACTGGCACTGAAGGAGTTAAACCATAAACATTCACTTTTTCTTTTATTAAGAAAGCATGCACAAAAATAAACTCGTGAGACCACGCCCCTCTCTCCCTGACCACTGACAGAGTGCGGGGACCACGCTGGGGGCGGCCGGCATCCTGCCCACCCCGCGGAGCCCGCGCCGGCCCACCGCCTCCCCGCGCAAACCACACACATTCACCGCAGGGGCAGAGGAACGAGGCTGATTTGCACACTGACCGGCATGTATTTACAAATGCAAATGAGGCGCAACTTAATATGCAAATGAGGCAAATATGCAAATGAGGAGCACTTGGATACGCAGAAGGAGCCATCTCGGCTGGTTTTTCTTCCGGTGGTGTTTTCAGACTTCCACAGGGCCAGCTCTCAGTAATGTTCTCTGCAAAGCACTGGCTGGCACCTACCAGAGGTTCTCATGGTCGTCTCTGGTGCCACTTTCCACAGAAACCCACCACACGCTTCCACGTCGCGTCGTTCCCATCCCAAGGCAGCAGAGATCACAGCTGACTCCACTGAAGTTGGCTCTGGGATTCCTCATTTCTCTTGGAAACACTCAATGACGAACTCCCCCCCAAACACACACTTAAAGGAAAAAAGAAACTAAAACGTGTCCCCCCCCAACACAAAGAGACTCTGTCTTCCCTGACAAAGATCCAACTGGTTCATCCCTACAGCAAATTCAAAACGCAATGCAAGTTCCCCACCTTCCTGCATTAAGTCGAGGTTATTACTCCCCCGCCCCAGGTCTGTCGAGCAGCCATGGTATTTCCACCCTGGTTCCCTTCACCAGCAAACAGCGAGCAAGGGCCAGGGGGAGGCTTCACAAACTACTAAGAGGAAACAAGAGGTTTGACAGAACAGAGCCACACCAGAAAGAAGGGGAACACAGGACACAGCTTTGGGGAGGAGGCATCTCAACACTCACTCCTGCTCCTGCACCTTTTCTACCTTCCCGATTTGCAAGTGCTGACCAAACTCATCCTTCGGGATCTATACTAGATTCCATCACCTCCCCAGCTGAACGGCAAGGGGTCTGAGCCACCTTCCTCTCTTCCACACTACGCTCTTTGGCAGTTTAGTTTAAAAATCTGTCCCGCTTCGTCCTCTCTCTCCTAATGTACCTCTTATAAAAACTGTTTGCGAGGGCCTCCCAGTTACTTGACCAGAGGGTCCAGCCCCTTGACCGGAAGTCCTCTAACTCACCTCCACTCTGAGCAGCAGCTTCCTTCCTCTTCCCACCCTCACCCCACCCACAAAGTGGGAACCACTGACTGAGAATTGCACTGCGCCAACAAGGCTCCTGCTGCTGGCACTCAGACCGCAGGCAAGGGCAGTCTCCGAGGGAACACGAGGGGCACAGGGCCAAAGAGCAGCCGAGCAAATACTGACAGGAGAGAACTTCCAAATTTGCATATGCAAGTTAAGAGCCTCACTACATATTTTGGAAAAAGGCTTGAAGGGCTGGGGGGTGAAATTAAAAGCTCTGGGGAATAGAATTTGCTGAATCACACGTGACACCCCTGACCGCTCCTTTGACCTGCTGGGTCCGCAGGCTTCACCTGGAGGCTGCAAAAGGCAGCATGGAAAACAGGTCAGGATTCCCTCAAAACCTCTCTCAGTCCTCACAGATGGCACTGCCTGCCAAAACTGAACTGCCCTGCTGAAATACCACCTCTGCTACGCCCTCCTTTCTCCACACTGGGGCCGACCCGCCCAGCCCAGCTCAGCTCTCCCTCCCTCCGGGATCACCCCTCTTTGTCCCTGGGAATGATTCCTTTGCTTCTTGCTTTGCCTGCTGGTGCAAGAAAGTTCACAGAGCTAAGATCACCCCTCCAGTGTCCTGTTAGCCCCCGACTTTTACAACATTTACGAAACAACATAACTACAGGCTCCCAGGGTCCACTAGGCTCTCCCACTCCAGTAGCCAATACGACAGATTCACCGGCCACCTTGAAGGGAAAGAGGGATTGTTAAACGCAAAATGATGGAGGCAGAGAAAGATGCACTCGAGGATTCAGCCTTCCGAGGTCTTTTCACGGCACCAAGGACCCATCTTCCTGCCCTCCACAGAGCACCATGCAACACGAAAGAGCCGATCTGATGCATCCGAGGCCACCAGAGGAGGGGGAGGGCTGTGCTCAATTATTGGTAATAATAATAATAAACAAAAGAAGAAAAAGAAGATAAAACAGGACACAAGGAAGGATTATCTTCGGCAGCATCTTGCGGTGGCTTCTCTGGCGGAGATAGAGAATATATATCTATATACAGGCAAGGCAGGGAGGCTGGGGAGGGTGCTGCTGACACCATCCGCCCCACGTCCCCCTCCCCTCTCGCGTCCTTCACAAAGGACGGGTTATCAAGTCTGTAACTCGCTAGGTGATCAAGTCCCAGTCAAAATCATCAGGGATTTCCTCAGTGGCGCCTGGAGGAGGCCCTGGAGGCCGAGGAACCAGATGGTGAGCTGAGACAAAAACAAGAAAATAGAAAGGAAAGAAAACAGTTAGAATAAAAAATACCACACTTTTTCACAGTGGGCCCTTGGGCAAGAGAGAGCGTACGGGACTTGGGCCCCCTCCCTTCCAACAGTCTAACAAGCAAGAACACTACTGGTAAGATTCTCCCTGTCAGACAGCACCTACCCATGTCTGTAGGTGATCTGCTGTGAAACTCTCCACAGCAGCTTCCACAGAAGTTAAGTCGCAGCCTCCTTCACTTTCCTTACAGCTCACTGCTGATCAAGCACAAAGAAGCTTCTCATGGAAAGTTGCCTTCAAGCAACCAACTGAGGGTGAGGCTGGGGAAGAAGACTATGTGTGTGAAGTGAAAGATATCAGGCCACTGAAATCCTAAACCTTGCCAGAGCTATGGCAGAGCCCTACATGGAAAGTCTCTTGCAGTCCAGGCTCCCTCTCTACCCTCAGTGCTCCATGTGACTATAAGATGCTTTGGGAGAAATACACAAAGGGCTTAGGAACTGGTTCCTTAATGCTCATTGGTATAATATGCCTTAATGTCACGCCTTACCTGGGCGATTATATCCTGGAGAGTCCTGGGGGGAAATCTGGTACATAGGAGATGGCCCAGAGAAGAGATGGGGAGGCTGGGGCTGACCATAGGAGTTCACTGTGAAAGGAAAGGAATGAAAAAAAAACCCAAACAAACACAACCTCTTAATGTTCTGGTTAGCTGTCTTGGTCCTGGCTGGGTGGCAACTAAGCCGCAGAGCAACTCACTCAGACCCACGGGATACTGAGGAGGTGTTCAGCTGTTGGGTTCTAACTGCAAGCTATAGCTTGGTCAGGGATCTTGTTCTTGGAACCAGCAGGAGTTTCTCTATTATTGTAAAAGAAGAAAATTTTCCTCCAGAAACACCACAAGCTGGCTCAGTATCATCTGTTTAGTTCAGGACTACACGACACACACCCTCACAGTTCTGTCCAGACCATGATACCTTCTGTGCTCTCCTCAGAGTGCATTCTCCTACTCCTTGCCCAGTCAGTACTTCTCCAATATGGGTGTGAGAGGTTTCTTCTTTACAGCTCCTACGGCTCCTGCCATCTGGAGTAGCAACCTCTCTACTTTGCCATTCCTTTCTGTTGGCCACTGACAAAAAACAACTCTACCTTCTCCGTTTATGGGCTTACATCTTAAATGTATTTTTGACTGGAGAGGCTGCCCGTCAGTGGTACGCAGAACACAGTAACAGTCTGCCTAGGTAACAGACATAGGGCATCCTAATCCCTTAAAGCCAGGGGAAGCTGGGCTGTTGCAAACAGCTCTGCCAGCCCAGCCCTGAGTTGCTCGGTGCCACATTGCCTGGCAAGGCAGCAAGTCTTTCAGGATAGTCAAGAACTGGGCTTTCACCTACGTGTCATTTTAGTCTCCCTCCTAATTACCTTGGTTCATGGATTGCTCCTGTTTGCCACTGTTCAGGGCACAAGAATCAGAGATTCGAGGGGGCTGCTGTGGGCCAACCAGATGCGGGAGCTGACCAGTCTGGGTAAGGAAATGATTGAGGGAGTCACAGAGGTTGGCAATATGGTGTTGATCCAGTGTCCAGTTCTTCCGCTCAGCCTGGCGCAGACTCTCCATCAGCTCTGCAGGGGCCAAAGGACAACGTCAAAGCCAGCACTTGCTCTGTGGTCTTTCCTGCAAAGAGTTTCTGTCTTCTACCCCTAAATCCTGCCTTCTCCCCATAAAACCCAACTTCATCACTTTGAACCCGTCATCAAACTCCTGGAGAGCTCCGTATCTCGGATACTGTCTCACTGACACAGGTAGGGCAGTGATGAGCAGGAGGAGATGATCTCAGTTACTTTCTGACATATTTTTATGCATTAATTCCCCCTGCCCCAAACTCCTTTGGTTAAGTGCTTCCGGGTCTTTAACAGAGCCCATGAAACAGGACAACTCGTTTTACAAATAGAAAAACTGAGTCACTAAGAAGCCCATGGACTTGACATGGTTATGCTGAAAAAAAGGTCTGGGCATGGCACTCATGTTCTAGACTACAGCACAACTACAGCACTGAGCCGCTGGGCATGGTCATTAGGCCAGCACTGACCTGAGAATTGGGAGTGCTCAATGCTCGACCAGTTCAGACGGTTTACCATCTTGAAGCTTTCCTTCAGGGAATCAATGTTGGAGCACCAATCAGGGGGAAAGGCTGGAATGAAACAGAGACGAGATTATTCCAATACAGCCTGCCCTTTTCTTCTGTCCCTTAACATAAAATGCTTCACCAGATAGCCTGATGCTGCAGCAGCCAGAGATCCTCCCTCCCTTGGAGGACCATGGGTGGTGCCTTTTTCATTTAGCCCCCGAACTTCATCCTGCACCTCTGACCTGTGTGGATGTATCCTCCTTTCCTTCAGTACGGAAGCAATTTCCCTCCCAGATTTCACCCACAACTGACTTTCGCCCCTTCTCCACACACGGTGTAGGCACTACATAGGGAAAGCTTGCTTGTGGAGTTTGTGTCCCGGGGCTCCTCACTGCTCCCTTTCCCCAGCTGTTCCTCCCTCACCACTGACTCACCAAAGCCAGCACTGTTGATTGAAGCCTGCGACTGCTGCTGCTGCTGGTGCTGATGTGGTGGCTGCTGCTGTGGGTGGGAGTGTGGGTGATGTTGTTGATGCTGGTGGTAGCCTCCATGCTGCATTGGAGGTGGGTGCATGGACATCACTGGTGGAGGGCCATAACCTTCACCACCCTGCTGCTTTCCACCTTGGGATGGGCAACCCTCTGGGGTTGGAGTGTGGAGTGGGGGAGCAGCACCCACTGACGAGGGGCCTTGCTGCTGCTGCTGCTGGTACATGTAGTAGTTGTGGTTGGAGGGCTGCATGTCACCAAGGAGAGAAGAGAAACCTGCCAAGTAAAAGGAGGAGCATGGAGCTTTAAGAGCTGCCTGGATCAGACATCTGCTTAAATTATCCATCTCTAATTTCACACTGTTCATCCTGCTATTTATGAAGCTTTTGGAATGCCCTCTACAGGCTGCCAACAACTATCACCTGCACAGTCACATGCTGACTCTGCTCCAGATTCTGTTCAAAACAAAAGGCTCCACAACAAAGCCCCAGCAGGATTTAAACTTCTAGTACAGAGCTAGGCACTTAAATTTCTCCCTGGATTTTTCCTGTGTTTACCAAAACAGCCCATGCTCTCCTGAAATTTCATGCAAGTGTTGATTTCCTAGAAATGACCATTAAGCAACAAAATTAACCAACAAAACATTTAGAAAACAGGTAACTCCATAAATCTGACTTGCTGTTTCCCAAAGCTCCCTTCAGTTCCTGTCTTAAAAGCAGTTTGGTCAGGAACGTTCACAATTTTTCTCACACGGATCATTAAGGTCACGCATGCTACTGCTTTTGTTCACAGAGAACATTGCACACACCAGGGCTCCTTCCTTACTTTCATTTCTCCCCATACATTGTGGAACTTCTGGGATAAACAGCAGTGAAGGGCATTACACACCACTAACCCAAGCTACACATTCCTTACTTTGGGTGCCTTTACCTGACCATCCGCGAGCAAGCCTCCGTTTTTCACTAGATCCAAACCCAACCCCTACAACACCCTACTCCTGTGATGGGGCCAAAGGATGAGTACAGCCATCCTGACTCAGACATTGCCCGCAAAATTTCCTCAAAAATTGCAAGTTTTCTGAGGCTACCTTACAGCTGAAGACTTGGGGGAAAAAAACACATCGCTGCTAAGCTTTTAGAGAGGCGCACACACAGAGTAAAGGTTATTCTTTATGTTTCTGTAGCTTGCTTATCCTACAACATCTCACACGACAGGCTCCTGCTAGGAATCTCAAGAGCCAGCACGATAAAAAACACTGAAAGTAGTGAATTTTTATTTCACTGAAGCTACAAGTTCAGATGGCTTCTCCTGAAGTACAAACTCTGCCTGCACTGTGTGGTGGCTGACAGCACAGGTGAGAGGCTCATCTAATAACACATTCCTCTTCACACCAGGGTAACATTTAGAAGAGTGGCAAAGGCAGGAATAGAAGGTTTTCCTGAAGTGTTTCTGCGGACATCTCCTCTCCTCCCTGCAGTGCCATTGCCCTCTGGTGGCTGCTCCCTCAGCCCCAGGAACACAAGCTGGGGATGGAGCTGCAGGCTCTCTGCTGCACTCCAAACCCACAAAGCTCACTTCTCCAAGGCCTTGTACAATCCTTGCTTTAACAGCTCTGAGAAAGGATGACTTTCCACTTTCCTTTCAGAGGAACTTCACTGCCTACATGCAGCAATTCCCTCCCTCTTACAGTTTCTAGCCTGACAGATTGTGAACACTTCTCCGATGTGATTGTCTCCAGGACTTCATTTCTCTAAGCTTCTTCCATTTTAGTATTTGCTTTTGTATCGACTCGAGGTATTTTAAAATCCTCATCCTCTTTATTCTGAGAGAGCTGGAGGGAGCAATAGATAAAGGACATGCAGATTTCTTATCTGCTCTTGGAAGAACTAATTACAGCATGCCAAAGAAGGAAAGTCTGCTTGCACAGGCTCCTAACCAGGGAAAGATCTGAGAGATACCAAGGATAGATCGGTGGACAAGACTGTGTGGGCAGGTACCTGCCCACACCACATGACGCATATGGTTTACTCACCGTGCTGAGAGGAAGATGATTTCTCCAGCATGGATTTGTAGAGGTTTCGGAAGGACCAGCTAAGATCCTGGAAGTTGATCTCAGAGTAGGAGAACTTGAAGTCATGGTTGGCACTGTACAGCGGGGGTGGCACATCGGCCCCTTCGCGGCCCTGCCCCCCTGCTACGGTAGAGGCAACATCCACAGGCCCTGCCCCCTGCTGAAGAAGGTACAAGTAAAGCCTTGCCCTTGCCCAGGCTTTATAACTTGAGACAGGGACCCAGAGACCAGACACAGGTAGGATATGCACTGATAGCCTGTATCACCTAGCTCATCTCCCAGGAAATCTTCCCAAATGTCATTTTCCTTGAGGAAAACCAACCACCACCCTGCAGCACACTGTCTTCAGCCTGTTCTTCAGCTACCTAATGCCACTGTGCCTTCAACCTTATCCCCATCCAGTCCTTCCTCATTTTCTGTCTTTGCAGTCTCAGCTTCTTCCCTTCTTTTTGCCTCTATCACCATTTCCATGATTCCCTCTCTTCTCACCACTTGCTTTTCCATTCTTGCAACCCCCATCTCCTCTTCCCCACACTATAAAGCTTCAGGCTGCTGCTCACCTGGCTGTAGTTGGCAATGGGGGTGGTGCTCTGGAGTGACAGCTGAGGAGTGGCCTCAGGTGGCAAAGAGGCTTCTGTGGTGACTGGAACGGCCCCTCGTGGGCTTTTACTCACCTCTTGCTCTGGGGAGTCTTGTGGTATCTGTGGATGGGGAAGAAGGAGAAAAGGAAAGGAGCAGAAATCAAGAACAGATGGAGAAGTGAAACTGCAGATGGCAAGCCAGCTTCCGTGCTGTAGAAATTGGTGGCTTAGAAAAGAGGAGGGCTGGGCCTTAGTCACTAAAGAGTCAGGGTAAAGGACTTTAAACAAGATTAACTTTGCTACTGAGCAGCAGCGACAAGAGCCGATCAGCAGGACACACGTGCTAATTCGCTCAGTCCCAGCCTTTGCCTCCCCATCTGTAAACCCTGCCACCAAAACAATACCATGGTCTGGTGCTGGAAGGATTCCTTGGAACAAGAAGGGAACTCCCCCTCCTGCTCCATGCTGTCTGGAAAGAACAACACTCACATCATCATCTGGAGGATGCCGCCTCTTGCGAGATATATCTGGGCACGTATCTATTGTCCAGTAGGAGCCCTGGAAAGAGGAGCCATTGGTGAATGCATTATTAAATCGGAGAGCTTCCCGAGGCAGGAGGTGTCTGACTCAAGGGATGCAACACCAACTAATATCAGGACCACAAAGACCATCCTCCAGAACATCAGACAACCAGGACTTGGGTGTTGGAAAGAGACTGCTCTCTTGCACTGTGCTATACTGAACAACAAGGTATGATGGTGGAAGGCAGAATACTCTGTATTTCCATCACTCTGAGACAGAACACCAGGAAGATCAAAGAACATTTTAATCCAAGCTGGGCCAACTCTTTCAGGCCTGCGCGTCCCCTTCAACACCTTCCTCACGACATGAATTTGTAATTAACTGATGAGAACCAATTCAGTGTTCAGACTGGACAGAGACAGCTGGAAGGACTGCTCTTACTCCATGCTTGTGAGACTCCACTGGGGGGTTCCCAGTGCAAGACAGACAGTGACATGCTAGAATGCATTCAAAGAAGGGCTACCATGATGGTTACAAACTACAACACGTGTACAAGGAGTTCACACAGAGAGATCTGTTTAGGCTGAACAAGAGGTGGTTGAGGGGATCTAACCAACTGTCTCCAACTGTGTAAGGAGATTATAAAGAAGGCAAAATGAAACCTTTGTCAAAAATGCATAGCGCAAGAATAAGAGGCAACAAACACAAGCTACAGCAAGGGAAATTACCATCAGGTATAACTAAAAATTAATTCACAATGATGGTGATGCAGCACTGGAACAAGTACCCAGTTGTGGCACCTCCACCCTTGGAAATATCCAAAACTCGTTTAAGACCTCAACAATCCAATCTGATTGTCCCTGTCTGGGAGGGGGGATGCGTGTTGACCTTCAGACATCCCTTTCAATGTAAAATAGTCTGTAATTGCATCTGTTGTTTTCTGAATCAGTATGAAGAGAACTCGAGTGTGATTTAGCTCATTTTAACCTCCAATTGAAATGTGAATAATCAGTAACATGCAGAGGAAAGGTTCTCAGTATAAAACCAGCCCAACATGCCCATGAACACCTGCAAACATGTACACTGTGGTCAGTTAGGACTTCCGGGAGTAAGCTATACAATCAGTAGTATTTTTGAGCAGTGATCCTCAAAGATATGTTACTTCCATTTATAGACACCAACTGACCACCACTTAGTCCTTTAAATATAACCTGAAATAAAAGGCCTGTGCAAGCAGCCCTTTCTGGCACCTTTAGGATGGGGAGGGGGAGACAATCTTTCTGTTTAAACACAGAGCTTTTTGTGCCGACCACCATCTTCTGCCTGCTTGTTGGCTTACTTTTTAGCAGTAATGATACCTGCATGCCATGATGCCATGTCTTGGTCTTGCTGGCAGCTCCCCCTTACAGTCTATATATTCTGGCAGAGCATAAAGCGCTACTTAGCCAACTTAGCCCCTTACTACTTACTTACTTACTACTTACTTACTTACTACTTAGCCCCTACTTAGCCAACAAATTCCTAAATTCTTGAGTTTTACTTGTAACTGATTTCTACAGATCTGAGCTATCTGATGGTGACATTTTTTTTTCCAAACACCAAATGTTTTGCAGTCTAAATAGGCAGTAGTTCTGCTCCCACTGCCACAGATTTTGATTCATTCTATGATTCTATGATCCTGCCTCCACGAAACCCACGATGTCACATCGTAGTCCAGCAGCCACTACGGTCTCTCATCATCAAACAGCTTGGACTAGACCCAAATTTTACACATAAAAATCAAGAAAAAGAAACAAAACTGAGGTACGTTCAACCCCATTTTTTCCTTCTCCCAGTATCTTTAGTCATCTGAGGATGGCAGGTAAGAAAAATAACTGCTGAAACCATTAAGGCCCCTTAACAATTGCCCCTTAAGTGAACACTTCTGTAGCCAAAGTCCTGCAGTAAATCTTACTACTGCTTCCATTTCTGCCTACACTTTAGGTTTCAAATTCCAACCATGAGTTAGAAAGGGCAACCCCAGCTTATTCCTTGCAGTTTTAAATTGCTTGCCCAGGAGCATGCGGACTTCTTACCTTCCCAGGATCATCTCTTGGCCGAGGCACCTTCCGAAAACATTTATTCAGAGAAAGGTTGTGACGAATAGAGTTCTGATGAGAGATTGAGAGAGACAAGTAAGTGCTACAAGAAAAATGTACAGCTTTCTGAGTACACCTGGGAGTGGGCAGAGGAAGCAGAAGGGTGGTGCGTACTCAAAGCTGAAGCTCACTACATACACCCCAAACAGAGCAGAACAGAAGCTGTGAATAGGAGAGGGATGGATTGTGATGAATAATACGAGGCTGAACAACCTACACATCTATGGAAGGCACAATGAAAACAGTACCAGTGTGATAGAGAGGTCAGCAGGAACGTGGGGTTTGTGGAGGGGTTTTATTTGGTTTTTCTTCATTGGTGGTGGTGTTTTGCAGGCTCCTTCTTAAGGGCCACCACATACATACAACAAAATTCCCAGAGAAAATGGGACTTCTGGCTCTGCACTTTTTTCCAGTTGGTCAGCTTAGTTTCACATCTGCCTTTTTATTTTGCACATAGTTAAAACATAAGTCTTGTAATTAGACCAAAGGCATACTTCAGCAATTAAATCCTCACCTTCCAACCAATACCAGCATTTTTGTAGTAGGGGAAGTTGTCACAGATCCAACGGTAGATCTCGCTGAGTGTCATCTTCTTGGCAGGTGATGAGTTGATGGCATATGTGATCAGAGTGGCATAGCTATAACGTGGTTTTCCATCTTGGTGCACTGCAGCCTCATCCTTACTTAGGGTGGCATTAGGATCTGTTGGTGAGCCTGGGGGACACTTTCGGGCAGCCCCTGGAGGTCCTTGTGAGGAACCCCCTAATTTTTCAATAGTAGCCCTTAAAGTCAGCTGTGGGAGCCAGTCTATGGAAGTAAGGCTGCTTTCCAGGTCGGAGGCCATGATGCTGGAGGCAGGAGTATCTGTGGGGAGAAAGGACAGAGAGGGAACTCCTGAGATATAAATGAGGTGAACCCTAAGAACAGAAACATCCATTTGCATGCCTGCTCTGCTCTTCCCTGACACAAATACCTGTGTAAGGATCATCCCATTTCATATACCTTATTCACAGTGAGAAAGAATAACCCAAGGTGGCCCATGATGGTCTTGGAGGACCGTCCTTGCTGACAGTAGTTGGGACAGTGCTCATGGTGACATTGCTAGGACAGTCTCACTCAGAGCAACCCAACAGTTCCCAGGTAATGAGCTAAGATCCATTCAAAGGCAGTGGCATCTCTTTAGCAGCTGTATCACGTTTACTCCTTTGCTACATAAGCAATACAACCTTGGGACCCTTCACCAACATCACCTGTAATCCAGTGGGTTTGCCCATCAGGCAGGAGAAAGATCATAGCTAAAAGAGAATGCTCCTTCCTGACATATACAAACCAAATTTAATTAGATCGCCTGGAAAAGTCAGGATTGTAACTATCTTAATTTGGGAGGAAATTCATTTGCCTCTAAGCCCTAACCTCTCTTTCTGCATCAGGTGACATTATAATGAATCCTATTCCTTAGAGCTAGGATTACATATCTCATTTTAAAACACCAAGATCATGCATAATACTATATATAGATAATTACATCTACCATGTCGAGGTGGAACAGACTATATTAAGCACATAATAGTTAAAGCTTTGCCTACCATAACCCATTTTTCCTAAATATACGTATCATTTTATTGAATTAAATCTTACTTAATTCACAATATAATAAGCAAGTATTCTCCCCAAATCTGAAACAACAACAAATTGCTTGTCCAAGGTCACACATCAAGTCCGCGACAGGGTGGAAACAGACTCTGGATCTTTCCTCTCATAAATATATAATATTTCCCCTCATAAAAATAAAACACACCTGTTCAGCATGGCTAGCACTTGTACACAGAGTTTTCTACTTAACAATTGCTTCATATGAAGAAAATATTTAGCAGCATGAACTTGTATAAACTCATACACTTAGCACACAAACCTGTTGCTGTCTTCTGTAGCAGTTAGTGCAGCAGGATTATCATCCTTGCTCAGAACTGGCTATATCACTATACCAGGAGCAAGCCCTTGAAGCCAGCACGGAGGCAGCCAAGCTGCCTTGGCCACAGCCTGTGCTGCGCTGCAAGTTCTGTGTCTGTCGTTTGTGAAACTGATCTTTCTAGAGGATCAGGTGATACCACCTTTGAGATGCTAGCATCACCTTTGAGATACTAGTGCGTACAGACCCGAATGCACACACACACACGCAGACACTCAGGCACACACAAATCAAACACGTGCACATAGAAGAGAACAGACGGACACCAGGAACAGTTCACCAGCAGACACCTCCCACTGAGCGCATCGCTAATCTGAGTGGATCGGGTGAGACACCTATCTGCATGAACACCACTTGGATCCTCATTCTAAAAATAGGTGTTTGACAGTTGCACAGTGGATGCGCAGATCCAGATGCACCAGCGTTCTGACACAGGAGCTCCCCGTTCTTCGCCACTCCCATACACACCTCGCACTGCAGCCCCGCAGGCTCTGCACCCCAACACCTGTGTGCACAAACCTTTCCTTCTTCACACCTCCTAGGGCTCAGGCACCCACACAATAACCCAGAAAATCCATCCCTGAACCACTGTGAGCAGAGACTCAGGAAGCACCTCCTGCAGGGAGCAAGGCTGCAGCAACGCAGGGAGAGGCAACACTTCTGGCTGTGGAGGAAAGGGACAGCCCAACTGCTGCCAACTTCTCTAACTCCCCTGCCCCACGATCACCCGTGACAGCCAGGAATACCTGCCACACAGCTAACCAAACCCATCACTGTGAAAGGCTTTCCATCACCTGCCCTCCTCAGCTTGCTGCTCACCAAACACAGCTCTTTGGCCCAACTGATTGAACCTCAATTTAAAAACAAACAAACAAAAGCCAAACAAACCAGAAGACCCCAGCACTATTCCTTCTGAATTATACAAGGGGAATGCCACAGTGCGCTTCTGTCTGGTGAGGATGGACAGGTTGCTGAGGCACCCACGTCACTGAAACACAGCTACGTTCACACGGTGACTCCACAGCGCAGCCCTCGTTGAAGGTGACATCCACCTCGGGAGAAACAAGCACAAGCCAAGCCGAATGCTGCATTTCGTAAGCAAAACTCATAGAAATGTTAATTTCCACAGTGCAATCAGAGAACAAATTGCTGCTGCTTATCATCTGCATATTAAATGATTATGAAATATCAGTTGTGCTAAAAACACAAATCCAAAGTAAAATAAATACACATTTCCCAGCCACCCCCCCCTTTTTTGTTTGTTTTGTTAAGACAGGCACAGAAATCAAGAAAATTAGGTTATAAAGGCCCATGGCAGATCATGATACCAGCCTGAACCACCAGAAATCCAAGAAGCAGAAGATACTGCAGCTTTCAGGGGCCCCAGATGGGCCCAGGTTCTGTGAGCAGAGCACACAGGATGGTTGCCCACCCAGTGAAGTGTGAGGCTGAGACACAGCACGCCAATCGTCAACACACAAGCTTTGAGTATTTGTGTAAAAAATCTTAAATAAGAAAATTCTGTGCGTACATATGAACTGATTGATCATCCAGCACTGAAACAACTGCTTTTCAGCAGCTCTTTGGGAACACGTGTGTCAGACAGCAATTCAGGACACGAAGTGGCGACTCAGACCCAGTAACAATCACATGGGAAGTTTCACAGTGGTGAAGTAAGATTTTTACTCCAAGTTTAAACTTGATCATGTTGCTGGATTTATGAGCCTGTGTCCTGGCAATATGGGGTCTGTGAGAATGAGGCACAGTGAAACCTCAGATAAGATGGCAATTCCAGAACACTGCCAGTGCAAAACCAATTTGGTGTAATTGGCTACTAAATTACTTGAAAAATTCTTGCTATAATTTGTGCTGCATATCTCATTCACCTGATCCAAGCAGTGCACCAGTTTGACACTACTTAACGGTACGATAAAACAGGACTGCAGCCAAACCAGAGGAGCTGATGATTCTTCCAACTTTCCCTTCCTGTTTTATTGCCTGGCAAATCTTCTCTCAAACTCTTTTCTTGTGATCCCACTCAAAGAAAGAGAAAAAACCACTAATGACTAACAAACACATTGAACTGAAATCAGGGGTGTTTAAGAAAACCCTGCCACATTAGCAAGCCAGAATTAACTTTGAAGAAGTAAAAAGAAAGACAAGGACCAAAATTCACAATCTCCCACTTTACGTGGCTGATGGTATCTGTTCATGTATCTGGCTGACTTTAAAAACCAAGGGTAAGGTGGACAGGTTGTAACCATCACCAGCAGCTGGAAACTGACTGCAGTCTTCATTTCTCAAGTACTAACTAGTTCCAGTACAACCCCACGTCGAGACAGGTCAAAGGGATGCAAAAATGACAGCCAAGCACTCATCCAAAACTACAATTAAATGGATGAGAACCTGTCTGATTCACAGGGAAGATTTATTAATCATTAAAGAAAATCCTAGCATTGAGTACCTTTTAATTCACTCGGGACTCAGGACTAATACTTCACTACAGCTTTCCAGGAAAGCTACTGCTATATTTTGAGCAAACCAAGCCTGGGTTGCCAACGCGAGTCAGGCTTCTGTCCATCGGGTTGTACCTGGCAGGGCACCCTACAGCCCTGTGCCGAGGAGATCCGCACTCTGCCTGCCCTGCTGATCCGCAAACGCTTGCTCTCAGCCAGCCAGACCTTACCCAAGATTGCTGCTACCTATGTATCAGGAGAGAAGAATGTATGAAATGTGGGTCACAGCACTCTGAGGGTCATACTGAATGCAGTTAATTTATAGACTGAAATACTCTCTAAGGCTGCCCAGTCAGAATCAGTTACGGCTGAAGCAGGGAACCATCCCATGGATGAAGCTCCTCTGTGCCTACAGATGATGCATATTCCACAATGAATCTCGGCATCTGCTTTTCTAGGTTTACTTTCACTGTTGCTTTATTTGCTGCTGTTCCAGTCCAATGAAACACCACTGGCAAAACGTTCAAAGGAGACTCAACTTAGGGTTCTCGGCATAAACTCTGAGGAGGAAGAAACGAGCAGAGTAGCAGGCAGCAAGAGATGCTGCTGTGGAACACTTACAAAAATAAAGCCACTGGTATGGAGGTGCCTGAAACACAGATCCACCATTCTAACAATATCCATCTGATGTACTCCAGAGATATGTCTAGCCCCTGAGGTATTTAACAAACCAAAAACCTGAAACCCAACAAACCTGCAGAAAACAGCAATTTGACCACAACCCTTCTGAAACAGAAAGGTGAGTGGGATGTCAATGAGGGGAAACGGCCTCAAAAAGGAAGAGAAGTTACACGCAGGAGTACCACGTGGATGGAGAAATGGACATCTTCCACTGTGATAGGAACAGGCAATTGTGACACACTTGTGTAAATCAGACATGCGAGAAACTTGTATTCTTATGGCATTGCTGAAAGGGGAAAAGAATCAATTTTGCTAACTCCGTCAGGAAGAGAAATTCTCTGTTTTAAGACACGTGCTTTCCCTTAAAAATATGGAGGTGTGAAGTGAGAGGGAAGGAACAAAACACTTAAAAATCTTATCCTCTCTAGGCAAACATCCCCCCTGAGAGGTGTTTCTTTCAGGTAAAAAATGAGGAAAAAAGGACACTGACTACCTGTGTAGTCTGAAACCGTTATCCTTCGTTTGGTAACTACTTGTGCAGAGGCTTCAGGAAATGTTCATGTTTCTGGAATCAACTCCAGAAGGAAGAGAGAGGCTGCTGGGTACTGTTCAGAAAATGAAAGTTAACCTGGATGGAGTGCCAGGCATCATGTTAGCCTGTCAGCAAACCAGACAAAAAGCACTGCGGTTTCAGGGTGTGAGTCTGTCTGCAGTGCCACGTGGAAGGAGGAAAGCCAGGGCCTGGGGTGAGGAGGTAACAGAAATCATCATACCCTAGAACCATGTTTCCCTTCTCTGGGAGCAGCAGGACAAGCTGAGAAACATTTTCCCAATAAACTGGAGGCTTGCAGATGTGATGATAGGGAACACACAGCTCTCACTAGTCATGAGCCACACAGGGAAAGAAATTCAACCAAAGGAAGTGACTGGCACCTAGAAGCATGCCGCATGGTACCACCTGTACCAATGTGAGCAGTCACAACCTGCACTCATCCCCAGGACCTGACTCTGTATCCCTGCTCAGAACTACTTGGTGTGCGAGACAGAATGGCTTTGAATGTTTGATCTGTTTTGCGTAGAAAAGCACGGGTGGCACAGCAACTGCAGCATCCCAAACGGGAGCTTTGCTGAAAGCTACAACGCACCGAGACAGTGCTGAGAAACCAGAGTGGGAAGAAGATGAAAACTTACAGACCATGTACAGCTTAATATAAACCACTGGACTAATTGTTTTGTTATAAATTGTCACAGATATGGTTTTCCTTTAACAAGCAAATCTCAGTAGCACAGGGTTCACATTAAGTCTCGAGGAAAAAGAAAAACAAATTTGTTTCCGTCATAGTTACCAATGATACAAATATCACAACAGCACATTTCAACACAGGACCTTTCCGTTCCCTCCATTTTGTGAGGCTGCATGAGCATGGTATAATTTTGTATTTTGAATTTAGTGAATGAACGACACTGACTGTGCCTGCATTCTCAGTGCTAATGAGGCACGAAGTCTGTAAAGTCACCCAAACCCTTGTGTCGGAAGTGCATCGGGATCCAATTCCAAAAGTGACTCCGTACTAGGTTTGTACAACACTGACAAAATGGTATAGTTTACAAAACCTGCTTATTTAAACTTATCAACAGGTGGCATTACAGCCCAAGTCTGAAATACTGTCATGTCAGGGGATGCAGTATCTTTACAGGCATAAAAGGCCAGGATCAGGCATAAAGCACAGCTAGTGCCTTGCCAGATTTTAATAACACCAACAAATCAAGTATTTTTGTTGTCTGCTATATAAACAAGCAGCAAAAATGCAGACAGAAATACTACACGAACATCACAGAGACCCCTCAGGCAGTCTGAAAACGTGTCCGAAGTTAAGATTCGTTTGCTTATACGGTGCCATGTAGTGAAGGTGGGGAATAAGTAACACTTGTCAAAAGACACAGCAAACGAAATTGAGAATACTGGCACACCTAAAACATCTCTGAGCTGGAAATTATTTTCTTTGTAATAAGACAACTGTAAAAGATTTATTCTAAGTCAAATGTCCCGTGACAATCCTCCCAATAATAGATCTGAAGAAGAACATAAGCCAAACCCTTTGGAGAAGCACCACGAGAACATGTCCCCGCGGCAGGAGTGTCTCCACAGCACTTCCCCACCCTGGGCACCACGACGCGGCACGGCCACTGCAAGCAGGAGCTGCAATTCACAACACACACCAGGGAAGGTGAGAGAGGTCTTTGACATCTGCTTTAAGAATATTAACAGAACAATTATTCTTACGCTGAGAAAGTTATTGAGTATTGGTTTTGGAATAACTCAAATTTATGAGCACGTATCTGGAATGAAATCTCCCCTTGGAAACCAGGCAGTCCACGGTAGAGAAGCTGTGTCTAAGAGAAGGTATCTCCCATAGCCCAGGACAGCAACCTCAGTTTTAGCAGCCTCTCAGAGATCTATCCAGCAGCAAACCTCCAGTAGAGGATATGCAAACACTGATATGATACCTAGATTGCCTCTGCAATTACAGACCACATCACAAGTAGATCAGCACACAGAGTATCTTGCTCGGAGGGTCTTCGCACCATTGCAAAGGTAGGTACAGAGACCCAGGCTAAAAGAATGCAACATGCACTTGCAAATGAGAACTGTGGCCTTATATCCATTTTAAAATGGGCCTATCGGTGAAAAATTAACGTTAATTGTGCAGTTTAACAGTAACACTACAAAGCTCCTATGCAAGAGAGCTCCAAGAGCTAAATGCATGCTATCCAGGCACAGTGACAACCCAAATCTGACTGCAGGTGGCCAGAGCCTGTTCACCAAAGGCTGAACCACTGGAGATACATTAGTCAGTACAAACCCTGCAGTAGCTGCTGAAACAAGCCCCAGCCCACTCCATCCCGCTTGTGGAAGTGGGTACCAAGCACCAGCAAGAACTGTTCCTGAATTAATGGCAAACAAGGACACTGGTACTGAGTGCAGATCGGTCGGGGGCCACATGGCCAGGACATGAATGCAGCAGAGGCGCCCTCGGTTAGGATTACCAAAGCACTGCAGGAAAGCCTGTTAAAGAGGGGCTTGGAGGCAAAGTGCAGCTGAAATTGAAGCTGGAGAATGATCAGAGAATCAAGCAACCCTGTGTGAAGCTCTTAAATCAGGTCCCAACCACTGTGTTAGTGCATTTCCTTCTCACTGTTCTGTCAGCTGTTACTCCGAACTCAAGTGACTGAGCTGTCCTCCAGGAGACACAACACATGACAATCCCTAGCCAGGCTCACAACTTGTAAAGGTTTGTACCAAGCTTGAAGGTCTTGAGAGGGATCAGAACCACACTAGCAAGGAATACTCACCCATTAACAGTTTCTTTTGGCTTAAAACGCCAGTATTGCTGCTTGGCTTTCTGCATCCTAATAACAAGATACTTCATTTTGCGCATCATCCTCAAACCAAACCTCCTGTTCATTTCCTTACACACACCAAGAGAAGCCCCTTTTTTACACACACACACTTGCCACCTTACAACTGCAAGTACTATTCTGCTCCAACCCTGACCTCACGGGCTTTGAGATGTTGTGCCTTTGCTTATGATGACCTTCATTTACTTTTGTAATCATCCTTCTTTACAAAAGAAATGAGGGCACGTGTAACACAACTACCTCTGAGCAGCAGTTATACCTTTTGAATAATTCTCAAATATGCAAATCTTTAATTTCTAGTATGCCTGGTGTCTATGGGCTGGCAATTTTCCTGTATGTATCAAGGTATGAGTCAGATGAGGAAGAACGTGAAGAGATGCTCGTGCAAGAAATGGAAAAGCCCAACGTCATGCTTGCGCTGATGGCAAAGCAAAGGACAAGACACTAAGAGACAGCAACAGACAGGGGAGAAACAGAAATGTGAAGGCCCCTTGGAGTGAGTACAAGAAGCTAGAACCTTATGTGGGTGGATGATAGCCAACGAACAGGCTTGTCAAGAAGGAGATGGCAACATGTTGAGAAAGCATCAGGAGAATAGCTTCATAACTGGGGTTTTAATGAGACAAGATTGTAACACGGTTGTCAGAGGCCAGCAAGAACAGCTAGCAGTAACTGAGATGGTAAATGAAGGAGAAAGCGTAATGGTTACCCAAAGAGACCAAGCAAGAAGCAGCAGGACATCCAGGCCGTGAAATGGAAGGTAACTCCCCATCCTGCACGTGCAGAGCAAGGAGAGTGCGAGAAAACCCATGTTATAGGCCCAGCCATGGAGGCTTACAATAGAGGAGAGCAGGAAACAAAAAGAAATCTCAGAGGAGCTTTCTGGAGTTCCATTTTGGCCTCAGCAGTCTTAAACTTGCAGCAAATCATTTTAAAAAGATGCTAAGGTAGAATGCCATGTTGCACAATTCAATATCACCGTGTCCTGGTTTTGCTGGGACAGAATTCTAAAATCATTTTCCTGTTCAGAGAAACTGTCGTTTTGAGAGGCTGCAGAGTCCAGGTCTGTGAGAACAAGACAGATAAGATGTGTTGTTTTCATTTACACCCAGCTCTGGTGTGTGGGTTCCCACAGTGACCAAGGCTGAGGGTGGTTTTGAGCCGTGCAGGTGCAGTGGGCCAGGAGGGTCAAAGCCCAGGGCAGCTGACCCAAGCTGCCCAACCCAGTATTCCATACCATAAACATCTCCCTCACTATAAATCAGGAAGTTTGCAGGGATGTTTGGGGGCTTCTACCATGGCTGCCTTCCAGAGAGGGTCCTGTTGGTCATCCCACGCCTGAGGCTGCCCTTCTACTTGCTGTGACCACCACATTCTCGCTGGAGCTGTGGTGCTGGCAGTGTTGGTGCTCAGCCCTCATTGCCGGGAGTGCCCAGCCCGCGACTGCTGTTTGGTGCCGAGTTTAACTTTGTATCTTGTATAACACTGGGGTTAATATTAGTTCATCACTATTATTCTATCAAATCTGTTTGCATCCCAATCCATGAGGCTCCTTTCCTTTTCCTGATTCCCCCTCCCGGGAGGGGTCAAGTGATGGAGTGACTGCCCAGACCGCGACACATGTGCATGGAGAGGATACCAGAGGTGGGTCTTTGTGTCTAACTTGAGACAAAAATAAGCAGAGGAAGGTAAATAGCTTAGTGCAGAGGCTGCTGAATGAATGACTAGAGCAGTAGCAGGGAAACCAGGAAAATACAGACACAAAAGTCAAGGGAGGACAAGATTTCAAGACTGGGCATGATCAAGTGTCAAAAACAGCAGGGAAGCCAAGAAGGATGAAGATGGAACAGAGACCTGTAGACCTGGCCAAGAAAAGGTCATTAGAGATCTTCGGAGAAGCTTCAAGGGAGTCAGAATATCTACACTTGAGTCAACTTCAAACACAGTTCTAGGATGCAGACATGGTGCAGGACCTCCCAGTGCTGGGAGTCACAGGTCCTTCCATCAAACAGAAATCAACTGGGGCATAATGCTGCTTCTTAACGCCATGGAAAGTGGCATCCAGAGGTTTTGAGTTCAGTACCACGCTGTAATTAAGGTAAGCAACAGCAAGAAGAACAGCCAGCCTTTATAAACTGCTTTTCACCCTCACACTTCTGAACTTTTCTAAAGGATCAATGGCCTATTTCAGGGTAAATGGGAAGCCATGCATGGGGAAGCGCCCAGCCCAAGGTCAGCCAGCAAAGGAGCAGCAGAACCAGGCAGAGAACAAATCTCCCCAACCCCGCCCGCTTTTTTCAGGTAGAAAGGGAATTTCAGAGGTAACTGTCTTAGCAGCTTGTTTATTTTTCTCTGCAAGCTCCTGATAGGGAAGGAGAATTGTTTTGGTTTTACTTAACAATGTTTTTTTTGGGGAAACTGAGAATTCAGAAACTTTGCTCCTTTAATTTGTAACCACAAAGAGTTCAGATTCCTTCCCAACTATTCAGATTTGAACTTTTAACAGTAATTACATATTTCTGCTATAATCAGCCACAGCCTTTATACAGCAGAGAGCATAAACAAAATTTGAATTGCTAATTTAAAAAACAAAAAAGCAAATTTTTTTTCCTCGAGGTATAAAAGCTCTCACTCCTCATCTCTCCCTCATTACTCAGTCTCTCTTATGCTTAAAAAAAAAGTCAAAAAAAGAGCACACATCCCCTTATTTCTTGACTTCACATCAACAGACTGACCATCTTAGGAAGACAAGGAACAAAGTCCTGGTCTTGCACAGAGTGCTCACCTCAGTTCTCAAAACCAGGATCCTGAAGGGCTGGAAGGAACTGGAGGACATAACGCGAGGGCTTTTCCTTCCCACCAACTGAAACCCGGCTGTCCCTGAGGAAGGGAAGGTGGCAGGGCAGAGGGGAGGGCCAGAGGACGAACGAACTAGATGGATTATGGAGTAGCCTAGAAGAACTGGGTACTGTCGGAGGAACAGAATTCTATGATATAGTGGTATAAAAGAACAGTTTTCATGACATAACCTTAGACAAAAACCACTGTTTGTCCACAAGCATGTAACCTAACGAAAGCCAAACCAAGAACGGGTCAAAACACAGGTGTGGAAGCAACAGCAGGGCCCGTGAGATGTAGGAAGGAAGGATTCCTGCCAGTGGAGAATCCTACAGAGGAGATGCGGGATGCTCACTTGATGGAGAGAGAAGCAGCACTTCAGGCTCACGGGACAGAATGCCAAAGGGACAACTTGGAAAATGAGATGCAAAGAGCAGCAGAGAGAACCGGGAGGAGGAGTTGGGTGTAGGAGGAAATGAGAGTAAAGAAGTAGGCGGGGTGGAAACATGCTGGGCCTTAAAGGTGTAGGAGAGGAACCTGATGGTGACTCAATGCTAGGAAGCCCAGGATGGGCTTCGGGAAAAGGCTCACAAAGGACAGGAACTAGCCAAATCCGAGCACTGTCCATCTTTAAGACACCACCTCTAAGGTTCATAATAGGATGGGGCAGAGGATGGGGCAGGTCAAAGACAGAAGGATAAAATGACAGTCCAGTCCAACAGGACACAACATTAAATCGGCCCTAAACTCTGCTGCCAAGTATCCACATTCTGGAACACTCCCAGTATTTTGCATTTTCATTTCAAACTTAAAATGAAAGTTTTCAATTAATTAATTGTGAGAACATACTGCAGCACACTTGCTCTCTCCTAGTAACACACACACAGGCCGCCTTCAGGAGTGAGAACATGAGTCCAGCCCAGAAATGAGCCAGTTTCTTTCAGTTGATCATAGATCCCCGAGAAGGAAGAAGGAAACAGCAGCAGCAGATAGCAAGTAGCAATACAGACTCCTACCAAGCCCGTAAGTGCTTGGAGGTTGAGCACATCAGCTGGATATTCTTGCTCAAATAACACGATGCGGAACAGCCAACTGTCTGACAGCGATGCAGAGACCGAAATGCTTCTCTTTAGGCTTCAGAGTTAACACAACTGGAGAGGTCAAACATTCTGGAGACACCATTTCACGCTCTCCATTAATCTGGGCACTACTCACATTTGCAAAGTTGTTCTGCATACTGAAAGTTCTAGAATCAGTATTTTTAAAGGTTTCAATTCTGAACCATCACTGATGGACAGACTCTGCACACAGAGCACCACAAAGCAAGGGTGCTGTGCAAAGTCACTGGTCACAATTCTACCCAAGCTCGGGAGAAGCCAATGGAAAAATGAGTCCAAAAGTATTTCATCTTTTGGTTGCTAATGGCCAAGATGTAATTCCTGTCTCTCAGCTGTGTAAAATGAGACAACCACCGCAGTCCTGCTCCTGAGGGACAGCTGTCCATATCACAGTTGCCATGAACCAGTACCTCCTGTCCAACACATGAAGGGCCAACGATCCAAGCTGTGGTGCAGGCTGATTTCCCACCGGATGAAGGTCAGCTCAAGAGGAGGTAGTAGGCAAAGATACCTGTACTTCTGGGTTAAGAAAAAACTTCCCCAGAGACACCAGCACCCAGCTGTATTTTTATAGGAAAAAAAAAAATAAAGCACTGCAGTAGTCACAACCCTGTCTCAGACTGGGAAATTACACCCAAACTCCTCAAACCTTACTGTATCTAACTCTAACTTTTCTGACTCTTTATTCTAGCCTAGAAACTTGTCTGCAGAACCAGATTTCCAGATACAACCCAAGAACTTACAGAACACATATTTAAACATTCATATAACCTTACGATCCCTCAGTAACGTAATACTTTTCCCGTAACTCTCCAGACCTTCTCATTTCATTTTACTTAAGGGCCTGACCTACGAAATGCCACACACACTTCTCAGATGGGAGTGGAGTGCACATGAGACAGGATCAGACTGCTTCAGCTTTGAAAGTCAACTTCTGGAGGCACAAATGTCCAAATTCAAATTTACAAATCCACACATGCATAACTGTTTCCTTGTTCAACTGCTGAAGACTTCATTGCTCCTGTTGAAGTCAACTCCACGTTTTTGAGCACTATAAGAACCAGGCTATTTACTTAGGTACCCAAATGTGGGTTTTAAAGTCTCATCTTAGGTGTTCAGGTTTAACATTCTTAATGTACACTCTTAAAGACATAGCACTTTCACTCAGATGTGTGTATAAAGCACCTTGCACTTTTATGAGGATTAAAATACTCTCCCTTTTTCTTTTATGGTTACTTTTGTATACAACAAATGGTGCAGAACAGCTGCAGTATTCCACCTTGGAGGAAGCTGCATTCTAGCCTGTGATAAACATTTGATGTAAATACCACAATCACACTGAAGAGCTACGCCCTCTAAAAATTATTCCCTTACTTAAACCTATCGGTAAACCTAGCTTTTGTACAGTTGTGTGTTGGACTGTGAGATACTCAGAACAGAGATTGCCTTAATTCTGTGTGTCCAAGCCAGCACCGAGTGCCCTGTCAGCAACTGACAAACAAATTACAGGAACTCAACAGCATGCAACTTCTAGCCCCGTATGTCTGTCATGAATATTTAAAGCTCAGGCAGCAAATACAAAATCTTACTCTTTATCATTAATAATGAAGAAAAAACAAATATATACAGAAACATAATTGTGGGAGAGCAGAATTTTATAAGGCTGGCAGAGATATTCTGTAGAGTGCCCTGGCATCCATCAGAGCCAAAAGCACTTGAAAAATGTCAAGTCATTACTGCAAGGAAGGGGGCAGCGCAAGGTAAATTAACCTCAAGAGCATGAGAAGTCAGTTACCCCCTTGAACGTACAAAGGCCAGAATGCCTCAGTTATCTCTTCCCTTGTGCCAGATAACACAGCTGTACTCAAAACAGGCTGATTGCATAACTATAGGGCAACAGGTAGGAGGGCATCCACCAGTACCCTCAGACACACGTATGCTTTGTGATTCAGCCTTCCCTGAGAAGGAGGCACCTCCCGAAGCTGTGGATAGCTGTCAAAACCCTCTGTCAAACGAGGAATCACCTGGCACCTTTCTGTCTGATTCTGCTAGCAAATGACACGAAGGAGTTCCTTCTCCAGGGACTCCCTGGTAACTGCCGCGAATCCCAGAAGGGCTCCTGCCCTGGCCAGGGACCCTTTGATCTTGGCTTTCCTCACTGGAGAACAGAAACAGCAATATCTCAGGTGAGATACCCTTGGGCGTGATTCTTCTGCTATGGGAATCGGCTTGTACTCCATTCGAGATGAAGTCTCCCTTGGACTTGATTCCTCAGGAAATCACTATGTTAGTGTCAGAAGACTCATTTATGACTGAAATTAACTGCCTCATTTATAAAAAGCAGCCAGCTTGGCTCACCACTGCATTAGCAATAGGATTCACATTCCCAGCCCCTGAACACAGCACAAAACACAGATGAAGACCAGCAGGAAGGGAATGGCTTCTTTGGCTTTCAGAGCAGGTTCCACCAGCACCGTCACGGTTTCCATTCCCAGGCCCCTGAGCACCACAGAACCCATTCTCAAGGGCACTCTTTCCAGAGTCCATCCCACAGCTGCCAGGCACATTAGGACACTCATCCTGGAGCACTGGCACTGGGATCCGGACGCTCGGCTCCCAAGCACAGCGAGGTCTGCACTGCACAGATTCCCCCAGTTATGAGCACAGCAGGACCCACCTGGAGAATGATCGACCCTCCAGCCCCACAGGCGCATCCCTGGGCACCAGCGCTACAAATCACCACCCCCGTCTCCTCAACACTTCCTCGGCCAGCATTATTCTTCTCAATGACCCCCAAATTACAGAAATTAATTTCACACCAGTGACGATGAAGGCTGAGCCCAGGATGAACACACCAGTGAAAGGAAGTAGCAGTGAAAGGGCAGAGACATTTCTTATAATTAAAGAGGGCTGAAGGTCTCCCATAAGCTAAACAGCAAGGGAAGGAATCAGGTCAATTCCACACAGCATACAAGGGAGCTAAATAAGGGAGATGGAGGAAGACATGCAGAAAAGGAGGCTGCGGAGAGGTTCAGAAAAGAGAGAGCAAAAAGATTAAAAGGAAAGCAGACACAGTGAGAGAAGAGACATGGAAAACAAGGACAGGAGGCGAAAGGAAGGACAGCGAGGAACAGAGGTGATTAAACATGGTCACTCACTCCGTCTGGAAGATTTTCTGGAGGGAGGTGGATTATCTTCAGTGCTGGTTGCTGGGGTGCTGCCCTTCACACTCCTTCTCTGAGACCCATCCTCAGAGTGCTGCTGCCAGCTATTCCAAGAGCTTCTTCAGGAAATGAGGCCGAAGGGATTGTGGATGAAATCAGGATTTTGAGTATTAAAACAATCTGCTTGGGATTGCCAGTATCCTAAACCTGCTGGTTTTATCCCAGGATGGAGATCCTCTCTCCCTTTTGGCAGCTCACTACCAGAGGGGTGTTCCCCGGGAGACAGCCTCTCCACTGACTGTCGGATTATTTCAGAGATCAATTTCTGCAGCCTCCCTACCTGTAAACCTCTCTTTTCTCTCCTTCAGGTGCACCTTGTCCTTAAGGGTGGACAAATCTTTTTCTGGAAAGATTCTGGCTTTCCCTCTGAATATAATCAGCAGAACCTGCCTTTTCCTTCCCCTGTAACTGGGAGGTGTGTCTTCTCCCCTTGCACAGGGTGTCTGAAGAAAACCCACTGGGGATTAGGGGATGAAGGAGAGTGAGGTCAGTACTGGAAATTACCTTTATCTCCAGTGGTTAACAGCAACTGGAAAAGGGAAGAATATCTAAACCTGCCTCTGCTTTCTCTCCCTTGTTTTGCTTTCTCCGCTGCCTGCTGAGCACATGTAAATAATTAAAATTACCAGGTAAGTATCTGGAGCCCTTGCTGATTTCTGCCTGGGGAACTGTCCCTCTTGAGCATGCAGCGTTCTTCTGTGGGCTCCCCTGTGCCTGGCCTGGGGATAACCCGGGGAGGGACTGTCCCCTGTGCTGGGGAGGGATGTCCCCGGGAGCGGGGGCAGTGGGTGGCAGGGTTCTTCTCACAGCCCTCAGACCCCGGGGTGCGCGGCCGCCTCTCCCCTGCGCAGGTCCCGCGGCTCTGTCCCACAGGGTGAGGGCAGGCCTGCTCCTAGCGCGACCGGGGCTGGCTGCCGGGGCCTCTGCCCGCCCGC
>VZRW01010247.1:24957-41688 GCA_013398125.1 Aegotheles bennettii | reverse complement strand
GTAGGAAAGTTTCAGCGTCGATCGCGGAGCAACAACCGGGCCGGGTTTTTGGCAGCCTGGCCCCTTCGGTACGGCAACTTTCGCTTCGTTTTACCGAACCGGAGCCAACGGGCCCGGTTCATGCCGGGGTTCAACCGCCCTCCCCGGCTCCACCGCCGCCACCGCCGCCGCCGTCGTCGTCGCCGCCGGGCCCGGGGTTAAACGCGGAGCCGCCGCGTTGGCCCAGCGTCCCGGCGATGCGGAAACTCTTCGGGGAAAGCTGCCGGCAAGCGACCGGGAATAGCACCGGGAATGGGAACGGGATGGGAAACGGGAGCGGGAATTCTCGGGGAGCTCCCCCTCCGCCTCCACCCCGCAGCCGCGTCCCGCACCCGGCGCTCCGCTCTCCCCGCGGAGCTCTCCCGGAGCCCGGCCCGCATTCCTGGCATAACTCGGCTCGACCGCAACCACCCTCCTCCTCCTCCTCCTCCTCCCCATCACCCCGCTCCAACGGGGAGGATGAAGCTGCCGCCGCCTCATCCCGTGCCCCCCGCGCTCCGTCGGGCAGCGAAGGCGAAGGGCAGAGCGGTGCCCAGCGGCCCCGCGCCGGCTGGAAGAAGAAGCAGGAGAGCGGTGGTCGGGAGGAGAAGGCGGCGGATGGCGGCGAGGCCGAAGGCTGCGGGAGGATGGTCCCCAGGCATCCCTTACCCGCGGTGGCCCGTGTCTCCAAGGTGAACATCCTGCCCTTCGGCAGCCCCGGCGGGTCGCGGAGCAGCAGTCGTTATTCCAGCACGGAGACGCTGAAGGAGGAGGAACAGTTTGGGGTTTGTTGGCCCAACCAAGGACGGACTCTCCAGGCGGGTTACGGAGTCTATCGATCGCCCAGTTTTGGGGCAAGTGATGGCCTGGTGTGGGGACAGCCGGCGGTCCGTGTCCGTCCCAAGCTGCCACAGGACACAGCCAAGGCAAAACCGGACTTTGGGAGCGAGAGCCTGCACCAGCAGGGGCTGGAGGGGGAGCGGGCCAAGCACCGCAAGTCCTTGTCCAACCCTGACATTGCCACCGAGACCTTGACGCTCCTCAGCTTCCTCAAATCAGATCTCTCGGAGCTGAAGGTGAAGAAGAAAGGGGTGAGGATTGGCTTTGACGCGGGCTCTGATGGCTGCTCCGGCATCACCAACCCCTCCCTGAGCATCTGTGGTGCCACTCAGCCCCCCAGCCGCTGGGCGCCGGGAGAGCGGCCAACGCTCAAGGACCTGACGGCCACTTTGCGCCGTGCCAAGTCCTTCACCTGCTCTGAAAAATCGGGGACACGGCGGCTTTTCCTACAGAGCACCATGAAACAGAGCTCTTCCGAGCTTCTCCTGGCCACTGCCGACAGCCAGGACCAGGTGGCTTCGGATGAGGGACAGCGGGGGGGTGAGGATGGTCTCCCCATGGTCATCCAGGACCAGTACATCCAGGAGGCAAGGCAGGTCTTTGAGAAGATCAGCATGATGGGTTCCCAGCAGGACTATGGCTTCACAGTTGAGCAGAAGGGCAGTGGAGGTGTGGAGGGCGCCGAGGTGGTGGCACTGACAGGGACAATAGATGCAACACTTCAGGGACGGGTGGAGAGCACGCGGTGTTTGAAGGAAGTGGAGTTGGAGGAGAACCTCACTCGCAGGAAATCCGTGGAGGAGCTGTCAGGTCACGGGTCAAGTGTGACGGATGAGGGCATTGTCACGGAGCCAGAGCCCATGGGCATGCCCTTCCAAAACCTGCATGAAGCCGTGGACGCCTGGACACTGCCCAATGCTGGGCCGGCAGCTGGTGACACGGAAATGCCACTGCCCGCTCACCCGGCAGCGATGGTTGAAGACCTTCCAGCTGGCAAATCCGAGACACCGAGCACCTCTGGCAGCTTGTGGCGCCGCCGTAAGTTCCCCTCGGTGGGTGCCAATGGGATGGAGGGTGGCAGCGAGGGTGGCACTGAACCCTACCGCTCCTTGAGCGACCCCATGCCCCACCGGAGATGCTCAGTGGCAGAGGAGGCAAAGAACTTCTCTGTTGACAGCAACCTCCTGGGCTCACTGAGCGCCAAGACAGGCATCCCCCAACCTGCTGCCATTTCAGGCAGCGCAGGCAGTGCAGGCAGTGACCTGTCACTGAGCAGTGATGGACCACGGGACTACAGCAGCCTCATCCGAACCATCGTCAGCCAGCCCGGCGCCATGGCCAAGCTCATCGATGAGAAGGGCAATGGCAAGACCATCAAGAAGAAGTCGTTGAGTGACCCCAGCCGCCGCGGTGAGCTGCCGGCCGGCGCCTTTGAAGGTCCTGGTGAGGCCATCAGTGAGCTGGAGCCCAGCATCCCACCGTCCAGCAGCGAGCCCATCCTCTCGGCACAACCAGCAGCTCCAGGCACCGGCCGTGGCTATGGCTTTGACCCCAAGTTGGCCGATGTGTTGTCCCCCCGCATTGCCCGGCGCAGCTCCAAGAAGCGCTCCAACCGCGCGGCTCACCAGGAGAACCAACCACCGCCAGCACCTGCCGTCCTCTCCAAGAGCCGCCCGGCCACCAAGCACGTCCGTCACACCAGCGAGCCTGCCACCTTCATCCCCATCACCGTCCCCGAGCCGCTTGTCCCCTCCGGCCACCACAGCCACCTCCCCATGCCAGCTGCTGGCCGCTCACCTGGCAAATCCTTCCCGACTCTCCAGCCTCCTTCGCTGGAGGATGTCACCAAGCGGTACATGTTGGCCCTCAACTCAGGTGACACGTCCCCGGGTCCTGGGGATGGACCCCGCTCTCCACCCGCTGCTCCACCACCCCGGTTGCCTCGGTGCCCGCGGCCGCCCGATGAACACGGCCCCAGGACCAAGCCGCAGGTGGTAAGTGCCCATCCATCCCAAAAACCTTTGTTTCATGGGGTACGTGACCCCTCCAGAGTGTTGGTGGCTTTGGGGATCCCTCATGTGTCCCTCACTGGGGACAAATTGCCATCGGCAGATGTGCTGCCAGATGGCCAAGAGCCTTCCCAGCCTTTTCCGGCCATCCCAAGGGGATGAACTCTTGTTTGTAGGAGTGACCTGCTGAATCCAAAGGCAATTTTTGGGTGGGAAAAAGCAGTTTTCAGGTCAGACAGCACCAAATTTGGGTGGAAGGTGGTTTTATTTATACATATTTGTACATATTCTATGCTATATTTACATACAGCACCTCCCGTTGATGCTATAGAAGATCCCAGTAAATGGGTGAGCTCTTGGCTGGTCCTAGGATGCTGAACCAAAAATTGCCTTGTCTTTGGTGGGGAGGGTTTAAATGGACCTTTTGCTTGGGATTCCCCATTATTGAGCAAATCGGTGTTTTCCCCTCAAAAAATCGCCATCCCTCCACCCGGGACCAAGGACTTTGTGATGGTTGGTTGGGAAAAAGGGGGAAAAATATTCTTCTGCATGCACTGAATTATTTTACCAATGGGGGAAGTTTTATCCTGTCTGGGGTAGAATCCCCTGCTTGGAGGATGCAAAGGTGGTTTGCTCACGCTGGAGCACATCCATGTGCTTTGAGGTTGTTCCTGGGGTGGGTTTTGGGCATTGCCAACCCCTTGGCTGTTGTTGGAAGCTGGACTTGGGTTCCCATCACTCCGGGTGTTTGTGCCGGGAAGCGTTTGGAAGCGTCACCTCCTCCCACAGGCACCCACAGGGCTTTTAATAGCTCCGGGCGAAGCCCAGAAATACCCATTCCCGCGGGGGATGAGCTGAGAGCTCGCGGGAACGGGGCTGGCAGGGCTCTCTCGCCCTGCTCTGATGCCAATTGAAGAGGACGGGCTTGACCGTTCCCTTCCAACAGCCGCCAGCAGCCAAGCGTGAAGTCCTCAGGGCTGAGCCTGGTGGTGTAACCCTTGGTGGCCAGGGTGGTGTGGAGCAGGGGTGGTTTTCTTTGCATGCTTTCAAAATCCAGATCACAGAATCATAGACTCATTATGGTTGGAAGGGACCTCCAGGGTCATCAAGTCCAACCTTTATCCCATCGTATTCCTAACCATTAGACCATCAGACCATGGCCTCAAGTGCCCCATCAACCCGTTTTTTGAACACCCCCAGGGACGGTGACTCCACCACCTCCCTGGGCAGCCCATTCCAGTGCCCAACCACCCTCTCAGGAAAGAGCAGCATCTTGCCCCAAGATGTTCTCCTAGGGTCCAGCATCCCCACAGTGTTATTCCCTGAAGATACTACCTTGGGATCCAGCATCCCTGCAGCATCATTACTCCAAGATACTCTCCTGGAGTCCAGCATCCCTTTAACATCCTCCACCCAAGATGTTCTCTTGAGGTCCAGCATCCCCAAAGCATCGTTCCCTGAAAATTTTCTCTTGGATCCAACATCCCTGCAGCATCATTCCCCCAACATGTTCTCCTGAGGTTCAGCATCTCCACAGCATCATTCCCCCAAGATGTTCTCCTGGGGTCCAGCATCCCTGCAGCATTATTCCCCCCCAAGATATTCTCCTGGGGGCTCTGCCCTCCTATACAGCTCCTTCTCCAGCTGTTGTCCCCATTTCCGGACAGCAGCTGTTGGTGGCTGAGAACAGGGAGCTGTTGGCTCCTGTGTGAAACATCATTGGAAATGATTTTGGGTGGCTGGTGACACCCTGGGGACATTGGCAGGTCCCCAAGGTGAGACAGTGCACCCAGTGGCATTTCTTTATGAAGAAATAGCTCTTGCTAAATTATTAATATATGAAGTTTATATAATGTGTGGTTTATATTATTAATTTATAAAGAGATGTTTCTTTTTCCAGAAACTCCCTGTGATGCCCTGGGGATGGTGCCCACCTTGTGATGGCCCTGATGGTTGCTCTGCTGACCCTACACCCCCCAACCCTCCTCCCTTTGCCATCATTTTTAGGGTAGATTTTTACAAACTGGGGTCTGGCAACTGGGAGCCCAGTTTTGGCTGAGCATCACCTCAGGGACATGGGCCACTCGATGGGACCAGACCTTGGGGATGCTGCTCCTCACCTTGCTTGAACCCACCAGCCTCGGCGAAGAGGGTGCGAATTTTCCCTTTTAAGGGCAACGCCGCAGCTGCATCTTCAAATCTCTCTCCTGCCTTTGAATTTCTTTGTGCTGCAGCCATAACATAACTGAAACCAGGATTTTTATTTCTCTTTTTCTTTTTTTTTGATTTATTATATAGCCGAGCTGAGATGTTTTATTTCAGATGGCACCAGCCATGGCTGGGGAGGTGGAGGGGAGTTGCTTTAATTATAGGCGAGAGCGTCGAGGACTGGATATAACTTGGCACCGGGACGGCTGGCTGGGAGCAGAGATTTATGTGCTCCCTGACCAATGGTGAAGAAATAAGCTTTATTTTCCAATTTATATTTTTCCTCTCTCCCTAACTCAATGGGGAGGGCTGGAGTCTTGAGGTTGGTCGTCTGCTTGGGAAAGCAGTCGTCACTGCTTGGGGATTTTGGGGCGTTGGAGCATCCATCCCATGTCACAGCAGTGGTCCATTCGTCCTGGTGTCTGTCTCCAGCAGATGATGCTGGGAAGGGGTTAATAATGGTGTCTGGAAGTGTGTAGCAATGCTCCCCCAAAGTATTCTCCTGGGGTCCAGCATCCCTGCAGTATCATCCTCCCAAGATGTTCTCCTGGGGTTCAGCATCCCTGCAGTATCATTCCCCCGAGATGTTCTTCTGGTGTTCAGCATCCCTGCAGTATCATCCTCCCAAGATGTTCTCCTGGGGTCCAGCATCCCTGCAGCATCATTTCACTTTAGATGTTCTCAGGGGGTCCATCATCCCTGCAGTATCATTTCGGTTTAGATGTTCTCCTGGGGTTCAGCATCCCGGCAGCATCATTTCGCTTTAGATGTTCTCCTGGGGTCCATCATCCCTGCAGTATCATTCCCCCAGATGTTCTCCTGGGGTCCATCATCCCTGCAGTATCATTCCCCCCAGATGTTCTCCTGGGGTCCAGCATCCCTGCAACATCATTCCCCCGAGATGTTCTCTTGGGGTTCAGCATCCCTGCAGTATCATCCTCTCAAGATGCTCTCCTGGGGTTCATCATCCCTGCAGTATCATTCCCCCAGATTTTCTCCTGGGGTTCATCATCCCTGCAGTATCATTCCCCCAGATTTTCTCCTGGGGTTCATCATCCCTGCAACATCATTCCCCCGAGATGTTCTCCTGGGGTCCAGCATCCCTGCAGTATCATTTCGCTTTAGATGTTCTCCTGGGGTTCAGCATCCCTGCAACATCCTCCCTGAAGGATATTCTTATGGGATCCAACATCCCTGCAGCATCATTCTCCTGAAATGTTCTCCTAGGGTCCATCATCCCTGCAATATCATTTCACCTTAGGTGTTCTCCTGGGATCCAGCATCCCTGCAGCACCATTTCACTTTAGATGTTCTCAGGGGGTCCATCATCCCTGCCGTATCATTTCTCTTTAGATGTTCTCCTGGGGTTCAGCATCCCGGCAGCATCATTCCCCTGAGATGTTCTCCTGGGGTTCAGCATCCTGGCAGCATCATCCCCCCAGGATGTTCTCAGGGGGTCCATCATCCCTGCAGTATCATTTCTCTTTAGATGTTCTCCTGGGCTTCAGCATCCCAGCACCATCATCACCCCAGATGTTCTCCTGAGGACCGGCATCCCAGCAGCATCATCTCCCCAGGATATTTTCAGAGCCCTTATGGTTTGGGGGTGGCTTTGGCAGAGGTGAGCGCTGCCGTGCCGGCTCTTTGCTGGGTTCAGCCTCCCGGAGTGTCCCGGCTGGGAGAGGTAACGTGCTGTTCTCCCTCAGCAGCAGGACTGTTTGTCCTGGGAGCTTTCCAGCGATTCTCCATGGAGCTGGAGCCAGCCAAGCCATCCTGGGTGCAGAAGAGCTCCTTCACCCTGCCACGAGGCTTTTAATTCCCCAGGAGCCATGAGCAGCACGTCCCGCTCCGGGGGCTGCGAGAAGAGAAGATGCTTTCAAAGAAAGCAAGAAAGAAACAAAAAAACCCCTCAAGGCAGAGAAGTTTTCCTGCTTCCAGCATCCCATGAGCTGCTGGAATGGGCAGCACAGATGTGCACATCCATGCACATGCGTGTGCAGCAGCACGGCACCGAGCAAGGGTGCATTTGGGGTGCATTGAGGTCCATTTGGGGTCCATTAGGTGAAGTTCTAAGAGGGATGCCAGGCTGGCAACCCCTCACATCTTTTCTTTTCCCTGCAGCCGAATCCAGCACGGGATGGAAAATGAGGGATGTTCACTGCCATGCTCTGTTTGTTGACTTAGGAGCAGTTGGATTAAACAGGAAAATATTGATTTAAATATAGCACCTCGCGGGAGCGGAGGAGTCGTGGGAACGTGGCCCCCGGCGCCCTGGCTGCTGCCTTCCCTACCTGCTGCTCCCCAAAAAAGTCATCAGGGATGGAGGGGGATCCCCGGAGGGAGATGTCTGGGTCACATTCCCAGGGACACTTGCGTAAAACCCCCCTTCATCCCTGCTGAGCATCCTCCGTCCCAGCTCGCTCATCCTCCAGGATGCTCCTCCTCTCTTTGGGGCCAGCTCAAGGGCCAATTCCGTGCACCAGCCATATATTCCTTGCCCAAAGTTTGGCATCTTTGGATCTATTTATCCCTCCATTCCCTAAATTTCCATAGAAAAGAGGTTTCAGGCCCCGGGAGTTTCCTCATTTTTTGGCATTACTAGGAATCCATAATTAAAGCTGTTGCGAGGGGAGGATGAGGATGCGTAAGTCCATGATCTAATGGTCCAATGGTCAGGAATATGATGGGATAAAGGTTGGACTTGATGACCCTGGAGGTCCCTTACAACCATAATGATTCTATGGTTCTATGATTCTAAGTCTTGGCTTTCCTCTCCCAGTGCCTGCGCCGATGGTTTGCCCAGTTTTCGCCCACCATGCTCAGCAAAACACTGGAGTGAGGGGAAACTGAGGCACGCGGGCAGCCCCCACTGCCCTGCAGAGGGAGGTTGGAGGTGGGATAGAGCCAGGAGAAGTTGGCCAGCATGGGGGGGGACACACAGGTGATGCTACCTACCAACTGCATGGACTGATGCTGGGACCACTGGTTGGGGGTTCAACCAGCCCAAATCTCCTCTCTCTGCCCATTTTTTATTCTTCCCTTCCCCACTGCCCAAATCCCTTGAACTCTGCCCATTTTTGCCCCTTCCCTGGTTCCAAAATCCCCTTAAACCTTCCCAGTTTTGCCCCTTCTCTTCCCTGCTGCCAGGGTTTTGAACACCTTGGGTGACACAGAGGACACATCTGGTGTCACCCAGAGCCACCCCCCATTGCACCTTGTCCCCAGTGCCTGTCCCCACTTTAATTAAAAGCCTCTAATTAATTAGGCAGCAGATGCCAACAGAGGGGATGGACCAGCCGGGATACCCATCCTTGGAGCCCAAACAGCCCAGGGCAGCACCCTAAGGGTGGGAGGTGTCCTGTGCTGGTGGCCATGGGTCAGGATCTGGCCCCGGAACGAGAGGGTTAGTGCTGGGCTGAGCTGGGTGCTGGGGGATGGCTTTGGCCAGTGGCCACCTGGCCCAAAGGTCAGGCTCCTGGCAGGAGGCCGGAGCTGCAGCCAGGGTGGGAGGTTGGGATGGACTCAGCAGGAATCCAGCCCACGGAGAGATCCGTGGCCCTGCAGGGGTGGCTGGGGTGCACGTGGAGGGGTGCACAGGGAGGTCCCTGGTCCAGGGGTGTCCATGCAGGGGTGCATAAGGAGGGCTCTGGTCCTGAGGTGCATGTGCAGGGGTGTATGGAGAAGCCCATGGTGCAGAGATGGACATGCAATGGTGAGCAGAGAGGTCCTTGGCATGGGGCTGCATGTGCAGGTCCCTAGTGCAGAGGGACACATGCAGGGGCGTATGGAGAGGTCCCTGGTGCAGGGCTGAGCACGCAGGAGATCCCTGGTCCAGGGGTGTCCATGCAGGGGTGCATAAGGAGGGCTCTGGTCCTGAGGTGCATGTGCAGGGGTGTATGGAGAAGCCCATGGTGCAGAGATGGACATGCAATGGTGAGCAGAGAGGTCCTTGGCATGGGGCTGCATGTGCAGGTCCCTAGTGCAGAGGGACACATGCAGGGGCGTATGGAGAGGTCCCTGGTGCAGGGCTGAGCACGCAGGAGATCCCTGGTCCAGGGGTGTCCATGCAGGGGTGCATAAGGAGGGCTCTGGTCCTGAGGTGCATGTGCAGGGGTGTATGGAGAAGCCCATGGTGCAGAGATGGACATGCAATGGTGAGCAGAGAGGTCCTTGGCATGGGGCTGCATGTGCAGGTCCCTAGTGCAGAGGGACACATGCAGGGGCGTATGGAGAGGTCCCTGGTGCAGGGCTGAGCACGCAGGAGATCCCTGGTCCAGGGGTGTCCATGCAGGGGTGCATAAGGAGGGCTCTGGTCCTGAGGTGCATGTGCAGGGGTGTATGGAGAAGCCCATGGTGCAGAGATGGACATGCAATGGTGAGCAGAGAGGTCCTTGGCATGGGGCTGCATGTGCAGGTCCCTAGTGCAGAGGGACACATGCAGGGGCGTATGGAGAGGTCCCTGGTGCAGGGCTGAGCACGCAGGAGATCCCTGGTCCAGGGGTGTCCATGCAGGGGTGCATAAGGAGGGCTCTGGTCCTGAGGTGCATGTGCAGGGGTGTATGGAGAAGCCCATGGTGCAGAGATGGACATGCAATGGTGAGCAGAGAGGTCCTTGGCATGGGGCTGCATGTGCAGGTCCCTAGTGCAGAGGGACACATGCAGGGGCGTATGGAGAGGTCCCTGGTGCAGGGCTGAGCACGCAGGAGATCCCTGGTCCAGGGGTGTCCATGCAGGGGTGCATAAGGAGGGCTCTGGTCCTGAGGTGCATGTGCAGGGGTGTATGGAGAAGCCCATGGTGCAGAGATGGACATGCAATGGTGAGCAGAGAGGTCCTTGGCATGGGGCTGCATGTGCAGGTCCCTAGTGCAGAGGGACACATGCAGGGGCGTATGGAGAGGTCCCTGGTGCAGGGCTGAGCACGCAGGAGATCCCTGGTCCAGGGGTGTCCATGCAGGGGTGCATAAGGAGGGCTCTGGTCCTGAGGTGCATGTGCAGGGGTGTATGGAGAAGCCCATGGTGCAGAGATGGACATGCAATGGTGAGCAGAGAGGTCCTTGGCATGGGGCTGCATGTGCAGGTCCCTAGTGCAGAGGGACACATGCAGGGGCGTATGGAGAGGTCCTTGGTGCAGGGCTGAGCACGCAGGAGATCCCTGGTCCAGGGGTGTCCATGCAGGGGTGCATAAGGAGGTCTCTGGTCCTGAGGTGCATGTGCAGGGGTGTATGGAGAAGCCCCTGGTGCAGAGGTGGACATGCAATGGTGAGCAGAGAGGTCCTTGGCATGGGGCTGCATGTGCAGGTCCCTGGTTGCAGAGATGAACATGCAGGGATGCCTGGGGAGTTCCCTGGTCCAGGGATGTGCAGAGACGTCTGTGCTCCTGGTGCATGCACCCAGTGGTGCACCATCACCATGTGGGTACGTCGCATGGGCCACTCTGCATTTCTGGGCAGCCTGCCCACCCCCTGCCTGCGTGCTTTTCCATGCAAAATGGCTCAGAAGCTTTGACTTGGAGGAGGTGGCCTCCATCTCCACTCTGCTCTTGGAAGAGAAGCAGCAGGTCGGCGTCTCTGAGATGTGCACATGCATCATTGGGACCTTCCAGCCCAAACTTAGCTGGGATGGAGGCTCAGAGCTTCCCAGGTCTTCTTGTTGTGGTGTTAGTCCATCCTTGCAAGGATTTAGAGCCTTTTCCAGGGATATTTCCAAAGCAGGAGGTTTCCCGTGGATTCTGGTGCCTACGGAGGGACTGAAGAGGTGACATGCTGAGGTCTGTGCTTGATGTGGCTTCATTGTTGAGCTCCATCACCTGTCTGGTGCAGGCAGGTCCCAATAGTGCAGTCCCTGCAGCTTTGGAGCTGCAGCAGGGACTTCTGAATTCAGGTTGGGCAGGTGGTGCCGTCACACAAAGGGAAGATGCAGCAGGGCAGCTCTGAGGTCTGGTCTGTACAGTTTCTTCCCCTTCTCCCAAGGCTTTCCCCCAGAAATCAGGGGAGGAGACTCCCATCCATCCATCCATCCATCCATCCATCCATCCATCCATCCTTCTCCATCCATCTCCATCCATCTATCTCCGTCTATCCATTCATCCATCTCCACCCATCTCCATCCGTATGTGCATCTCTATCTACCCATCCATCTCCATCCGTCCATCCATCCATCCATCTCCATCCATCTCCATCCATCTATCTCCATCCACCCATCCATCCATCTCCACCCATCTCCATCCATATATGCATCTCCATCCATCCATCTCCATCCGGCCATCCATCCATCCACCCATCTCCCTCTATCCACCTCCATCCATCTAGCTCCATTCTTTTATCCATCTCCATCCATAAATACATCTCTATCTACCCATCTCCATCCATCCATCCATCCATCCATCTCCATCTATCCACCTCCATCCATCTAGCTCCATTCTTTTATCCATCTCCATCCACAAATACATCTCTATCTACCCATCTCCATCCACCCATCCATCCATCTCCACCCATATCCATCCATATATGCATCTCCATCCATCCATCTCCATCAGTCCATCCATCCATCCATCCATCCATCCATCCATCCATCCATCCATCTCCACCCATTTCCATTCACCCATCTCACACTGTCTCCATCCATCTCTGTCCATCTTCATCCAGCCATCCACCACCTATCACCCTCCACCTATCTCCACCATCTATCCCCACCATTTATCCAAAACAACAGACCCCACTACCCATACAGGCATGATTTTCAGAGCAGGCATGGTCCATGTTCCAGAACATCTCCTGAAGGCATCAAACCCAGCTTGGACAGACAGAACCCACTAAAACAAAGACATTGTGATTTCCACCGTGGTGTTTCCAGACTAGGATGTGTCCGGAGAAGAAAAATCAGCCACTTCCACCCCCTCTCCCTCAACGTGGCTCTTTTTAAAGCTCTGATGGTTGGTCCCAGTGGGGCTGTTTCTCCGGGCTCCCTCGGTTTCCATGGAGAGGATGGGTGAGGAATTTCAGAGGGAATGGCTCCAGTAGATGAACTCCTGGCTATAAATAGCCTGTTTGCTTTTGGGTCTTTGGGAACTGCAGTCCAGCCAATGGGAGGGAGAACGAAAATCAGCATCTGGGTAAAAATATTCCAGTAACTCACACTTTGTCCAAACTCCCGTCGGAGCTGCTGGGCTTCCGGGGGACAAGGGGCTGGGCCCAGCCTGCCCAGTCCCTGCCTGCACTGGTACCAGTTGCTTGGAGACTGCTGTTCCTGGTTGCAGATGGGGAGTTGTCCCCAAGCTCCGGGTCCCCCCTGTGCCTTATATAAATTATTTTAAGGTGAATTCCTTTAATTTGAGGGATGGAAGGGTTGGTGGCAGGAGCGTGTTGGGCTTGTGTGACCCCCATCTCCTGCGTTGTCCCAGAGCTCCTGGGCATGTCCTTTTTTGGAAAGCAGTGGATGGCCACCACTGCCTTCCACTCCACCAGTGACATCCACTGAACCCCACTAGGACATCTCTGCCAGGATGTGCTGGGGAAAGGACATCTGTGGTGGTGTCCACCACTAGGTTCCCTCTGAAGGAGCCACCATCCAGATGTAGGGATGTCCACCACCAGCTTCTCTCCGGAGAAGCCACCATCCTTATGGGGAGATGGCCATCACCAGGTTCCCCCTGAACAAGTCACAATCCCAACGGGGAGACAGCCACCACCAGCTCCCCTCTGGAGGAACCACCACCCCAATGGGCAGATGGCCACCGTCAGGTCCCCTCTGTAGGAGCCACCATCCCAATGGGGGGACAGCCACCACCAGATCCCCTCTGGAGGAACCACCATCCTGATGTGGGTATGACCACTACCAGGTTCCCCCTTGAGGAGCCACCATCCCCATGTGGGGACAGCCGCCAACAGCTCCCCTCTGGAGGAACCACCATCCCAATGGGCAGGTGGCCACCGTCAGGTCCCCTCCATAGAAGCCACCACCCCAATGGGGGGACAACCACGACCAGGTCCCCTCTGGAGGAACCACCATTTTGATGTGGGTATGGCCACTACCAGGTTCCCCCTGGACAAGTCACCATCCCAATGTGGGGACAGCCACCAGTAGGTCCACTCCATAGGAGCCACCATCCCAATGGGGGGACAGCTGCCACCAGCTCCTCTCTGCAGGAACCACCATCCCAATGGGCAGATGGCCACCACCAAATCCCCTCCATAGAAGCCACCACCCCAATGGGGGGACAACCACTACCAACTCCCCTCTGGAGGAACCACCATCCCAATGGGCAGATGGCCACCGTCAGGTCCCCTCCATAGGAGCCACCATCCCAGTGGGGGGACAACTATGACCAGGTCCCCTCTGAAGAATGTCCCATCTGGTGGGACATGAGCATCCCTACGTGGTTCCTGGGGCTGGAGTACGTTTCCTCGGTGGTGCCGTGGAGTTGCTATTTGTGACCGCCCGTTCCCGAGCCCTCTGGTACTCTCCAAAAAAAACAAGAAGGGAGTTGTTTGCATGGGAAGATTGGCATCTCCAAGCCCGGGATACGGTTTCCTGCTTTTTTTAGCTGGAGAAGCAGCAGACTCGTCGGCCTGCCCTGATTTGGCATCCTCCTTGCCTTTTTATTTTTTGTTTTTGGAAGGGTTTCATCTTGACCCCTCGACAAGAAACGCCGTCGCTAGCGGTAGGGGATCAATTGTGGTCCTTGTTTTTTGGGTTTTGGTTGCCCCAAACCCCGGTGAGATGGGATGTAGATGGCTCAGAGCCTCAGTAAGCGGAGAGGGGACTCATCCCTTGGTCGTCCGAACCTGGTGCAGGTCAGTAGATACCAAAACACCCTTTTTTTTTCATGCCCCCACCGCGGGTGCCACCTTGACAATGACACGGCTGGGAAGGCGTCACCTCTCGCCTCACCATGAGATGACGTGAGATGTGGGCGTTCCTGGTGAGCTCCGTGGTCTCCCCCTTCCCCTGGGTCCCTGCCACCTCGGTTGCAGCCGTGTTGGGTGCGGGGACCCACCAGGCGTGGGGTGCTGCAGGGCTGGGTGTCCGTGGGGCACAGGTGATGCCGGCGTGGGCACAAAGCAGGTCTTCTCCTGGTGGTTGCACCCAGGCTGCTGCCAAGGACATGGATCCAGGTGGGGGGGGCATGAGAAGGGCTGGGGCAGGGGCATGGCACAGGCTGTTTGGGGCTCCTGGCTCCTGTATGTCCACCAGCTCTAGGGTGTCCTTCCGTTCCTGGGTGTCTGTGGACTCCTGGGTGCCTGTCAGTTCCTGGGTGCCCATCAGTTCCTGGGTGTCCATCAGCTCCTGGGTGTCCATAAGCTCCTGAATACTTGTGGATTTCTGGGTGCTCATGGATCCTGAGAATCCATCAGCTCCTGCATCCCCGTTACTCTGGGTGCCCATTGGCTCCTGGGTGTCCATCAGTTCCTGGGTGCCCATCAGCTCCTGGGTGTCCATCAGTTCCTGGGTGTCCATCAGCTCCTGGATACTTGTGGATTTCTGGGTACCCATGGACTCCTGGTAACTGTTGGCTCCTGTGTTCCCATCAGCTCGTAGGTGCTTGTCATCTTGTGGTTGCATGCAGATTTGTGGGTGTCCATGGGATCTGTTAGATCCTGAGAATCCATCAGCTCCTGCATCCCCGTTACTCGGGGTGCCCATTGGCTCCTGGGTGCCCATCAATTCCTGGGCATCCATCAGTTCCTGGGTGCCCATCAGCTCCTGGGTGTCCATCAGCTCCTGGATACTTGTGGATTTCTGGGTACCCATGGACTCCTGGTAACTGTTGGCTCCTGCGTTCCCATCAGCTCGTAGGTGCTTGTCATCTTGTGGTTGCATGCAGATTTGTGGGTGTCCATGGGATCTGTTAGATCCTGAGAATCCATCAGCTCCTGCATCCCCATGTACTTTGGGTGCCCATTGGCTCCTGGGTGCCCATCAATTCCTGGGCATCCATCAGTTCCTGGGTGTCCATCAGCTCCCGGTTGCATGTGGATTTGTGGGTGTCCATGGACTCCTGGGCACCTGTTGGATGGTGGCCATCCACCAGTTCTTGGGTGCCCATGGACTCTGGATGCCCATAAGCTCCTGGATGTCTGTTGGCTCCTGGGTGTCCATCAGATCCTTTGTACTTGTTGATGCATGGGTGCCCATGGACTCCAGGGTGATTCCTGGGCATCCATCAGCTTCTGAGCAACTCTTGGGTGCCTGTTGGCTTCCAGAAACCTCTTGGCTTCTGGTGCTACCAGAATTCTGGGTCCACACGGAGGCCTGGATGCCCATCAGCTTCTGGTGTCCAGATGCTCCTGGCGCCCATTGGCTCCTGGGTACCCAGTGCCTCCTGGATGCCCTTTAGCTCTCAGGTACCCATTGACTCTTAGTGCCCATAGACTCCTGGGTGCCCATCAGCTCCCAGGTGCCCTTTGGTTCTTCAGTGCCCATTAGCTCCTGGTGTCCAGTGGCTCCTGATGCCCATTCCCTCCTGGTGCCCATCAGTTCCTGGATGCCCTTTGACTCTTCAGTGCCCATTGGCTCCTGGTGCCCATTGACTGCTGGGGGCCCATTAGTTCCTGGATGCTCTTTGACTCTTCGGTGCCCATTGGCTCCTGGTGCCCATTGACTGCTGGGGGCCCATTAGTTCCTGGATGCTCTTTGACTCTTCGGTGCCCATTGGCTCCTGGTGCCCATTGACTGCTGGGGGCCCATTAGTTCCTGGATGCTCTTTGACTCTTCGGTGCCCATTGGCTCCTGGTGCCCATTGACTGCTGGGTGCCCATTAGTTCCTGGATGCTCTTTGACTCTTCNGGTTCTTCAGTGCCCATTAGCTCCTGGTGTCCAGTGGCTCCTGATGCCCATTCCCTCCTGGTGCCCATCAGTTCCTGGATGCCCTTTGACTCTTCAGTGCCCATTGGCTCCTGGTGCCCATTGGCTCCTGGGTGCCCATCACCTCCTGATGCCCATTGGCTGCTGGCTGCCCATCAGCTCCTGGGAGCAATCACTACCTGGTGCCCAATGGCTCCTGGTGCCCATCACCCCCTGGGTGCCCAGTGACTCCTGGATGCCTTTTGGCTCTCAGGTACCCATTGGCTCCTGGTGCCCATCAGCTCCTGGTGCCCATCACCCCAAATGCCAGCCTAGTGCCTTCCTGGGTACCTCAAGTTTGCTTGCACCCCTTCACATGGATCAATACCCCATGCCACCAAGCACCCAGGGCACCTCCTACCCACATGTCCCAGGCTGGCACCCAGCAGTGATGCCCAGGGGGTGCCAGCATCAGCCACCCTTCTTCTCCCTGACTTCTCTCTCCCCTCAAATCCCCAGGAGTGCTGGGGGATGTGGCTTGTGGAGGACTCTGGTGGGGGATCCAGGGGTGACATTGCCCCTCGCCCGGTGGGTGCGGGGCCAAACGAGAGGCAGCGGAGAAGGAAGTGTTGGGGGGGGTTGGGGGGGAGGAGAAGAGCATGGCTGACCTCAGCATCTGGAAAAAGCTGAGCTCTTGGGCCGTGGCCTGCGTGCCGAAAACGGGCGGCCAAAAAAAACCCTTCCATATTTGGTGAAAGCTGCTCTAGGGCTCGGCAAGGGCTGGAGGCAAACGGGGGGCTGGTGAACCCCCCCCTGAACCCTGGGCCACCACACCACGAGTTCTGTGAGGGCTCTGCAAATGAGCTGGAGGGGG
>VZRW01010246.1:101544-138241 GCA_013398125.1 Aegotheles bennettii | reverse complement strand
GATGGATAGTGCCTTAGAAACTTTATCTGCCAATTTCCTCAGGACTTATAGATGTATCTCATCAGGTCCCATGGGCTTGTGCACATTCAGGTATTCCTTAGATGGTCTTGAACCTGATCTACCCCTACCACAGGTGGTTCTTCATTCTCCCTGCCTTTGCCTTCTGTGACTTGGGCAGTGTGCCAGAGAAGACTTAGGCAAAAATGTCGTTGAGTACATCAGCTTTCTCAATATCCTGGGTAACCAGGTTTCATGTTCCCTTCTGAAAAGGAAAGGCCCCACTTTTTCCCTAGTCTTCCTTTTATCGCTGACATACCTATAGAAGTTTCTCTTATTGCCCTCGATGTCCCTGGCCAGATTTAATTCTCTCTGGGCTTTAGCTTTCCTAACCTGATCCCTGGATGCTTGGACCATTTCTCTGTATTCCTCCCAGGCAACCTGTCCATTCTTCCACCCTCTGTAGGCTTCCTTTTTTGTGCTTGAGTTTGTCCAAGAGCTCCTTGTTCATCCATGCAGGCCTCCTGGCATTTTTGCCTGACTTCCTCTTCATTGGGATGTAGCTCTCCTGAGCTTGGAGGAGGTGATCCTTGAATATAAACCAGCTTTCTGGAGCCCCTATTCCTTGCAGGGCTTTATCCCATGGTACTCTACCAAGGAGATCCCTGAAGAGGCCAAAATCCACTCTCCTGAAGTCCATGGTGGTGAGCTTTCTGTGCACCCTCCTTGCTGCTCTAAGGATCTTGAACTCCAGCACCTCATAGTCACTGCACCAAGGCTGCCCTTGAGCTTCACATTCCCCACCAGCCCCTTCTTGTTGGTGAGAACGAGGTCCAGCATAGCACCTCTCCTCATTGGCTCCTCTATCACTTGGAGAAGGAAGTTATCAACAACACATTCCAGGAACCTCCTGGACTGCTTATGCCTCGCTGTCTTCTCCCTCTAACAGATATAGAGTGGTTGAAGTCCCTCATGAGGACCAGGGCTTGTGAACGTGAGGCTACTCCTATCTGTTTATAAAGGGCCTTGTCCATTCGGTTTTCCTGGTTGGGGAGCCTGTAGCAGACGCCCACTACAATGTCCCATGTCCCTGCCCTCCCTTTAATCCTGACCCATAAACTCCCAGTCAGCTCCTCATCCATCCCCAGGTGGAGCTCCATGCACTCCAGCTGGTCATTGAGGTAGAGGGTGACACCCCCTCCTCATCTTCCCTGCCTGTCCTTCCTAAAGAGCCTGTAACCTTCGATTCCAGCACTCCAGTCATAGAAACCATCCCACCATATCTCTGTGATGGCAGTGAAGTGCCTGCAGGGACGCACATGTCTCTAACTCTTCTTGTTATCAAGGGAAGGCAAGGCATTTAAAAATAATAATAGAAAGTAACTCTCCTGGGGAACTCAAAAACTGAGGGTATTAAACTAAAAAAACCAAAACAACTGAGCAGGTGAATTAGTCAGAATTTGAAGGCCGAGGGAAGACCTTTGGCAACATGAACAGTTAGGAGTTTTTTCCAACTCACTAATTAGAAGCCCATATTGATTTTCTGAACAACGTAACAAAAAAAGGGGAAAAATAATGCCCTTAGAATAGATTTGAAAACCCCATAAAATAATGGCTATGCAAATTTGGTCATGGATCTTTTCCCAGTTTTAATGGGCATGGTGAGGAATCACTCAGAAATGTTTGAGATGTGAAACAGCAGCTTTGGAAACCCTGACCTTTAAAAGTATTTTTCCTGAAGTCTCCAAATCCAGAGTGCTCAATGTAAGCCCATACCTATACCTGAAATGTAATAAGTCCCTTGTTCTTTCATTTTTGCTGTCCATTTGAGGACTCAAGCAAATGTCTGTGAAAGGTAGGTATACCTGTGCTATGTTAAATCACCCATTCTTGTGGCAGTGTTAACTTCCCAAGCTAAAATAGTCAAAGAAACCTTGCAGCTCAGATATACTTGAGGTCCTGCAAGTTAATTCACTTTCTATATTACCTTAATGCTCTACTTGTGACAGTGAAAGTTATGTTTTTAAATGTGAGTAATTTCAGTACTTCTAAAATTCTTCTTAGTTAATAACACATTCAAGATTCATTTATTTGTGGGGTGGAGGGGAAACTCAAACCACATTCTGCTTAATGCCAGTCCTGAAAATCTGTTTGCTTATTTAATTAAATTATTGTTTGTGGTTAGTTGTATAGTACCACATTTGAACTAGTATGTTTTTCACATCTAGAAGATCATGTCTGTAGCAGAAATTGGTGTCTAAGGGTGTCTAAGAGAACAGCATGAAAATCACAAGATAATTTTTACTTCCCAAATGACCCTTGATGTTATACCCTGAGTTTCAAAATCTGTATTACAGAGTGAACACTAAGCTTCTAGTGCAAGAAAATCTCCTCTAAAAATAGAGTAAGCACTGGGTGGCAAGAGGTAGATTCATATGCTCTGCTTGGCTATATTAACCACAGTAGATAAGACATTTGTGGGGAAAAGTGCATCTGAATAGCAAAATATCCTTAAGTATGTGAATATTTTGTCATGACTAGAGAACTTTGCAGAAATGTAATGACTTTATAATTATAGAAAAGATGAAATTAATGCAAGTTTCTGAAAAAGGACACTCTTGCAAGACCAAATTTTTAATTTGCTGTGTTTTTTTTCATGTTTTAACAAATACAGCTACAGAGGATCATTGGGAAGGAAGACGATTTGAAAACAGCTGGAGATGAAACAGTATTTCAGGTATGAAATAGAGATACATTTTTCTCAACAAAAGCATTGTCCTATTTCCCCATGAACCCTGTTATTTTTTTCAGAGTTTTTATAGAAGTATGTAAGCATCAGTATTAGTGCTCTAATTAAATTAAAGTGCATGATTTGTCAACTACTTTCTAACTGAGAAAGAAAAATGTCATTTCTGAATCTCGTGATGAAATGTATGCAATTAATGTATTTTGTTGCCGTGTGGTCACTCTGTTTTAGTTTCTGTAGGCCTCTGTTCCAAAGTAACTCTCTTCTATTTATGAAAAACTCAGAAAAAACTCAATATTGCCATATGAGAAAAGATGGCTTTCCAAATAGAAATTGATACCCTAGACTTACCTCAGTGCTGCTGTTGCAGTAATATCAGCTTATTCTGAGATGGTTTGAAATGTAATGGCTGTCATTGAGGTGACGAAGGCAAGGATTACTTTAGTTACGTCCACTTCCAGAAATAAATGGCTTAGATGCAGACCAGAAGAAGAAACAATTTTAGAGTATGATCTTCCAACTGGGTTAGAAGCTTCTATGGATTGTGGACTATTAGCAAATGGCAAATGCAGCTCATCAGTGAAAGGAGCGGGTAAATTCCTGCTCGCTTCTGGCATTTCCCCCTGAATCCTGCCAGTGTAACCTACCTTCTTACTCTGTTTTGTAGCCTGGATGAGATTGAGTGAAACTTAAAACGAAAACAGAGAGGGGGAAGTCCCGAAGTACTGAAAACACCTTAGGAGAAGCTGATGAACTGGGGCAAAGAAGGGGGAGAGTACAAACAGATTATTTCCACCTATTACTATAAGGTGCTGCTTACATCAGCAGCACTACTTTTGTTGAGTGCTTAAATTGGATACTGTAGCTGAAGGATATTTTTCTCACCACAAACTTGCTTTCAGTTGTAAACTGAAAATGAGTAATTAGGCATAGAGCAGTGACTGCTCATGTTGGAAGTATTCAATAAGAAATTTATACAGGGCTCTGCTTTATAAACCTATCATGCATCAGCAGTTTCTACAAAGAGTTGGTCCAGCTTGTGTTCTTTACTTTTTCCCCTGCCTGGGGAAAAAAATGGAAGTGGCAGTATTATAAAGACCTTTAATATTTGCTAGGCATAAGCAAAAACTGTCTTCTGATGCATAAAGGTTTTGCTCCTGCAATATGCATCCAGAGTTCAGTTAAAAATCGTTTGACTGACTAACAACCATCTCCTCTCTTGCATCTTTTCATCAGTCTCCAGATTAAAATAGCTAGGATTAACAGGGTTGTCTGCTCCTCAAAACCAATTTCAATTGAGACTTAACTGCCATGACAGTGAAAGAAAAAGGATCTTTATTCTGTGTGAATGCACAGCTATAGTATAAAATTTCCAGAGAAACTTCGATACAGTTGGATAGATTTAGTTATAAACACATAAGCTTATTGGGAGCTAATTAAATACCTGAGCCTGAATGTCTCTATTTCATTTTTTCTCTTGCTTCGAATATTGTCTTCAGAATTCTTCACTGAGAAAAATCTGTAATTATTGTAACCAGAAAATACTATTTAATATGATTTCTTAGCAGATTATAAATAGAATTTTAGTCTATTCAAAATAATTAAATAGCTTTGGGGATTATGGCTATCTTGAAATTATTCTGGTCTTTATGTTTCTACTTGGCAATGTCCAAATTATCACTTTTCTTCTAATTTTTATTTTCCTTCCTGTCTCTGTCTCTCACAAAGTTGAGTATGTTTATAAGCAGTGAATCTTGCTATACAATGTAGTCAGTGCATATGTTTTTACTCCTTATTTTTAGTAATTATGGCAGTCATAGTATTACTTTCAAGCAAAGAAGATGAAGCATAAAAATATGGTTTTTAAATTGACCACGTTCTTTGAAAACTGAGATGCTGCAATGTAAGTTTGATGTTTGGGATAGTTCTTTATTTCCACATTTTCACAATTTGCTCATGAGTTTGTTGTTTTTCCTAAGTAATTCCAGTCTCTGATACCATATGGAAAATGTCACTGACTTACGAAAATAAGGTATAAATTGTAGTCTGCAACTTTATTTAATCACCAGGTATACCCAGATATGTTCCCTATCCAGTGTGTAGACAGAGGTCCCAGTCATTCATTTACTGTATTATTTACCACTTAACACTCATTGAGATACTGTATTAGGAAAAGAAAAAGCAGTTAGTTTACTGTGCTCCCAGGGTGCTTGTGTCTCTGCCTCTTTTGCTCAGACTTTTGACTACACATCTAAAATTCAAAATTGCACTACTTTAGTAACAGCCCTTAAATGGGATTGTAGTATACTTCATTATCCAAATAAGTATATTTCAATTGAGGGATTTTCTTTTTCCAATATTATAACTGAGGCTGGAAGAAAAGCCAAAAAATCTGAGCCTTAGCCGCCTGGTCTTTTGGGAAGATCCCTTGCTGGCTTTTGCAAAGCAGGCAATCTGATTTACTCGTGGCACGGACATGCATGCACACAGTGAAGGAGAGATGCGGGCAGACTTATGAGGCTGGCAACCTGGTTCTTTGTAACTAGACTGAAGGAAATGGTGCAGAAGTCAACAGAGACAGTGACTGTCTCATATAGGCCAGAATATGCCATCATAGGCCACATATGCCATCTTTGCATAGGCCAAAGGAAATGCTGCACCAGGCTTCCGAGCACAACTCTTCTGCTTCAGGTGAGGCATGACCATGCTCTGCGGAAGAGGAGAGGCAGACTCCTTGCCTGGAAGTGGTGCAGAGCACAACAAAGTGCATGAGCTAGAGGAGTTCAGTGTATTTTGAAAGAGGTGTTGCCCAGTGAACAGCACTAGTTGCTTTTGTGTTAATGCCCCTAGTTCCTTAAAAGGATACTCTAATAGTGATATGTGCATTAGCATTCTGGTAGTGAAAACAGTGCTAATGGTTGCAGATATCTGCTGTACAGCCCAGTCATCTAGACTGGGGACTTTGCTCTTGGGCTCTTCAATTTAGATTAATGAGTTATCAAGTAGTTTCAAGACCTCTAATTTAAAATGCTTTGTGTAATGGCTAAACTTAGAAGTTAATTTTAGCTATTGTTACGAAAGGAATGACAATACAGAATGTCCTATATTTGTTCTTACAATGGAATTCATGTTGGGAAATAATATGTGCATTGTCTTATTTTCAAATGACTAAACATATGCGTCTGGAATCTGTAATTAACCCATTTGCATACAAAGTATCTCATTTACATTTTTTTAAGAAACATTTAACTAGTACTTGGAGACACAGCTATTAATCTCTTTTAAACAGAAAACTTTTGAACTAAAATTCTGTCTGATCATAAGCAGTGTACTTTTAGACCCATACATGGATATTTTCCTGTTGTGTATCAGTTGTTTTAGTCTGGATACTTTTCTTTCTTCATTATTCATTCACACATTTATCACCACTTAGCTGGCCAGCAGAAGGTTTTACACTTGGACCTTCAGATATTGCATCATTGTGATGCATCTACTCAGCCACAGAGACTCTGTAATCAGAGACTGGAGCCATTGTAACCTGCCCATCTGCTCCCTAGAATTTCTAATTAATTTCAGGTTTTCTACCCATAGCTTCAAAGTCTGTAAAGTCCTCGGCCCAAAATAACTAGACTGCCTAAACTGAAGGGATGAAGATGGTGGTTGACAGCTATGCTCTTCTGGTGCAGTAATGCTCTGTAGCAGAGGTGCAGCATATGTATGCAGCACATTGGATTTTGCAAGAATTTGGTCCAAGACTAATCCCTTTCCGAAAAAGTATGTCGTTAATCTTGTAATCTCTCAGTTCATATGGAATGGACGTTTTTTTTCGCGACCTGTCTTCTCCAAGGTAAATGTGTATGTTTTGTATCAGCAGATTAACACTGAATTCTGTTGAAAAGCTTTCAGATACTTTAAAGCAAGGAGTGTTGCAGTGTTCCTGCATGCTTTAAAGGAAGCTCTCCAGGCGGGTACACATAAAGTACCAAGACATGTGGCATCAAAATATTAAGCTATTGAAAAACTGCTGACTTATTGTTTACCTCACAAACAAGGAAATTATTTTATTTTCCCATGTGATCGGATGACATTGTAACCTCAAGAGAGACAAAAAAATATACTTTCTGACATCTTTCTAGGTACCTGTTTTGCTAGTATGTTGAATTTGGTTTGGACAGCAAAAGTCTGTCCCCTGATGGATTCATCTGGAAGCCCGTTGTGGTTACAGTAGCATTGTTTTCCATTGTGTAGATGTGTGAGGCAAGGCTACCCCTTTAGTCTCTGCTGTTTAACCTAGTCTGAAGCACTTTCAATTATATAGCTAGAGAAGCCAGATAGCAGTGTGGTCTCCTGACAGGCCAGGGAAAACACATGATTTGGCTTTGCATTAGCATCTCTAGTCCTTGATCCGAAACAGTAAGAATCTGGTCATAGTCTCTGAAGGCCACCTATTGCATTTGCTTGTGAAATTAATTGAATGAAATGGAAGTGGTGCACATGAGCATGCTCACTTGGCATTCTGTGGTAACTGAAACTTGGAATGGCAGCCTGAACTCTCACTCCCTGCTTTTACAAGGGACTACAGTTTTGTGCAATCCATACAGGCGGTAAATATCAGATGCTTTATGAGCAATATTTTTTAAGAACTCCAAAATTTGCTGGATAAATGGGAAATCTTGTAACACTATATCTCACCAGAAAAGCTTCAGCATGAGAATCATGAAAACACAACCTATGTGAAAGCACAAGTTCTGAGGGAAGGGGTTGATGGAAATGGAGAGAGGCATATACCACAGCTATCAAGCTAGGTTTGACCAGAACGTGTCTACAGGAATAACTGGTATTGGTGGCCTCCCATAACTCCCCTTCAACCATCCATAGAAGACACCACTTGGCAATGTACAACAGTTCCAGTTAGTCCTAGGATCTGACTGATGTTACTTTTGAAGATGTCCACTTGCAAAGAGTCCCTCTGGCCAGTTCCTCATGTGAAGCCAGCAGCGCAGCCCCAGTGCTGGGCCCTCTCCTCCCCTGCACTCGGGGTCTCAGTGCAGAAGAGGTGGCACCTTTCCACGTTCCAGGGGCAGGGACAGGGGCAGGGGACAGGAAAGAAGGGCCCACACAACACTTAGCAATCAGCAGTTCTTTTTGGGAGCACTGGAAGACCTCGCACATGGCTCCCCTTTCCCACCTGTGGGATGCCTGGATGCTTTGTCCCCTCTCTGCCAGTGTTGGTCACAGAAGGCTGTGCCATTTGCAGGGAGCTGGGAGGAGGGGCATCACTGAGGACCACTCACCCTCCGGGAACACCGCTGCCACCATCTCATTCAGGGGACCGCAGGTGTGGGATGAGGAGGGGGCTGGAGCCCAGGCACACAAGGGAAGGTGCAGGGCAGTCCCTGGGCCCAAGGGGCAGCAGAATGGCACAGGGGGCAATCCCCAGGAAAGGGTCCTTTCGCCCCCCTGACCCTCCTCCCTGACCAAGAAGAGCCGATGGAAGTGGGCCAACCTCCAGCATGGCTCTGCCGGCACCACACCACTGTGCCAGGGCTCCCCACCAAGACCCCACACCGACACTGGCGCAGGAGTGCCCGGCCAGGGCCACATCACCGGCCTGGCCTCTGCACCCGGCATTAGCCAGGAGGCTCGGCCTCCGTGCCCAGCCACCCTGTGGGCTCACCCATCCCACCGCCCAGCAACCATCCATTCTGTGGTAGATTGCCCCGGGCAGCATGAGCCCTTCTCTCCCCTTCCCCTTCCCCTACTCCCATCCCTCCTGAAGCAGTGCCAGACTTCACTGTAGCTGCAGACCCACAGCCCCCCCAAGGAGCTCGATGTGTTGTGCATAAACTCAGCGTGAATGCTTTCATGAATCAGTATACCTCGATTTAAAACATGCATGTTGCTGGGCTGACTGAAAAAAGCTTTTGTGAAAAGGTTGTTTGGCACCTTGGCTGGAGTAGGATATCCTGGAATTTCAGCTGACATCCATACCCAGCGATTGTGCAAGCACAGAGGTGTAAAGAGGCCTTGCCTGGCCTTGCCTGAGGGGAGAGGCTGCAGCAGGGACACCCCTGCTGAGGCTCCACAGGAGCTGCCACCACAGGGAGAGACCAGTTCCCGGTGAGTGGCTCTTTATGAGACTCTCTTGTCTCTGAGGAGGGCCAGGCGTTTCTTTCCTGCCTGTGTCCCTGCTCTTTGTGGGTGGGCTTTGGCTAGATTGTGGTTATTTGGCTAGTGGTTATTTGGCTAGTGGTTGCTGGTTATTACAGTACTGAATGGTACCCAAGTGAGGAGGCCCACTTGGCCAAAACAACTCCAATACATGAAGGGGCTACAGGAAAGCTGGAGAGGGACTTTGTAAAAAGGCATGGAGTGATAGGACTAGTAGAGACAGTTTTAAGCTGAAAGAGGGTAGATTTAGATTGGATATTAGGAAGAAATTCTTTGCTGTGAGGGTGGTGAGACACTGGCACAGGTTGCCCAGGGAAGTTGTGGCTTCCTCCTCTCTGGCAGTGTTCAAGGCCAGGTTGGATGGGGCTTTGAGCAACCTGGTCTGGTGGGAGGTGTCCCTGCCTATGGCAGGGGGCCTGGAACCAGATGATCTTTGGGGGCCCTTCCCATCCAAACCATTCTATGATTCTATTGTATGAGCATAGACTACTTGGGGATGCATTCAGGCAGTGGAGTGGAAGAATTGGACACAGTCCATAAGGAGTCAGTTTTAGCATCGAGAGCAAGGAGCTTTACGTGTGCTGAGAATGGGTGTGCTCAGCCTTTGAGGCCAGGTCCACGTTAATCAGAAGGGTGTGCTTCACAGAACGTCATACCTCCTGAGGAGGATCCTCGTTACATGTTCTGTACAGAAATCAATATTTTTCAAGTGCGGCATGACAGGGAGGCAGGGCCTGAATTCTTGTGAGGGGCTGTCCCCAACAGTGTGTAGAAGCTGCTCTCCCCCGCTGCCAGCAGTGCACTGGGCAGGCAGCTTCCAGCTTTACAGTGCAGCAGTGCTATGCCCTGACTGCTTGACACAGCAGAATTTGGTCCCTCTCAACCTGCTGGCAACAAGATTAGTTTCAAACCATTCCTATTATTTCTCGTAAGGTATCTCCTACAATGTCTGCTCCCAGATTAGCCTTAGCGCACTTGGCTGGAAACCGTTTTTATTCTGTACCTCCTCATGAATTAATGAACCATGGGTGATACACTGAAAGCTGAGGACGTCCATGAAGTAACATCTTCCTTGCTAAAGGCACTAGGGGTACAGCATAGCAATTCCGTGGCATTAAAAAACAACTAATCCCCAGGTAACAGGAATGCTGGATGTTGAATGCTGCATGTAAGCTGTTCATTGCTTAAAAAATGCTCCATTGGATTTCTTCTCAGATATTGTCTGTTAAATGCTCTGTAGAAAAAAAATGCGCAGTTTATCCTGTCTGTAATAAACCCGATGTATTCTTGAATCCTACCTTGTAAGAAAGTGCCTTGCAAAACATTAAAGGCTTTAATATGGATTTACATGATTAAAGCTGATAAAATTATATATTTTTTATTTTGCAGTGTCCACTTGACACTGTCTGGCCTTTGCCAAAAAAGGACAGTTTTTGGAGATCCGCATCTCCTGGTCTCACTAGCGTTCCTGTTCACAGGAAAGCTTGACTAGCTGTACCTGACAGGATTAATTTAAGAATGGATACATCTTTTAAACCTTCTTCCCAGAACTGAGTTGTAGGATATATCCCAACATCTTGGAGATTCATCAAAATGATGCTCTTGAGCAGTGTTTGAGACTAGGCTGCTTAGATTGAAGTCTACATTACCTCCGGAGATAGGAGGTGAATTGACTGACCTAGCAGCTGACAAACAAAGAGCATTCCAGAGAAGTGGACCCTGAAAAATTTGCACAGATTTAATCTTACCTTTGGAAATATTTGCAACATCACTAGCAGACAGAAACTGAGATATTGTTGTCCTTGACCTCCTCTCTTTTCTGTCCCTGTTCCTCATATATTCACTTCCCTCTGTCTTAACAAAAAAATTTTCAATCCAAAATATGTATTATTTTTGCAAGTTCTATCGAAACAAGACATTGCACAGCAAATACCAAGTGAGAGAACAAGGGACGTATTACAGATTTTAATCATGATGAATGCTTTCTAGTCATGCCTCGGGCAAATTCTGCAATGAAAGGTGGTAAGAATCCAGAGACAGTAAGTCTATTAACATTTCAGATGAGTTTTGAAAATCAGTTAGGTACATTATTCCAAAAATCCTGTCTCACTGTGTGATAAGTTTCTTCTCAGTGGCACTTGTTGCTACTTGCTGCAGTATCAGGTCCCAGATGTCAAAAGCTCAGTGGGGAGCTACAGGATTAGTTAGGCCTGTGCCCGTGACTCAGGGTTTGCAGCATCAGGCTTCTGTGTTAATAGTCTGTGTAATGTAATAAGGAAATAAATGTTGCGTTATCTGATCTTGCTTAAAAAGGAATAATTGCATAATTCAGCAGTTCATGGTGCTTTTGAAAAGTGTACAAGGTGTTAACATTACTCTAGGTATGTGAGCTCATGTTTGTAATATGTACACACATGGTCATTAGTTCATATAGACTCATGTGGCATCAGAGGTTGATCTTTGGGATTCTTTGTGTGAACCAGTGGTCACAAGAACGTGTCTGAGCTCCCCAGTTGAGATACACATCCCTGCCCCATCCCATGCTTGTATAAAAATGAGACTCAGAACATCACCATCCCTTCTCCGCTCTGTGCCTCAGCTTTCTGTAAACGCGACAGCCCAAATGGGTGCTGTGCTGCACCCTCCTCAGACTGAAGCCACCAGAATACAAACTTTTTACTCAATGTAGATAGTAGCTCTGTGACTCAAAGCTACCAGTCTGGTCCTTTTTGCAGCTCCAGGATCAGGTTACCATGTCATTCTAATTTCCAAAAGAGACATTCCAAATGTAAATCTTTTACCTAAGCTCAGGAGGGTGAGGTGTTGGAAATATTAATAGAGCTCTCATTATTTTCTAACAAAGATTTGTCATGTCGGTACTAATTTATACAGTTCAGCAGCAAAAGCTCCTAATGATTCTGTGTACAAAAAGGAATTATGTGCTAACATGTACTTTAATAGCATTAACTCTAGGAAAAGCAATTTTTTGAAATTTTACCCTTAAGCTGTAGACTCTGTGGTCTCCTATTGCATATTCTGTTTTAAAGAATTGTACTGTTCTGTAGTTTTAAAATACATTTAACTCTAACATAGTGTTTGGACATCTGCCAATTCCACTTTGGAATTTCAACTGATAAAGAGGGTAGCCAACAAGTAGGTGCATATTTGTTATAAATCCAGGGATAGGCTTTGTCATCTTAGATAAGATGAAATGGGTATTGTTTGTATGTCGTCTTCTAGCTTATAACCAGAGAAATGTGAAAAAAGAAGTTTTTCTGTCCCAGACTTAGCTTGTAAAAGGTTATTTTACACTTGTTTTTCGGTTTGTTTTCAATACAACACTGACTTTAATATGGAGTAATTAAGTTGAAAGCATTAAATTGTGTTATCGTGAGCTGTTTTAAAAATTACATCAGCAAATTTATTTCTTGCATTCTTCAAGTCTCCTTTAAACAAGTAAGCAAAAAACACAAAAAGCAGATTAGAATCTCTCTGCAGTGAGAAATATGTGGGTTCTTTGTTTCTTAAAAAACTTTGCATTCTGACATAAATAGTTTGGGTTTGAATTTCAAATAAGCATACATGAATGCTTGACTCTTGACTTTCAAAAAAGCATATACCAATGTTTATGCATCAGTCTTCACAGTAATCTGAAGTGTTTAAACTTTAGAAGGATGGATCTTGTGGGTATTTAAATATTCTTTGCCTGCAGTTAAATGATAAAGTTCAGTAAGTACAGTCTGCATATGACTTGAAAAGTTTTTTTTCTAGGTTCACTCATACATAACTCGTATCACTGGCATTTAGTGAATCGTAGCTTGCAGTAGAAATGAGGAATGTTACCTCTTTAACTGTAAAATAACTGTGTCACATATGCAGTAAGCATGAAACACAGAGTGGACTAATGGAACTTGTTATTGATGATGCTGAAAGCTAAATAACCATTAGTATTAAACCTTATGAATAGACGCTTGTCTTTCATCTTACCTCTTCAACCAGATAAAAGACACAGAGGCTATTTAGATGTCATAAGAATAGTTTGTTGAAATCCCTCCGGACTTACAAAAAAAAAAAAAAATCTCTTCATGTTGCTTAGTGTTTTGTTGCGTTCAAAGAAATGCCAGTATGCTAGTGCTGAAAGAAGAAAAGAACAGAAATCCAGATTATATATGGTTTTAGGCTTACTAAAGATGCTGTTGAGTTGAAATAATGTGCATCCTTCTGCAGAAATCTCTTTATCAGATTTAAAAAAAATATAGAAACGTCACTAATGTTGAAAATTTGCAGTGTAAGTAGAGCAGTGTAAATGTTTGTATTTTTCTAGTTTTGTTTCTTAGACTATCATGACTGTTTTTAAATGCCTGTAACAAATAAGAAATATCTGACTGAAAACTTTTTTACAAAGATGGTAACTTTATTTAAAGCTTCTATTCAGCCTAATGTAAACATTTTTAAAGATTTCACTAACAACCTTCTCAGTTCTAATAATAAAATACACCAAAGGTGGTTGTAAATTGTATTCATCTTTCATGCAGAATATTTAGAAGCAGAACATATAAATACACTGTTACCAGTTGATGTGGAAGAGTAACTCAGCTCTGAGATCCTGTGTAATAGCTTTGGGAACAGTAATTAAATTGCAAGTATCTCTTGTGAAATTCTCATTCAAATAAATATATTCAGATTTGTGGTGAATAGATATTAATAATCATACAGTGCATAATAATTAATCATACTGGTTTTTGTTTTATAGGGAGCAAAACTGGAAGGCTGTGGTGTTAATACCATGTTGCTGGTACATTTCTTTGGAAAAGAAGGAAAGGAAAAACTTCGCTATTCTGAGTTTTTCAGGTATTTTTCCACTAGGCAAGCCTAACAGCAACCAGTCCTGTTCCTATCCCTTCTATTTTGCACCAACACTGGAATTAACCTGACCCCACACAGCTGATTCAGAAAGTTAAGCAGGTAATCAAGCAGGAGATTATTCATGACTTTGCATGAATAAATTTCTAGTTTAGCTGCTGGGGTCTGCTGCTTGCAGGAGCAGTCAAGCACCCATGATAACTCCAAAGCATCAATGGGCCAGGGGAGGTCATGAGGGTTTGAGACTACCATTCTTGGCAGCTGTGTGATAGCACACCTCAAGACAATGTAATTCATGACGGTTTTTCTTGTTCTTGATCAAATCAGCAAAAAAGTGGCTGCTAATCAATTAAACAAAGCTGTTCTGAGCTGAGACACCCCTCTCCCCATTACAGCTGTCATGGTAAGATACAGGCAGCTTCTCTGCTTGCTTCAAATCCCAACTTTTGTTAGAACTTTACCAGTGTGTTTTGCTTTACCCTTTGAGTTACTTTTGCAAGGGGACTACATAGATACTTCATGGCATTTATGTCAGAACTGAGAATAAACTCAGATGGCAAACAGCACATCAGACTGAAACTGCAGTGAAATACCAAGTGGTCACTACTCCCCAAAACGTAGCGTTTTGTCTATTTCACTGTAACCTCTGCAAAAGTTAATAGAAAGTTCTAAGACTGATGTAGGGAATCATTCTGTTTATACGTCATATACATGTCAGAAAGATGCTGTAATCCTTATCTACATCAGAGTAAGAAGTTCTGCTGTGTTTTATTTGGATGAAATCCTTTCTTCCAATGTTTATTTCAGTCAGTAAGGATGACCACCACCTACACAGCATCACAACTTAACTGGTTAAAAATCTCTGTTACCTGGGAGATCAATTTCTCCTGTTAGTATGAGCTCCAGCCACATCTTCCTATGTGAACTTGGTCCCAGAATCCAAATGCAGTCTTTCCTTGAGATAAATGTAAGTTAGGTGCCTAAGTACCTGTGTGAATCTTGACACGTCTTGTAGCATATTCAGAGAAGAACATCGACATCAGTAGATATTCTACAACAGAAATAATCAATCATTTACAGACTGCAAAAATAAATTTGGATAATGTATGTTACTTCAGTTTATGTTCAGAAGCAGAGAATCTGTGTTAGCCCTCTTAAAAATGAATGTTGTTTCAGTCAGAGGTTTGGGGAAAGACAGAGTAGAAAAGGAAGAGCAGTAATTTTTCTAACACTAAAAAGTGTTCAGCTCCACTGGCTCTGGCACATACTGGTCTTCAAATAAACAACCTTTCTCTTTTGAAAACCTCAACTCAATAGGAATCTAAGTGAGTAAAATGAGTTTAAGATGCCTCCAGCTCCCTTTTTTATAAATACCGTAGATCCTCTCAATGAAACAAAAGGCAGAGAGCACAGTAAAAGGTTGTGTTTGCATATACAGTGTAAACTGAAAAGCCTCAGGTTTTAGATAAAATCCTACATTGACCCAATGAGGCATGACATTGATGAAACTATGTACCTAGTACATTCAGAATGCATAGGTTAAAGACCTTTGCCTACCACACAGATAGAGGCCTGTAATCAAAATCAGACTCCCATGTCTTGCTCTTAAAATTTGTGGGATAAGTGTAAGGTTTAATGCAGGTAATTTTTCAACAGTGGCAGTTATGTTTCGTAGAGCTGGAATGTGCCTCTTTATCACTGCGTAGACACTCCATCTCAGCTGCAACGTGACAGTGAAGTTTGTTTAACACACAGAAAGGTGAATAAAAGGATCACTGTCTTTTTAACCTGTGTGAAGATATCACCTTTCACATGATTTTATTTGCAAGTAAATCAAGCACATCATTTCTAGGTTCCTATTGTTCAGAGAAAATGTGATTTCTATCTGATGGCCTCTCATAACATTTTACCTTACGCGGGAAGCTATTGTTGGCTGTTTGATCAAAGTGCCACGCTGTTTTTACAAGAGATGACTGATGAGCTGTACAGACATAGATCATTGTCAAAAGCAGAAAATAATGATGGCAAATGCTTTTATCATTTTCCAACTTCTTGCCTAGAAGCTTTTCCATTGATCAGTGTAGTACCTAGTAGAAAGTAGCAGTGATTAGGTTTGATTAGGACACACTAAAACTTGTCACATTAGTTAAATACACAGATACTGCTGTGTATTGCTGTGGAGTCCTTGAAACTTAAAAAAAAAGGCAATAATGCTTTCTTTGTGGAATTTCACTGTACTTACATGGGAATTCAGAAAGCTGAGACTAGTGTTCTCACTTCATTACTTACATATATTTTCCTCGTGCTTCCTTCTTTTCAGTTTAGCTGATATTAGAAATCCTTTTGTAAGTGTGCAACCATCTGTATCTACATGTACACCTGTGATGTCTGACCCTTTTAGCCCACAGTCAAAACATTTAAAACATGTATCAGTTTAAAAATTTAAACATAAAATAATATGCAGCAAACCTAAAGTCGTGTAACAAAGGGATAAATTTAATGCAAGAAGCTGTAACCAGGTGAGACTTTCTTCTCAGAAGACCTGAACAAATTTCTGTTTCAGATGACCACAACTCAGCTTTACACCTTAACAATAATGTCATCTTCTAATACTAGACCCCATCTTATAGAATGTCAGATTTCAAACATGATGTCAGAAGTTCTTTAGGATTCCAGACTTCTTTTCCTTATGCATAGCAGTTTCCCCTGGTTTTTGAGACACAAATAATTTTTGGTCTTTTCCTTCCAAAAAATGTTTCACTTGTGCTTCAGTTTCCAGCAATATCGTATGTACTATTTTTTATTCTGAGTAGAAAACTATTTCATTTTCTAGGTATAGCAAATATTTCTTCTTGACAGCCACTGGTTTTTTTTCCTGAAAAAGTCCCTTACTGATCTCGTTAAAGTGTGTCTAATCCCAAATAAAAGAGGCGACAGTAATTCACTCCCTTAACAGTTTACGACTGCTATTATTTTTTTCTGTAATCTGTCCCCAAGCAAGCTTAAATCTCTCAAAATCTCCTTGAAGGAAAAGAAAAAAAGGTGCAGAGAATATGGAAAGAATATTCAAAAAACTTTCTGATAGTATTCTTTTTTTCCTGGGATGGCTAACAAAAAAGTATATCCCAGTATGGTTAAAGGCATCTTTCAATCATATAAGGAAAGTTAACATTTCATGGATGCAGGATCTGTTTCACATAGCATTGTCAAATAGTAGTGCTTTTGCTGTGATGATAGCTTGCACATTTTCAGTGATTTTCATCTAGGGATTTGGAAGTGCTTTGCAGAAATAGAATGATTGCCTCCTTACTGGTCTCTGTACCTACACTTGTATCTGTGTGTGTGTGTATGTATATAAACCCCTAATACATTTAGAGATTACATCTCATGCAACCAGGATCAGGCAGTGAGGAAGTGGAGATGGGAACAAAATCTGGCTTTGTGATTGTATATTCTTGTCATAACTGAATCTGAATAATTCCCAAACTATTTAGTAATAATATGGAGAAGAATCTCTTTCTTCTTTTCCTATATACAAAGGAATGGCTTGTTTAGGTTCTATAGAAAGCTTATAAATGAAAGTGAGTAGTTCTGTTATGTTTGGTTTGGAAACACTAAGGACAGTAAATCAAAGGGGGTATTGCCTGTAATTCTGGTGAGATCGATTAGCTGTCTTACCACTTGCAAAACTGGATGTACAAGCATAGACCTAAATGTTCTCTAATGGTTAATGCTCAAGCCCTATATTCTGTTTTGAAATTCAGATTTGCAAAAAGGCAACCTTGCAGCTGGTTTGCAACAGTCCTTTGGTGCACAGAGGACTTCAGTGTCCAAAGAGGAGCCAAAGCAGAGTACAAATGCCAGGGTGGTACATCCACCACTATCTTTGCTGTTGAAGTTCCCTTCCTATGAATCAGTGCCACAAGAAATAGTCAGTTCTGTATTAGCAAATTAAAGCTCTACACAGACTTTCAGTTCAGTTTTCTGTTTCATTCTGCTGCTTTGTGTTCCTAGCACTTCATTGCAGCGTCTCAGGTTGGAGGGGGAATAGCTGCATTCCTGAGGTCTCCCCACTTTTATTACATTTTTCATTTCTATTAAAGCTGAGTTGCCAAAAAGTCTTGAGAGCCTCCCTCTTTCTGTAGGTCTGTAAAGCACATTACAAAATGAGGGATAAATCCCGATAAGGTTTCTGGATGCTGTTGTAATACGATAACGAATTTGGCCACTGGCCTTCAATGTGGGTGTTTTAGAGAGTGTGGATTAAACAGGGTATCTTAAAGAAAGTACTGTCTGTTCCCAGCCTTTCCCACATCTTACAAATTTATGATTTTCCTTTTGTTTTTGTTATTTGAAAACTTAGGGCTTGCTTTTATTCTCAAGCTACTATAGCATAAGCATATTCCCAGTGTAACTATTCTTGAATTGCAGAGCATATCTAAAATCAGAATCCTGTTCCTGTAGTTGAATTATGGCTCCCTTCAAAGTCCCCGGCCAAGCTCCCCCTGACTTTGGGAGAGCAGGAATTTCATTCCTATGCTTGTTTTTCCTAATATCTGGAGAAATTTTTAAGGAATTTGCAGCTGAAACTCATCACACTGTGATCCAGAAGATACAAAAGCAAGTATCCCTAGTGGTGTCTTGGCATTGAAGTATCGAGTTTTACTTATAACCAGAAAGTTATTTTTAATAACTTTTAATAACTTTCACTTAAAAAAAAAACTCATTAGGATTTTTTAGTCTCACATCTGGGAATAAGAGTGACCTAGAATGCTGATGCGGTGATTCATAGTATTTTAATTTTTGTAATACGGGAGACTATCACATATAAATTTTAAATTGCACATTTCAGCTGCTGCTCCAAGTAACATTTGGTACAGCAGGAAATCTTCCCACTCCAGCTTGCCAGGAGCAAGCCTACAAGTTGAAATTAAATATCCATTAATTCTTTTGTACCTAAATAATTAATTCCTGCTCCCCTCCCTAATCTGCACAGTGCAGCAAGATGCATGGGTCTTGTGCCATGGGAAGGGTGCAGTGTCATGGCTCCAAAGCAACTGGAGAGGGCAAGAACCCAGGCCTGAAAAGGCAGTGGAAAACCCTAAGTGGGACTGGGGAAATAACAACACTTCATTCACTATCCAAATAGAAGAGGGTGCAGAAGCAAGCACAAGTCAAACGTGCCGCAGCCAGATCTTTCGCTTTCCTCTCTGGCTTTGCCACACCTTCCAGCTGGCCGATGTGTGCAGCTAGGTGGGCCACCTGCTTCTTCCTCAGCATGTAGAAATGCTTGGTCTTTCAGCTGTCCTGCCTTTATTGGGTATGGCTAGGGGGCAGGTCACTGAGGGCTTTCTGCTTAAGGAAATGCAATATTTAGAAAAGAAGGAAGAATATGTAGTTTGTCATCACCTGTGGCTGCTGACCAGTACAGCAAATGACTTGAGAGTTAGCCCCCCACTAAACAACTTACACGTTCAGTAACAGACCTTAAGGCTGTTGCAAAATGTGTCCACCTTTCATAGATTAAAATCCAAGAAAACAAAACACATGGTGTCTCACTTCCCTACATCCACATTTTAAGCATATTTCTGAAATTGACCTCATTTTCTTCAGCTTCTCCTCCCTCAGACCAGATGTTACATGGATTGCAAATGATAGTCAGAGATAACTGTTCTGCATGGTCTCTGCTGTGACTTTCAGCCAAGCACGAGCCACACATCCCGGTACTATCTACTCCTTGCCATTGATGGACACTCCCAAAATGCAGCCAAGTAGCCCTAGTCAGTCTCTGCTGGACTGACTCCTCTTGCCCCTGCAGCCTGACCTCCTTTCCCAGCATCCAGGGAGGCTCTTGCAGGCCATGCGGCAGGACTGCTTCTGCCAGCCCATGCTGGCCAGTCTCCCCAGTACATGCTGACTGCTGGACTGGCCAGAGGCAGCAGTCACCTCACGAGTTACAAGGACAGGAGCTGCATCTGAAAAATGAAAAGTGGTTTGCAAGCTGTGCAAGTAATCTCTCCCTGGTCTGTGAAACAAGGGGCCTCCCCTTCACACTGGTGGCACAAACAGTCCCTTTGGTGATTCATCCCCTCATGAGAGAGAGAGTCAGAGAACCTGAAAGTGAGCCAGGTCTTAAGGTAGGCTGTGCATCTTCATACTTTGGTGTTTGACTATGCCGTGGAAGCCTTGTAACCCTCTTTACTGAACCAGAAAAATGCCTATATAAAATGTGAGAGCATATTATACCCCTCCTCAGTATTACCCTAATAAAACTCTAGCCTGAAACTTAAAATCACTTTTACAATCAGGCTTTCATTACCCGTGTGTCCTGAGCCATGAAGCATTTGTTGGCCCTTTATTTGCATGTGCAGCTCCAATAATTAGAGGAAAAAATACAAGAGAGAGCTTATGCTACAACAGCAGTCTTCAGCTAGCCCTTACAGACTTCACAGAGCTTCAAGCTACTAATTGTCCAAGTGATCTCATTAAAGAACTAAAGATAGCTGTGTGGACTGAAATGCTGTAATTTCAGGGGAAAGAATTCAAACCCATGAGGCCGTGCAAACACTGATGAGCACACGAGCCTCTGCTGATATTTGCTACATCGACCCTTAGCTGTCCACTTCTCCAACTAATTGCTTTGTCCTAGTATAGTATTTCATTCTCTCCTGTCAATAATTTTTACAACTCAATAAAGCAGGATTCTTTCAAAGTACTAAAGGGTTTCTGACAAGCATCACTGTGGTTGTAGCCTTTATTTATGTTTAAAGATTATCACTTTTGGGATTGCCCCATATCTGAAGTTGAAATTACCAAATGGGTCACACATTATTGTCTTTTACTTTCTTGAAATTCGTATCAGGTCAGAAGAAATTTTGGTGTCCACGTAGACCGAACTGGGGAAACTCAAAGCTACAACTCTGCATAAAGTTCTTGCTCTGTACCTGAGGGTTGTTACTTGCTTCTCATGCTACCTTTTTTTTATTTATTTTTATTTCCTAAAAGAATGAGTGTCTCCTAAAAACCTTGATGTTCACCCCTTCCTTTTTCAGGCAGCTCTCTTCGTACTTTCCCAAACATCTGCAGTATCACTTTCTCTGCTCTTCCAAACTCTGTACATGTCAATTGTAATCCTCTCTAATCCATTCTCTAGTGAGTGCAGAACGGATTTGCCAAACCCCTCTTTGCAGTTATAATCATTGAGGCTTTTAGTCATCTTTTCCTGCAGTGATGATTTCAAATTTTCTCTATTCTTTCTTCTTTGTGATTTTTAGGGCCTCATCTTTCTAGGCATTTTCCAACCTTGTAATTCCTCTCTAATTAGTATGAAATCATGTGTCAGGCCTTTAGTTACCATGTCCTTTCTCATTCATTCATTATAATACTGCCTTACCAATTATTTTATCTCATTATCTGCACATTTTTAAACATTAGTAAAAACTAGATGCCAAGTATATCTGTAAATTATTTTAGCAGCAGCAATCTATGAATGCAGACTTAGAGAGCACCCTACTGGTGTCATTGTTGAAATGCAGCCATGGAAACAAATCTGCGTGCACAGGTAAAATTAACCCAGTGATATTTTAAACAATAATGTTGACAGTGTCTGTGTTTCAGAGTTAGTGTCTGTTGTATTTACTAGTTAAGGTAGTAGTAGTAATACAGTGATGCAAGTATGAACCGTTGCATAATATCTGTTTACACTTAGATTCATGGAAAATCTGCAAACTGAAGTCCAAGAAATGGAATTCATAAAGTTTTCAAAGGGTTTGAATGTCATGAGAAAAGAAGACTTTGCAGAATGGTTACTGTACTTCACCGATGAGGAAAACAATGAAATTTACTGGCAGAATGTGAAAGACAGAATTGAGGCAGGAGAGGTTGGTACATAAAGCATGCTTTGTTTCACTTCCTCATTTGTATGTAAAGGTTTTCATTTGAATATCAGTATCTAATAATATAATAGTTCCCAAGTAAATTATTGCAGCCCTTGAATTTTATGCAAATAAGAACAATGATAATTTGCCAGCTGAGAAATACAACTATTGACAATGAGTAGGCAATCACACCTAAACACTAGGTCCCACCAGATTTACTGAAATAAACTTACTGGGCTTTGAATGTATTATTCATTATATATCATCTGAATTCTGTGATACTCTAGAATATCAGGTTGGAAGAATTCAAGACTTTTTGCAAGTTTACAAATAACCTGGAAGACTTTTCTATTGCCATGAAGATGTTTACTGTAGCCAATCGTCCTGTTAAACGAGGTAGGTGCTGCACACCTTTCTTATGTATTTTTTTTTAAAAAGAAAAAATGCATTTTTGTTACGGAATTAATGTAAATAAGTTATTCCAAAGTAGCACTGTGAAGTCCAAAAATAGTATACTGCTCTTTATTCTGATTAATTCTAATTAATGAAAAGAAAACAATAATATAAAGTTCCCAAAATGTTTTTATTTGTAAGTTCTAATATGCCGGACCGCTCACAGCAGACTAAACCATAGAATCATAGAATGGTTTGGGCTGAAAAGGACATCTAAAGATCATCTAGTCCAACTCCTCTGCCATGAGCAAGGACATCTTTCACTGAATCAGGTTGCTCAAAGCCCCATCCAGCCTAACCTTGAACACTTCCAATGATGAGACATCCACAGCTTCTCTGGGCAACCTGTTCCAGTGTCCCATCACCTTCATCATAAAAAGTTTCTTCTTTATGTCCAGTCTAAATCTGCTCTCTTTCAGTTTGAAACTATTTTGCTTTGTGCTGTTACTACAGTCTTTGGTAAAATGTCTCTCACCATCTCTTATAAGCCCACTTTATATATAGAAAGGCCACAATAAGGTCTGCTCAGAGCTTTCTGTTCTCCAGGCTGAACAACCCCAACTCTCTCAGCCTGTTCTCATAGGAGAGGGGCACCAGGCCCCTGATCATCTTCGTGGCCCTCCTCTGGACTTGCTCCAACAGCTTCATGTCCTTCCTATGTTGGGGGCCCCAGAGCTGAACGCAGTACTGCAGGTGGGGTCTCACAAGAGCAGAGTAGAAGGGGAGAATCACCTTCCTTGACTTGCTGGTCACACGATGCAGTCCAGGGTACCCTTGGCTTTCTGTGCTGCAAGCACATGTTGCCAGCTCATACCCAATTTTTCATCCACCAGTATCCTCAGATCCTTCTCCAGATCCTTCTCCACAGGACTGCTCTCAGTTCAGTCTAAATTAAGAAAGATTTCTTGAAACAATACATGCTTGAGTAGCAGTTCTTGATAACTTTTTCCTCATAGTAAAACTCGTTTTCTGAGGAAACTAAATAATAGAAATCTCTGCTTTTGCAGAGTCTGTAGTATCTTGCTGGTTTTTATTTATTCCTCCATACTGCCTTCTTCATGTGCTTATGTAGTGTTATGTGATCATCATGGCTATGAAAAACAACATAGTAAAGTGGTTTTTAAAGTAAAGATTTGGAGGGTGGAAATTGCTTCCTTACAATACAGTAAAAACAGGAGCAATGCAACAAAAGTTTCATGAGCGTACAAGTGCTTTTTGTTGTAATTCTGAGGTTGTTCATTACTTGTTATACCTGAAAGACAGCTCTCATAAGTTATTTGAAAATAGCAATGTAAAAAGCTCAGGAAATTTGATGAGACATTAGCATTCATTGAAATAAATATTTGATGGGCTTATGTGAAAAAGGTGAGAGAAATGTGAGAAGGCAGGAAGAGAATTCAGTGTTCTTGAGAGAGAAATATGAAAGCTGTTTGAACCAAGGAAGGCCAAAACTGGGAGGAGATGGAGGAGGGGGGCAATTTACAAATTGTGACTTTCATCACTAGTTAATCCAGCCTTCAGGGAGAGTTTCATTTCCACAGCCTCTCTGGGCAGCTGTTTTAGTGCTTAACCACTCTCATCATGAAGACTTTTCTATGTCAAACCCTTACACTTGCAACGATTGTGTCTTACCCCCATGCACCTTTGAGAAAAGTCCACACTCTCTTCTCTATAACCCTTTTTAGGTGGTTGAAAGCTGCAGCAATATCCCCTGCCTTACTCTTCTGTTCTCTCCAGCTCCCTCAGCTTCTGTTCTTCCATCATGGGCTCCAGTTCCTGGCTAGGATTGTGGCCCTCCTCTGTCTGGTTTGACATCTTTCTTCTGTGGGAGGAGACATTTTACTATGACTTTAATGAGGGGGTAGAGTGCCTCCTTAGCAAGTTCACTGATGATACAAAACTGGGAGGAGTGGCAAATAACTCAGGGGATTGTGCAGCCCTTCAGAGAGACCTTGATAGGTTGGAGAGATGGGCAGAGAAAAACATTCTGAAGTTCAACAAGGGCAAATGCAGGGTCCTGCACCTGGGGAGGAACAACCCCATGCATCAGTACAGGCTGGGGGCTGACCTGCTGGAAAGCTCTGCGGAGAGGAACCTGGGGGTCCTGGTGGGCAACAAATTGTCCGTGACCCAGCAGTGTGCCCTTGTGGCCAAGAAAGCAAATGGAATCCTGGGGTGTATTAGGAAGACCATTGCCAGCGGGTCAAAGGAGGTGATCCTGTCCCTCTACTCAGCCCTGGTGAGGCCACATTTGGAGTACTGTGTGCAGTTCTGGGGTCCACAGTACAAGAGAGACATGGAGCTCCTGGAGCAGGTCCAACAGAGAGCCACTAAGTTGGTCGAGGGTCTGGAGAATCTCTCTTACAGAGAAAGGCTGAGGGAACTGGGCTTGTTCAGCCTCAAGAAGAGGCAACTGAGAGGGGACCTTATTAATGTGTACAAATGTCTGAAGGATGGGTGTCAAGAGGATGAAACCAGGCTCTTTTCAGTGGTGCCAACCAATAGAACGAGAGGCAATGGGCAGAAACTGATGCACAGGAAGTTCCACCTGAACATGCGGAAGAATTTCTTTACTGTGTGAGTTCCTGCACACTGGAACAGGTTGGCCAGAGAGGTTGTGGAGTCTCCCTTACTGGAGATATTCAAGAACTGCCTGGATGCAGCCCTGTGCCATGTGCTCTAGGATGACCCTGCTTGGGTAGGGAGGTTAGGCCAGATGACCCACTGTGATCCCTTTCAACTGTACCAATTTGCACCAGGTGTACATAGAGTGGAGAGGAAAGAGGATGAATGGTGAAGTAATAGTCATAAGTGAGATATGAGAGTTTTATCTCACCTCTGTAATAAGTATCCCATTTTTAAGTGCCAAAGGATGATGAGACCAACAGTTGGTGCTGGCTCTGGTAATGTTTCTTTGTAAAGGCAGTTGTGACTCTATTTAGGCACTGAACCAAAAACAGTCAGCTCCTGGGGTGGCTCAGGGATGTTACATGTATACATGTCTAGTCCTTTCCTGAATTTCACAGTTCTTTGTCTTGCTCTTTGCATGTGTGTACATGTGTGCATTCACAAACATACGAATATTTATCTAAAAATTAGACAATCCTTTAGTCCTTCCTTTTATTCTAGACTTTTTTCTTCTTCTAAGTCAGCAGCTTATCTTTTATGTCTGATAAGATGGCCCTTCTTGGTTTGAAAATTATTATGCTCCACTGTTTTAGAAGATCTTTCTCCTTTTCTTCATGTTCTGTTCAAAAAAGTGCAGTGCCTTCTCTGGTTTTATATTTAGCTTCAAGAGCTGAAACAGTTAACATCGTTTTAAAGACAAAATTGACTCTATTATAAGCATCCCATATTACATGTCCTTTTCAAATTGTGGTATATCCTTTTACAGAAGGATTTTCAACTTAATGATATTTAAACCAACTGTAAATTAATCAACTGCATTTATACAGGAACTGTTCAAAGAGACAAAGATGAGAGCTAAGTCAGGAGTGTTCTTTCCTCTAGTAAGCTTCAGAACAAATCATATTTATAGTGCTATTTATAAACAGCACTTGTTCATTGAAAGCAGAACCAATATATTACTATATTTATTACTTAGAATAATCCACAATACTGCTATATTTTAATAACCTCCAGTCTCCCCTTGAAGTTCACACTTTTGGGATGCCTTCAAAAATGCATCTGTGTGTTGTGATTGTGCTTGCTCTAATAAACAATAATAATTTCACTCTTACTATCTGCTGGTTTATGGCAACCACACACATTTCCTCATCTTCCTTGAGTCAAAACTCTGAATTCTTTACACCACAAGACCAGGAGTGGGGTTAGTAGGTATTAATGCAAAGCAATGCACATGGTACTGTAATGAGAGAAGGCCAAAAAGCTGAAGAGGGAAGTAGATCACCAGAGAGGTATGATAGCTTTTTCTGCCATAAATCCTCACAAACTCTTCCATCATAATTTAAGAGAAGGTAGCTAGTCTACTTCTATAAAAAACAGAACTACAAGTACATAAATAAAGCTATGTGCTGTAAACAGTGTGTTGAGTATTTGATGGCCTCTGTTTCTACAGAGCTGCTGAGGGGATTGTTGCCTGAGGTGGACGTATAATAAAATACTGTTCTCTTAGGAGAAGAGTTTTCTTGCAGAAAGAATTGTCATGAAATGGGTTTGAGATAAAATGGTAGTATTTTTATGGGGCTGGAGTGAGGCAAACACTTATCATCCACATGAACAGGTATCAGCCAAAAGTACTTAAGTTTTCAGCATGCAGCTATTTTTAGCAAAAATTATCACTCTTAGAATCATAGAATCATGGAATCATTATGGTTGGAAGGGACCTCCAGGGTCATCGAGTCCAACCTTTATCCCATCGTATTCCTAACCATTAGACCATTAGACCATGGCCTCAAGTGCCTCGTCAACCCATTTTTTGAACACCCCCAGGGATGGTGACTCCACCACCTCCCTGGGCAGCCTATTCCAGTGCCTATCCACCCTCTCAGTAAAGAACTTCTTCCTAATATCCAACCTAAACTTCCCCTGACATAACTTGAGGCCATTTCCTCTCGTCCTATCATTAGCAATTTGAGAGAAGAGACCAACACCAGCCTCACTACAACCTCCTTTTAGGTAGTTGTAGAGGGCAATAAGGTCTCCTCTCAGTCTCCTCCAGGCTAAATAACCTCAGTTCCCTCAGCCAGTCTTCATACTTAATAGTACTTAAAGTTCATATGGTTTATCATACTTAATAAAGATTGTGTTATGAAATATGAAGCAAGCTCAAGAACACATTAACTGAGGCCTTCTAATAGTTTACTAGTTCACACATCCCAAATTCTGCAATTAGGATACTCATAAGACATTGCAAATTGTACAGAATCCTGCTATTCATGTGCTTTCCAATTTCTTTACAAGTTTACAGTCACTTATAATGTAATATTATGTTTTTACTAGCTGAGTTCAAAAGAGCAGTGAAGGTGGCAACAGGACAGGAGCTCTCAGATAATGTATTGGATACCATCTTCAAGATTTTTGATCTAGACGGAGATGACTGCCTGAGCCACAGCGAGTTTCTTGGAGTCCTGAGGAACCGAATGCATCGAGGTTTGAGGGTAACAAGCTGACATCATTGTTTTTAAATACCACAGATGATTGCTACAACTGTCTTGTAGGAACATGAGTAGTGATAGTGAATAGAAAGAAGTTATATTTTGAACTGAAGGTTCCTTACTGCTTATGAATCTGGGAGGAGTGCTGCCACCAAGAACTTGTTACTGTGCATGTGAACTGTGAGAGCAGCAGCATTGCATTACGTATTATATTTACACAGTCTGTGAATAAGAGTCTTTTTCTGTAAATACTAAACATACTTTAACTTTATTAACAGGTACCGCAACAGCAAGGTGTTCAGGGTTACTGGAAGTGTGTGAAAAGAGAAAGCATTAAAGGAGCCAAAGAAGTGTGGAAGCAAATTGGGAAAAGTCCTTTTTAAAGCAGTCTATTGTTCTTTTGCTATAAGTGTTGTCTGTCCTGTTTACATAATAGCTGACTCAAAAATACTTTTTTTTTTACTACAGTTAAACTTTAATTAATCCAGTTGTTAATGCAATACTTCTATATCGTTCTAGTGCAATCAGTTTGGTTTACAGAACTGTTATCACTTTTGACCTTCATACAGAAGTACTCTTGTTCTAGGGAACAGTGTTGTTTACTCCTCTGTGGAGTCTGACCCTGCACTGTAGCATAGAAGGTACACAGGATTTAATAATGGCCACTGGCAGGAACGTCGTAGCAATATCATCTCCTGTTGGAAGAGAGGACATCATCTCAGTTAGCCACCAACACAGCAGTTCTCTTTCCCTGACAAGGTAGAGGTCCAAAAGGCGAAACCACTTGCACAATCCATGCAAATTAAATTATCCTAAATCAAAACATGATTCACATGGTTCATGCCCTCATTGCTGTGAACTGCTCATATGCTGGTTCCTGGTCGATGATTCCACAAGATGCTGTGTGGATGTCTGGTTTGTCTACCTTCATGATGATATTAAACTGGAAATACAAGACTGTTGATACAAGCTTTAAAAGTTGTGCACTGATCTATGAATGTGCATTGCGCCTCTCAGACCTCTTCAACAAATAATATAAATGAGAAGCAGAAACCCTTATTCTGTCTTGAAGAGCAGTGGCTACAATTTGAGTTGTAACTGTTACTTTAATTGTATCGCAGAACGTGAATATGTTAGTTGCTTTATGAATGTAATAGTTACTTTATCTTAGTAAAGGTGGTGACAGGGAATGCTGCAGTGTCTCAGGAATTCAAGGTTATAACAAGCAAGTGTTGGGGGGAAAAATAAGTCCAATAAAAAAGTAAATAAAAATGCTCATTATTCCAAAATGCAGTTAGGTATAAGATCATAAATGGTAAAACAAGGAACACGTCAAAATTAACATTTAGCAATATAGGTGAACATTTTTTATCTGTAACATAGTGTGCATCTGTGTATACACAGGTGTGCATATTACATGTTTTTTCTTTCTTACAGGTTTAGGAGCCAATAGTCCCAAGTCCAGATCAGTCTTTCCTGGTTGGCCACTATAGATAGGAGATAGACTTATCTGTAAAGCTCTCAAGATTCTTCCTCTTTCCGCCTCCCAGTTGTCTGACTTGTCTCAGCTGGGGTGAAAGCTTAACCTTTCAAGAAAGGTGTGTGATAACAGACTCAAACGATAGACTGGGGAAATGTCTCAGGAAAAACAACCAAGAAATCTCACCACTCTTTGAGGAGGTATCAGTCTCTTTTAAGCATGGCACTAGCACAAAGTTGTATGTAAGCTCAACAGGAGGTGTTTGTTTTGTTGTAATTTCTTTGGGGTTTGATGGGGGGAGCCTTGAGAAGAGAGGAACCTAGATAGATAGATACATAGATACATAGATACATAGATACATAGATACATAGATAGCTATCACAGCAGCCCTGCTAAGGTGAGGGACAGGAGACACTGCATTAGGAAACTAATTTCTTAGGAAACTAAGATGCCACCTGAGGAGCACTGAGATTACAGAGAATGTATTTGGTGTGTCAGTAGCTGTCAGGCAAGCTTATGCTGAGGAGGAGTCCTCCTACCTGAGCCTTGGCACGGTGGTCTCATGTAGGGAAATAGTGTGAGGAGCTAGCAAAGCAGCAGTGTGCCACTTCTCCGTCCATGGCCTTCACTTGGGGCTTTAATTTAAATTGGGCTACAGAGAAAATGCTTGTATTCATGTCATCTGTGGACATGTGCCCAGAGTCACCCAGCAGAACAAGAGCATGCCTATGTGGGTGTTCTGAGACCTGTGTAGGAGATCCGGCACCAGTGACCACCAAGGAGCCCTTTACTTCCCCAGGAAACCATCAGGATGAAATAAAATGCAGTAAACGCCTCAGCCTCCCCCACTCAGGTTGAACTCATGCACTGTTCTGAGGGCAATAGGAAGTAAGATAGCTGATTTATTTTGTGTGTTTGGAAGTTGCTTGCTACTTCTGGTGATGGGAGCTGCAAGAAAGAGATAGCTAATGGGAGCAAAGGTGGGGCAGTGGGACTGACGTCAAAGTACCGCAGCCAGCTTCATATCACCAGATAGTAACGGACACAATCAAGCAGGACACATCTGTATCACAGGAGTGTGTGTTCACCCAAACTGTGCTTTGGTCCAGCTCTGCCATAAATGCAAGGCTGCCTTTTACATGTTGCTGTTAATATTTTGGCAAATTGTTTTTACTTTGGAATGGAGATTACTCTTTAACATTTTATTCTGTGTAATGTTAATAGGTTTATGATGTTCTTTATTGCTTTTGAGGTTTCTTTTGTTTACGAATTACTTGCTTCCTACAAGCTGAGTGGTTTTCTTTTGGAAAAATCAATTAATTTAGCTTTAGCATATCTACAAAAGTTTATATCTATAGAAGTTTAATTCCTCATTGCTCATTTGTGTCTGGGTTTGTGCAATTGGTAGTATCTGCTTTCAGCAGCAGATTGTTAAAAATGGGATTTCAAGTTCTATTTTTTAGCAAATGCTTTGGTGTCAAGTTCAGAGGAAAAAGAGAACAGATATGCCTATTTTTAAATGAACTTCATCTCTGTAGGGAAAAAAAAAAAAAGAACTTCAATTAATGATTAGTAGTTAAAACACAGTTATGAAACATTTTCAGAAGTTATCCTGAAAGTACATCCAGGAAGGAACTCCTTTGAAGGCCAGGGAAGACTCGTCCATCAGGCTTGAAGAATCAGACTCTGATTAACTTCGTAGTCTGTTTTTGTTTGTCTTAACTGAAAGGCTTTACAAACAGTCTTAAAATAATTTCTCATGTTCTTATTTCTCAAAGTTCGGTATTGAAAGAGCTGTTTACTTAAGTGTTTAGATTCACCTTGTCTTTTAAGGAATCCATCATAGTTTTAGCATTAGATGTTTTAGTTCCTTGTAGTAGCTGTATGGTATTTGCAACCTGTCTGTCAGCATTACTCAACACAGTTTAGTTAAAAGTTTATGCCAGCTGCCAATCTCTCAGTTGAACTTCCCAGTTAATGATTTTTTTTAATGTTAGGAACTCTTCCTCTGAACAGAAGTATATAAAAAAACTAAATAAATTTTTTTTTTAAATCTCCAACATTGTGTCTGAGTGTTTTGTGGCATAAAGATGAATACATTGCACATTGCAGAAGTCTCAAAAAATCGATTTAACATATTTCAAAAGGATACACAAAGGTGACTACAGGTCATTTACAGCATGTAACTCGTTCACAGAATTTTAGTTGTATGTTTAGTTTAAGATAATTACTTAAGAACATTTATTCTTAATTTCTAAAAGAAGCAAAGGCAAAAATGCAATGTGATACACTAGAACCGAGAGAAACTCATTGGTTGTTTCTAGAAATTAATTTTGATGTCTCAGTTTATGCAAGCTTCTTCTTAAAAGCAAAACTCCCTCTGGAGTAAAACAGAGTTTGTGGGTTTTAACGAAATACACAACAATGAGGAGCATATATTCTGCATGCAAGAACTGAAAAAGAGAAGTTTTATCACAGTGTTATATGGCTGCATCAAAAGCAAATCTCTGGTTTACTCCATCTCCTTGAGTGTACTGTCTCCTTTCAGAGTTCAGCCAGGTTGCCACCGATCGTGACTGGAAGCAGGCCAGCATCTGATCTGATATCAGGTGTCATCATGATGTGTTGGCTTGTCAGTTGAACTAGGTATTCATTAAATGGGTGAACAATATGTTAATTGCTAATATCTAGCTTCTGCTGGAGAATATGTAAGGTTTAATAATTTCAGGAATTATAAATGCTTTGTCTCTGAACTCCAAGGTGTCTCAGGCCTTGTGGAATTTTGGATGTAGATATCTGACCATATCTTGGCTCTGAAGAGTTTACAGATTACAGTTGAGTTATCTAGAAAGGAGAGATGAAACAATAAGATAAACAAACCAGGCTATGGATTGCAGTTTCATGGCACTTCACATGTCCAGTGCGTATAACAAAAAAGGGATCAGTGCCCAATAAAGGGCTAGAATGGGAACAAACCCAGGTATTTAGAGGACGTATTTTAAAATTCAGGCATATTGACCATACTTAGACTTAAGCATGGAAATGGATCGATAAATGTATATCGGAACTTGAAAGTACAGTTTTCTTCTCATGCAAGAGTTCTCATGGGACAGTGCAAGCATATCTCATGCCTTCAGATTTAATCTTTGCTATAAAACAGTCAGAGCTGGGGCAGAAAACTACTCCAATGCAGAAAAAATCTTCAGTCCTTCTGAACAGAAAGTACATGTGATGTTGTGGTCATTATTAGTGAGATCCAAGGTGACCGAGCAACAGTTCCTGTAATGCAGCTGGTCACAAGGGATGCTTGGAGGTGGAAGTGGTGGATATGGACACATGCTGTTAGCCCCCAACTGACCACAGAAACTCCTAGAGAAAATGAAGATGTCCCCCAACAAGAAGTAGAAAGCACTGTTCATGATGGGAACCCGAGGGGCTTGAGCACACACAAAATTAATCGGCAAACAAGTACATGTCTCCTCTCTCCTGCTATTTGAAGGTTTCCTGCTGGCTTTGTTGATTAAACAGCTCCTAGTTGCTTCAGTAATACCAAAATTATGCAGCATATGCAGAGACAGATTTCCCATTAGGCTGGAATTGGCTTAGTTATTAATGTTTTCAGTTCATTAACCGGGGTGCCCTAGCACAGAGCCGCACTGCTGCTCCCACAGCTGGCCTCTGCAGGGAAACTGCTTAACAGTGCACCCATCTGTGTGGTTTGAGAAAGAGCGCCTCATGCCCTGAAAAGCAAAAAGCCGTATCTTCTCACACCCACGTACCCAATGTGAAGCTCGTCCTTTCCTCTTCTGCCCCTGGCTGAGGGCGGCCTGCCTTTCCACACCAGCCAGGCGGTGGAAGTGACATGGCGGGCAGCAGGCTGTGGGAGCACGGACGCTGCACCTTGCAAAACATAGGGTTTGTGTTGGCACTGATTCTGACACACAGATTTGAAAAGCTGGGAGGAGGGATATTCTGTAGTTAACGCAGAGGAACGTGTGGGGTTTTTCTTACATGATTTCAGGCACCGGCTAGCTGCTCTGAAACATCAGCTGGAGGACCTGGCCTTTCCCCATGAACTGCAAAGGGCCCATAGAAGATGAGCTTCACTGGACTAAACCTGTACTTTGTGAATGTCACCTTTCTTCATCATCTTTAACAGCCTCTGAATAGAAGTACTTGCATTTTGACATTTTTTGTTAAATTCATGTGCTATTTTATGTGAAGGGAGAGAGAGAGCTCCTCTTAGAGAGGAGCTGTTTTACAACTTATGTGAGTTTGGACCTAACATCCAAAGACATGAAGTTGAAGTAGATTTTGAAATTGGAATAATCCAGGGAGCAATTTCCTGGAGAAAGGAAGTACTACAAGACTGTTGTGCTGCAATACTGTAGCCTCAGGTCCACTGTTTTGGGGGAAAATTGTCAGTTTTAATATTACCCCAAGGAGCAACTAGTAACTCTTAACTCACCCCTGAGAAAACCAATTGTTTTTAAGACTTGTCAATATAGTGTTTTAAAATTCTCTTCTTTTTTTTCAGGATATAGGGGGTTTTATTCAAATTATGTGGCATCTTACCGTGTTTTAATCTACTTTGAAATTGATACTATTAGAATGAGTGAACATTACTAAAAATGCTGTGTGCATCTCTTAAATAATGCAAGGAAGGTAATTGCTAGAGCAGCAGTAGCTGAGTGACAGGACAGACGATTGCATTCACAGTTGAAAAAGGATACCAAAATGTGATGCTTTGCCACTAATCTTTAGAAAAGGGGATTTCAAAAGGAAAGGAGACTAATTAAATGATAGGTCCTAAAGTTAAAAGAAACGAAGCTTTTTTAAATGCTATTAGAAGAAATTCCAATTTAGGAGTCATGGATATCACTGAACAAAAGGACACTTGGAAAGCAAGGAATAAATCAATACGGCTGAAATCAAATTTTTCAAGATGCTGCTTGAACAAAAGCACATCTTCACGATTTAGAAATCTGACCTAATGCAAACAAGGGCAACTAACCACTCACTGTTGGTGCCTACAAGATGACATGAGCTGTACTGGAATCAGAAGAGCAAATGCTTACACAATCTCGGTTGGTTTTATGTATATCAGAAACATGGAGCCGCCCCCCGCCCCCCCCCCCTCCCAACTCATTTGTCTGATGTTACCAGAAGCAAATAATAAGATTCCTAATGAAACAAATTATCATTTTGCATCAGCCTCCATGTACGAGGCTGTTGGGATGCTTCTGTCTGGGGATTGAATGTTCCTGGAATTTAAGATAAGCTATTCTGAGAGGAAAAAAATACAGAAGCAAAATGGAGATGAAATTGTAGATTATAAGGTCTAAAAATTCTGAAGAATGGGAGTGTTTGCAGTGTCTTGGTCTAAGACATCTTTCCAAAAGCATAGCAAATGTTCTAGCTGTATTTTTAACTTTTTTTTAAAAAAAAAAAGGTTGAAAAGGATGATACAGTCATTCACAATGCAGTAAATTTTCCTACCTGTTCCTGCCAACCTGCACAAATTATTTATTGCAACTAGGCAAACAGACATCTGGAAGACTGTGCAATAGACCCTCACCAGTGCTTAGGCTGCAAGGGAAAAGTTTCACTTCCCTCATGCAGTTCTTCTGTGACTAAAGCAGGTGGCCAGCCAGAAATGGAGATGTGAAATGTCAAAATGGACAGGAGATGCCTTTTTTTTTTTTTTTTTGCTATTTGACAGTTATGGGTTCAGATTCAAGTGAGGTGAGCAGCTATTTTCATGACACAGCATTCACAGTTGCTGTTTGGCTTCCCAGAGTCTGCTCCCAACTGTCTCTCACTTGTCCCTCCCCACAAGCTGCAGTGCCGCTGTTTGAATTCAAACAGGCACTTGGTGATTTCTAGCAGAGCTTTCTTCCATCCTGCTTGGCACCTATTCAAAGTTTCTGTTCAAGATGTCCTTGTAGAGATGTCCCATATGGCTTTGAGAAGTGGAAGATGTTGGTTCCTGCCAGCTGTGCCAAGGTGCTCCTTGTACAGCGTAACTGGTGGGAGGACTATGTTGTATGAATAGTCCTCTGCTACCTCACAACCTTGATGTTGTCTTGTTTAGTTCAGTTTCACTTCAGTTCCTGTCAGACAAACACTGTGCAGAAACATTACTGGACAGTAACGTTTAGCTGGTCAAAAATTGTCCGTCCGGTCCTGGGTTTACGCAGCTGTCCCTGGGTTCCTGTCCCACCCAAGGCGTCTCTCTGACCCAGAACAGAAAGACTGGCCATGTCACACCCTCCAGTTTTGCTGGCATCAAGACTCCTTCCAAGCCATGCATGGTGACTGTCCTGAAGCTCAGTACTGACACATGCTAAAAGGGGTCACGTCAACACACCGATGCCCCCGCGGGTCAAGCTGGAGTCAGCATCAGCAAGGAAGAGCGGGACAGGGAGGATCACATTGGATCACCTCCCATCTTCCCTAGCATGGTGATTTGTTTGCTAGTTAAGCCTATTTTATTCACAGCTGTGCTTCTTAGTGTTCATGTTAGGAATTGTGCTTATTGTGAAGGGTCGTGGGAAAGCTGGTGGGAGTGGGGATGAGAGGAGGGTCAGCACACAGAACAGCCAGCCACACAGTGCAAGCTTGGTGAAAGCTGCTTGTAGCTTCACGTACCAGGTCCCAAGTTTGTTACTGAATTACTTCATATGGGATTCAAAATTCCCTCCTCTCCACCTCCATCTTTCTGAGTTTTATAAGCAGGGATTTCAATGTCAAATGAATTCAGGATTGTTAAATATCACATGTGCCCATACCCTCTCTATTGTTTCCATGATGTTCTCCAGGCAGCCAGTATGCCAGGGAAGTTTTGCCAGGCAGGCAGTGCAGAAAAGGCACGCTCCATTTGTTCCATTTTTCTGTTCATTCCACACCCCTTCAAAGGTAAAATTGTTTACTTCTGAGAGGACTATTAACAAATATTCATTACTAGGGCACTAAACATTTAAGTCTGTTCCCATTGTCTTGAGGCTGAATGTTAAAGCTCCTGTGAGATCTTAAGGGAAAGCACATGCCAGCAGCTGTTGCATGGTTTTACAGCTTTAACAACCAGAATGAAGATCAGAGGAGCTGGACTACTTCAACAATACCCCTGATGTGATAATCAGCACATCAGCCCAAGGCTTTCCTAGCTCACATTAAATCCAAACTGCTCTGCCCTTGTTAGTACTTCTCTAGAGTGACTAGTCCCCGTAACCAGGATTCCAACCATGTAACCCATCACTCCTCTTATGCCTTCCAGCTCTCCATCAGCAATGGGCCAGTCCAAGCTGTTCCACCAACTCTCTCCCTCTCCTGCAATCCCTTTAACAGCCCTTGCATCACTATGTACAGCTTCACACCCCCCTTCCTTATCATCCTGATCCTGCTCCCATGTTCTGGCATGTGCGTTGTTTGGTCTGGAGAAAAGGTGGCTCAGGGGACACCTTGTCACTCCCTACAACTACCAGAAAGGAGGTTGTAGCAAGGTGGGTGCTGGTCTCTTCTCTAAGTAATAAGTGATAGAACAAGAGGAAACGGCCCCAAGTTGCACCAGGGGAGGTTTAGACTGGATTTTTCCAGTTGGGAAAATTTCTCTACTAAAGGGTTGTGAGGGGCTGGCACAGGCTGCCCAGGGCAGTGGTGGAGGCACCATCCCTAGAGGTGTTTAAAAGATGTGTAGATGTGGTGCTGAGGGACATGGTTTAGTGGTGGAGTTGGCAGTACTGGGTTCACTTGATGATCTTGAAGGTTTTTTCCAACTCAAACGATTCTGTGATTCCACGCCCATACACTCAGAGCAGGTGCCAGACTGACCCCCAGGGGCCCTGGGCCCATCTCCCTGCTCCCCGCGTGGGTCAGGATCAGAGGTCACTGCTCCCTTCCTCTGCTCGGACACCCCGATGAACACAGGCGCACATTCCCACCCATCGGGCTGGTGAACCTCACCCCTGTCCGGGCGGGGTTCACCCCTCCCGCC
>VZRW01010246.1:50408-100779 GCA_013398125.1 Aegotheles bennettii | reverse complement strand
CCGCCGCCGCCCGTCGCAGCGCCGGCGCCGATGCCTCCTGCGGCGGCCCGGCAGGGAAGATGGCGCCGTCCCACGTCCTGAAGTGTTGCCAGAAGGTGTTGGCCTGGGTGCCCGTGGCTTTCATCGCCCTGGTCGTGGCCTGGTCTTACTACGCCTACGTGGTGGAGCTGTGTGTGTGTGAGTGGACGGGAAGGGTCGCGGGCGCCGGGAGCTGCCGGCCGGGCGGGAAGGAGCCCTCGCCCCTCGCCTCCTCCCCGCGCCCCGGCGGGGGTTCCCTTCCCTGCGGGGCGGTGAGAGGAGACCCCCCCTCCGGCGCTCCTCCTGCGGCTGGGTTTACCTGTTGTCCCCCGCCTCAGGCGCCCTCCCGGGGTCGCGGGCGAGGACGGCGGAGCCCGCCCTGAGGCGCCTCATGGCGGCGGGTCCCAGCCTGGGGTCGCCTGTGGGGAGCCGAGGGACGGGGGGAGGAGGCCCAGGCTGGGTCCGGGGCGTTCCGTCTGGGGCCGGGCCCCTCGGGGAGCCTGGGGGGCAGAGTCCCCACGAGGGCACCGGCAGCCCTGGGGTTCCCTGCCCCTCGTGTCTCCCCGGGAAAAGTTTCCCCACTTAATTTTTCTGTTGTCAATCCGGCTTCCTGGTGTATTGGATAACTCCCTGACCACCCTACGGATGCGTTTGTTGTCCTTGCCCCCTTCTAATGAAGAAGCCCGGTGTTACTGGAGCATAGCGAGGCTGGGAACATCCCGCTTAAGTGGGCAGGGGAAAGGATTTAGGGCTTAGGGGGTTTTGTCAGGCTGCATCGAGGCTTTCTGGACGTTATGTAAATGTGACTCGCTGGAGGTGCCTGTCAGGATGATGTTCACCCTTGTCTGTCTCCAGGAGGAAACTTCAGAGCAGGAGGATGTTGGCTTTCCCCAGGCAGGGTAACTGGAGCGGCACGGGGATGTGCAGTACCTGTCAGGCACGGCGAAACTTGGAAGAAGCGTAGGAAAACTAAGGAGCACGTTACTGAGTGCTCAGCATGTTTAAGTAAGGAAGCTGAAATTAAAAGGAAAAAAAGCAGAAGTATGAAGAAACACCAAGCATCTGTAGGTCCTTGATGTTTGTGTAAAACATGTGCTTTGACATCTATAGCTAGAATTAAATGGCTTGCGTATACTTTGTATCTGAGTGAACTTTTAAAGACATCCTTCTGTTAGAAGTAATCAGTTACCTTTTTTTCTGCAGGACTGAGGTTCTTGAATAACTTCTCTGAATGTCCATGGTACTTCACAGCCTTTTGAGTTAGCTTTGCATATGTGGACTGGAATGTAAACCACAGATAAAGAGTCATTTGGAATTCACATAGTAGAAATATAGTTGTAAAATAATGCTTGCTGAGATATGTGAAATGCTGACATGAGAGAGTTGCAACTCTGTCAGTGTATACAAACTTGCCATGCTATGATTTAGTAGTCTGTTTGTGTGAGTAAATAGTAGTTTTTCTGGGACAAATTGTACTTAAAACTATAAACACTAGGAACTGAATTTTAGATAGCCTGTGATATTGAAGGTCTGGGGCACGGGGAGTTGTTACAGTAGTCCTGAGAGGGGCTGTGTGAAGGTTTTAGACTCACATTTTGCAAGTGTGACATGAAGATCTTCTGTACCCATTACAGTCTGACCGGTGTGACAAAGGCAGATTAGGACTATGCCAGTTTCTCTCTTAAGCAAAGAACAAAAACTCGGAGATTAAGAGACTTGCCCGGGGTTGCACAGGTGGTCTCTGGCTGAATTGGGAACAGAGCCCAGGCTTCCCAAGTCCCAGCTCTGGGTCTTGATTAGGGGGTGGATCAGGGTTAGGTGCTGGTTGGTAATTTCTCTTTCACAGGCACAGAGAAGCTGCAAAGAGCCCTTCAAAGCTCATCAGGATTTCGTTTGTGTGAAAATTATTGAAACGGTTTACTTCTGTTTATGTGAGAACTTTTGCATCTGTAAATCCGGTTTCTAGACGTATGGCACTTTTTGCTCACAAATCAGCTTTATTCTTAACGTCTGTACATATAGACTATTAAGAAAAAGTGGTTGTTTAATTAGAAAATTAATCACTGTTTTTTATTGCTGTCACTGATTTTTGCAGTTGTTACCTGTCTAAATCATACTTGGTGACCAAGGATTTTTTTTTTCTGTGAGTTTTTTCTGTTGTGGGTTTTGGTGGATTTTTGTTTGTTCTTAACCCGTTGAATTTTGTTTACACTCGATAAAAGGTCATCTCATCAAGGGAGAGGAAAGGGGGTTTCTGTTTGGGTTCTTTTGGTGGTTGTTTTTTTTTTTTCATTTTGTACTTTTCTTTTACACTGCAGTTGAGTTCAAACTAGCATAGAGAGGATTTATAGCGAAAAACAGGATTTTCTGTTTCTCTTGGCAAGTGTGTTTACTTCCTCCCAGTGCTCCCAATGTTTTATTTTGTTTTGAGAACTACTGCACTATGTACTATGAAGAAGAGCAAGGATGTGGCTGTAGCACGCTGTTAATGACTGAGGTGACAGTGGCCTCTGCAGATGTTCATGTGGGGCGGGTGCAGGAGCAGGGCTTATGGCTTGTTGCACTTCTGTGGCTTTGGCAAAGGGCGTAGTATGCAGCTGATGTGTGCCTGGGTAAAGGAGAGACAGGTGGAGGAAGGGAAGCTTTAGAAAAGAGGAGACACAACAGAAAATCTTGAGTGAAAGAGAAATTGAAACCCCACAGACACCAGTGCTTAAAGTTAGATAACTGTTAAGGTGTGAAGCCAACAAGGAAACAGGAAGAGAGAAAGCCTTCATTTCCCCATCTATTTCTTCCTGTGTTTTTTTCCTTGTAGCCCCAGCTCATCTATTAGAGATTAAACATATACATTCAGTCAGTAGATCAAGTGGGAAGCCAAGCTTAATGTAGTGTCATAAAATATTCCTAATAATCAAAGTAGAAGTCAGTAAAGTTGGAGCTGCTTCTTTTATCACATCACCCTTTTCCTCTCAGTTTTGCTTCCCTGTGCTGCTTGCCCCACCCTCCTCTGCTGGGGTGCTCGCATATTGCTCAATGTCTTGCTGTCGGTGTCTGATGGACTCAGTCTTACTCTGTAATTCGCTGCTAGTATGTATTTACTTGGTTATGCCTCTTCTATAACCCTAAATTATATTACTTACTTGCTGGCTGCGAGGACTGAGGTGTGGGTAAGATGAAAGGAGATTTGTGAGCTCAGCTGTTGTTTTCCTCCCATGGAAACTGCCAGCATCGTTATATGTCACTGAAGCCTTGCTGTGTGTGCTGGGGAATGCTGGCTTATTTAGACCACTATTGTGGTGTAGTTGTGATCCATCAGATAAATTAGCTATTAAGCTAGTTGGAAAGGTGAAAACAGCCGTTTCTTACCAAATGCATAGAAGTTGAGGGAATGTCAGCAGAGTGGGAAAAATCTGTGGACATGTGTAACTGGAACTGGAAAAGCCTCGAGGCAACATCTCATTCAGATATTTTTTAAACGTTTTGAAGTAGGAAAACATGAGTGAGCTTTTTCCTATTCGGTTATTTCTTCTTTTAGCTTGCCCAGAGCTCTGTTTGCATGAAAGCACACCTAGAAATACACAAAGGATGTTGTAAAACAGCTTTTCATTAGTTTAAAACTATTTCATGTGTTCTTTCTTGTTATCAAAACATGTTTTGCTTTTAATATTGCTTTTACAAACAATGGCCACATTATGCTGTCAGTGAATTGGACTGTTTGTGTCTGTTTACCGCATCCCTCAGAAGCTCAGAGAGAGTGGAGCTCTTGTTGTTCTTTCTGACTTACGGCTGACTTGTATCTTATTACCTACCCCAAATGTTTTTGTAGGTGATGGGCTGTAACATGGACTGGCTAGAGGATGGTCAGAAGACACGTTTTTGACACATGTGGTAGGAATTGGCGGGTGAAGCAAGCCTGCTTCCTACAGGCAACCCTTTTGCTGAAATACTAGCAGAATTTGGTAGTGCAGTCTGCTCTGAGAAAAAGAGAAAGAAGTTAACTCTGGCTGAGCTGCTTGCAGATCACAACTAAGGTGAATTGGCTGGCTTTTTAAACAATAAATTAATTAATAAAAATAATTAATTAAAAAAATTCTTCAGGGTAGGGTTTTACTTCTATAGCGAGAACTATGTATCCTGGAAAGCACAGTCCTGGCTCTTTGGGGCTGAGAGTTGTGAGGAGAATGGTTTGTTTTATGGATTTACTAGTCTTGTCCATGTATGAGTGTTTTCATGCCTCAAACTCTGCAAATTATGGAAACTGATTTTTGAAAACTACAGGAGTCAACTAGTTGTGTGTTCTTTTCAGAGCATCTACTTGCAGAAAGGTTTGCTTTCTTTTAATACAGTGTAATGTCTAATGTGTCTAAAATTCTGGTGAGCAAAGCAGTTTGTAATTCAGAACACAAGACTTAGTGGTAGAAATCAAAGTCCTTACTGTACCAGGAGCCTGCAGTAGCTCTTGGGAGATAGCTCTGATTTCCCCAAAGCACAGTCCACATGAGAAGCACATGGTGATGTGTTGTAATGTTCCCATTTGAAGAGGCTGTTGCATAAACAGAGAGAAGGTAATTCCATCTGCCTCCTCCAAAAGAAATCTCTACTGAAAATGCTAATGCAATAGCTATCAAGCAATGGCAAGGTGATGTTAACAGCAGCGCGTCAGTAACTTCTGATTTCAAACTATAGAAAAAGCTGAAGTATCAGCCCTGGAGTACAACATTTGCATGTTAAGCATGTAAAAAGCATTCCCATAGGAGAAAAGGGTTGCCTTTCAAGAAAAGAAACAGCAAATTAAACAGGTTAGATCATTAATAATAGTTAACTATATTTATGTGCCTCTCATGGATTTCAAAATACAGACATTGAACCACTTTGGATGCACTTAGTTTTGTTCTAGTGTCTCAGCTCAAGTGTGCATATTATCATCTTAAATGAGAACCTTTTCTGTTGTTATAAATTAGTAGAATTCCTGTTGAGGTGTTCCAACTGGATACGAATGTATTAGAAACCTAGATGCTTAGCTTGAGTAGAAAGATTATCTTCTTATGTGGTGCTTTGCACTGTATTGGTCATATTAGTTTATAAGGGTGGGTGGGCATGTGCCCTTTATATGGCATGAAGTCGGCTCTCTTGGCAGTCCTCTAGTGAAAATATTGTTCCAAGAGCAACAGAACTAGTCAGCTTGGTTTCTTGAGGAGTTGCCTTGTGTCTGCTTGTCCTATTCTTCTGCCAGTGGAAGGACTCCATCCCTCTTCTCCCTCCCGGCCCTCTATCTGCAGTGCCCATCCCAACCCCAGCCCCCCATCATCAGTTTTTCCCTGTATCTGCTAAACCATTCCTGACATCTCTGCAGTAGTTGGCATCTTTCCTTGATCCCTCGTTACCACTTGGTCAAAAAGAAGTATGGTGTGGTGACCAGTTTGGTGTTGCTTAGCTTGCCAGGGGATCAGGTGGAAAATGAGCTCCTGAGCTCAGAGCAGCTGTTTCCTAACAGGGAGCATGGACTTGTCTCTGCTACCCATGCAACAGCTTTGGTGAAACTTACTGGCATATACTTAGCGTGAGACCTCCTCCAGGCTTCAAAACTTGGCTGGAACTGGTCCATGGGCAGGATGGCTTTGGAGTAGGAAAGGGAAGGGTCTTAGGGAAAGCGAGGAGCTGAGTAAGTATCCGAGCTGAAGCAGGAACTCTGCTTGTGATGTTACTCTGGTTGCAGCTGTGATCGCTCATTGCTGCAGCACTTCCTGATCGCCTGTTAGATGTGGACTATAAAGCTTTTGTTCTTGGTTTGAAAGGGTTTGCATAGCATGAGTATCTAAGATTATGAAAAGTAATTTCTCTCAAAATTTTTATACTCCCAAATTTTCTCTCTGGTAACAATGGTAGGAGCTTTCTGTGTGCCTTTAGAGTTAGAACAGCAAACTAAAGTCACTTTCACTTTGAATCAGAGGTTTTACTTTACTTCATCACTTACTAGTCTCCCAGTTTTCCTACAAGACACTATGGATAAAAGGACCAGAATTTCAAGTGTATGTTTTCAGTAGATTTTACTCTGGGGTCATTGACCCTCTGCATATTGTGAACTTCAGGCTCTGCTGTCTACTGAAGTTTAAATAGTTAAAACTTTGTTCTCTAGCAGCTCATTTTTATGAGTTAATGTAGAGCACTGGAATGGGCTGCCCAGGGAGGTGGTGGAGTCACCGTCCCTGGGAGTGTTCAAAAAACGGGTTGACGAGGCACTTGAGGCCATGGTCTAATGGTCTAATGGTTAGGAATACGATGGGATAAAGGTTGGACTTGATGACCCTGGAGGTCCCTTCCAACCATAATGATTCTATGATTCTATGTGCTTTCCATAGTCAAAGAATTCAAAGTGTCATAAAGATGGGGTATCTGAGCTGAGTTCTCGTACTCCTGCAGTAGGTGAAACACTTGGATGGCACTGTACCTGCATTTACTTCTGGAACCTGAGACTTCCTACGATGGATAATGGGAGCAGGAGAAAGCCTAGTTGTCTGTCTAGAATTGTCTGTCTAAAATTGTGCCTGTAAATGCTCAGGGTTCATGGCGTTCATTTTTCACCCATTTAATACATCAGTGTTTATCCAACTCATTTTGTTCAATAGTTTCCTACAACTGTTAAGAGTTTATGCTGGTTTAACGTGTACTTTCCTTACAAGTATTAAAAACTATAGGTTCCTGAGTTTCCTGAAATGGCTTTTATGGAGCTTTCGAATTGGTCATTAACTCCTCCCCAGCCGGTTCCTGTAACAGGACAAAAGTATCCATTTTTCTTTCACTAGTACATATGAAATTTAATAGAAACATTTGAGAAATAACCACAGGCTACTTTTCTGTGTGGGCTGAATCTCCACCAAGATGAATCAGGTATAAAAAGGATCGTGAGACTGTAATAAATATATTTGTTCTTTTAGCCACTTCCCCAATATTGCCTCTTTCTGCCATTGCTAGATTGTTTTCTGTGGAATGTGCTTAACTCATCCTGTCCTGGCTCAAGGAAAGAAAAACCAAGTTTTTCCCCCTCTTCTGCTCCATCCCCCCTCTCCCCCCCCCAGTTCTCGGTGGGGTGCCTCCTACCATAACCTTTGACTGTCTTCTCTTATCTGTGCTAAAAATCACGTTCCTTCTCTGCAGCATTTCAAACCTCTGCTTTTCCTATTTTCAAAAGACCAAGTGTCTCGTCCGTTCCTTATTCATGTTCCCTTTTCACTACTAAAATTGTCTTGAAGATACTGGATCACAAGAACAGCACACTTTGCCTTTGCAGTTCCTGCAGTGCTCTCTCTCATGCTATATATGGTGCAGCATTGTCTTAAATGTGAAGCACGAAACCATTTTAATCATATGATTTACAGGGAGATCGAGCAAGGGTTTTATGCAGGGGTTTTTTGTTTGTGGTATTGCAGTTGCACATCGTGATGTGTGTTTGTCTGCAGAGTGGGGAATTCTCACACATCTCTTATGAAGCGCTAAGTGGGGAGATAGGCTAAAAAAAAAAAGAAAAAAAACAGCTATTTGGATAAAAAATTAGAGATTGAAATAATTCATCTGGAATTAGGAAAGCTGTCAGTGCAGAGAGAATGAAACAAAGTTACAGGTCTTTTTTTTACAGTATCTGGAAAAGGATGCAAGTTGTGCATAGGATTTTTGTGGGGATGTGTATGTGTATATTTTCATCAGTTTAATCTATTGCTCTTTAAGCTTCATGTTGTTTGATTATTTTTTTTCAAATAACAATATATTTTTAAAAGCTTGCGTTCAGCCTAATAATTGCATAGATATATTACTTGCTGTGTTGCAGGTAGGTGCCTGCTGAGATAAAGCTAAAGCAGCAACTGGTGCAGAGGGTAGGCTTGAACTTCTTAAATAATTTATAATTTAGACAAATTATTAATTTAGACAAAAGGAAGCTTAAAGACCACTGAGCACTAGATTCCTGGCAAGTCGCTGGTTATTTCTGTCTTTTTGCAAAGAGACTAGAGGAAGCAGCTTTAGCTACAGTCAAGGTCTGTCCTGAGATGTTTCAGTCCAAGTAAGGTTTAATGAGCAACATTTCGTCGTGGCAGAAGAGCAAGCATCAGGAGATGGCAGCACTGTTATCAACCAACTTGATGAGCCATGTATGGACAGATTCTGTAAATCACCATGAGCAGTCTTTGAACCTTTATTTATTCTATAAATATTTTAATATCAGAAATAGTAAAATATAAAATACTCATTGTTATTTACAAGTCCACTATGCTGAAAACGAATTCCCCACCATTCAACTTTCCCACAACTAATGGACATGTTTTTAAATGACATGTTTTTCAAAACATGACTTCCTGGAAGGGCTCTATTCAAAAGCTTAGCTTACTAAGTAGTTCCATATTTAATCCCAGGTGGCAAGTACCAATCAAACCAGGCTGATGTTACAAAAAAATTGAACTTAAAGCTTCATTTGAGAAATCATAAAATCATCAAGGTTGGAAGAGATCTTCAAGATCATCCAGTCCAACCGCCTACCTACATCACCACTCAATCCAGTGACCTGATGCATGAGAGGAGGTCAGCTTGCTGGGCAGTTTGATTTCTTTCATTAGCTGATGAACTTGGCAGCAGCAAAATCCTTCTCTCAGAAAACTGAGTGTCTAATACTTTGTAATGAGATTTACAAGGAGATACTTATCAACTGAGTTTTGCAAGGAGTTTTTATCCTAATATTTAAGGAAACAATTGTTGCAAGTAGAGCCAGTAAGTAAGACAACAGATTCTGGAAGAGTCTGAAGCCAAATGCAAAGGGTGGCAAATTAACAGAGCAGATCCCTACTGTCAGCTGATGGTTCTCTCCACTGAGCAGTGGCTCATGTCTGCAGGTCACAGCAGCTGTGTCTGGAGTTTTTGTTCCCACAAAATGACACCTCTGCTCTCCTGCTGTCATACCTCACAGCTGTGTAGAATAGCTAAGTAAAGACTGTTGCTGTATTCTCTTCTGTCTAGAGTAGAAGTAAATTGGTTTACTAGAAGCATCCTGAGCCATAAGACACTCAGCTTTGAGTGACCTTAATATTCAAGGCAGGTATTGACTGGCAGTCACAACAGTGAATTAGTGAAGAGTGTTCTTTCTTCAAAAGAAATGGTAATTCCTTAATTACCTGAAAAATTCTGTTATGAAAATGAATTGTATGTCATTGGTTTTTGGCTGGGTGGGATTTTTTTGTTTGGTTTGGTTTTGTACTTTAAAAATATTGATGGTTTCTAATACTACCTGCAGAACATCTGATCTCGTGCAGGGTGTATAAGACAACTCCATACAACATATGATACTAGCACTCTGTCAACACCAGCTGAGCATCCTGTTTGTCTCTCCTCTCTCTTGCAAGTGTCCTACTAATGTCTTAACTACAGAACCACTGGAGTTATTTCTAACACAAAAAGCACTTTCATGTATCCGGATACTTGAGTGTAGTGTTACTATGAGCTTGATCTGGCCAGCCTGAGTGTAAATACCCCTCCTTCAAATGTAAATGTAATTAATTAGTGGTGTGGACATAACCTAGCTCCACTCAGATGCTTCTGAGTTTCCATTCCTTTCTGCTGATTCTGTTTTTTTTCTATTCCCCAATGTGACAGAGGGAGCACAGCTCACTGAATCATGCAAGAGCTCTCTTTGTATTTCAAGAAGAAACCAGGCTTTCTGATAGCTTAAAGGCAATATTGGAAACAATTCATGTGCAGCACTTCCAAACTACTGAACAATAAAGCTGTTATTGTTATGATAAAGTAGAATTTTGGGAAAGAACGGAATGAAGAAAGCATAATAATTTGAGTAAGCAGCTGAGGAAAGCATGTAGAAGTAATGCTAGGGTTTAAAATCCATCAAAATGCAAATAGAATGAGCAGTGTCAATTGTGATTAAATAACTGAAGAAAATCAAGTTACATTAGGTTTCTTTGGGCAATTATGGTAAATTGAAAGGGAATAGGATTTTTCAGGGACAACAAACCTGCTACATTGCTGCAGCTGAATGCTAACTTCACATACAGAAAAGGCTTTTAGTTATTCGGGCTGATACATCTCTTAATACATTATCATTCTTAGCACTAACATGAGTGTGGGGCTGTAAGGTTAAGACCCGGCAACACCTCCTTCTGCATGCTAACCAAGTGTGACTCTTGGTTTTGAAGTCACGTAAAATGTGCAGGCACCCTTGGTGAGGAAACCATTAGGAGACCTTTGATAAAACTTCCAAGAATATGTTGTGGAGGCAGAGGTAAGGAGCCATCTGTAGGATTTTGTGGGTTCCAAAAGTCAGCTACCTTCGTAGCTGTGGTTTTGAACTGTGGAAGTGGTAGCACAGAATGTACTGTTCCCAGAATATATGGCAGAAAACTTTTCAGTTGTCATAGCTTAATTCATTGCTAAATGTAACTCGGTACCCAAGGACTATCTTGCATTGATTATGCTAATTTCTGCTGTAGCCCTCTTTGTATTTACACACATACTCTTTGCACTGAGGCTGAAAAGACCTGGCTAAATAAAAAATGCTTTTGTTACTGTGATAAGAGAATGTTTTCTAGGCAGCAAGCCTCTGGCTGCTCTAAATTACTTGTTACAGTGAAAGAATGGTGTTAGTATTGTTTTAACCATAAATCAGATTCTAATGATGGCTGGTAACAAATAACAACAGAGGTCTGCGGTGCAGCTTGAGCTGCCTTATTTGACATACCAATTCATTGTACCTGCCCCTGTGATAATGCTGCTTTGAATTCTATGGCAATGGGCATAGCAATCAGGAACACAGAAAATCTGGTGGCCGAAAACAACAGAGCATCCCCCTTGCAACAAGATTCTCTGGCTGCATTTTCTTCCTCCTTTCTCCTCCCACCCCAGTTTTCTCCCCCCTCCACATTCCCTGCAGTGCTTTTGAAGGCGTCATCTTGTGATCGCTTGAAGTCACAAAGCAGCTCACTCAAGTGATGTTGGTGTGCACGGGGTGGTGTGAGGAGTTCGGGCTCTAGCTCACATGCTTGCGGAGATGGCTGTGCTGCTTTAAGGCATCGGTGGCCCTGGCAGGGTTTCTTTTTACTCTCATAGCTGATTGTGCATAACCCAGGACAGGGAGAGGCTGCTCACTGCCATTCACCCTTCATCACTTGCAATTCCCTGCTCTTTGTGGCCACTCAAACTTGCCTTCATGATGAGTCTGGGAAGGCAAGTGCTCGCTTTTTCTATGTTTGTCTGCAATAGGAGAATGGGAGGTGGTTAAGAGGGTGTAACTTCATTCACCCCTGCAGCAAGAGTCGTCCACCACAGGTCATGCCCTGAGACAAGCGTTGTGTTAGACCTGGGTGATGGTGCTCCCATGCTGCAGACCAGCCCCAGGCAGTGCTACCTCTGGGGCGCACAGTGTGGCAGTGTGTGCCGCTCTGTGCCAGTGCAGCCTGAAGGCCTGTGGAGCCACCTCTCCTGCCTCACCATTCCATAAAACGATACCTTCTGAATTACCTAGCAGTGCGCTGGGGGGGAACCTTGTGTCCTATTCCTGGAGATCTGGAGAGAAAAACAAAAAACCAATATAGCACCACGCGAAGATAAAACAATTCTAAGTTCGTGTGACTCAAATTTCTGCAGAGGACGTTCATTCCAGCTGGTGGCAAGTCATGTGTGCAATTCCTGGGCCCCCGTAGCCTTTTGACAGGGACCTGGCAGCATCTTCCTACGTTGGCTTTTGGCTACACGATGCTGTCAGCTCAGTTGTCTTGAGTCATTTGTCTAAAAACAACTCCCTGCTGCTCTGGGAGTAAAGCACCTAGTGGGTGTCTGCCAGTCAGGAAGAAAGAAATAGCTCAGTGTGGAAAGGTCACAGAATTATGGCTTTCAGAGAACAGAGGTGCTAAGGTCTTCATGCTCTGGTGCTGCCCTGTAAGAGAAGTCAAATGAGTATTTGCTCAAGGAAACAAGGAAATGCACTCATTGTCTGTCCCACTTGTGTCAGTAATGTTTCTGCCATCGTCTTGGGAGTGATTAAGGTCTGCCTTTGCAAATGGGAATTAGGTTACCATAAATCTAAATTCAAGGCCATTCTCTGAACAAATTAAAAACTTGAGGTAATGTCAGTGGTGCTTGCCTTTGCAGATGGGGCAGTGCCTGTGGGGAGTTTCTGTGGAGTTTCAGTACTGGTAACTTCTGGAAATATGTATGTGTGTGTATGCAAGTGTATATATATATATATATTTTTAACCCTTTTCCTTAAAAACTGAGAAAAGTTAGGGCTGTACATCTGGTGAAGGGATAGAATTGCACATTTATCACTCTTTCTTCCCACCCATGAAGAATGTCAGCCAAAATGTGAATGTTACTCTTGAGATTCATGGAAAGACTGTGATATCTGACGTATGACTGCTGCTAGGAGCCATTGTGGGAGGGGACAGGGGGAAATAAACATGGCACATTAGTAACAAGATCAGTTCTTTTCCTTTTCTATACTTCTACAGTTGTTGCAGTTAAATTTCTTGCTCTGCCAGGATGATACCTGGCTTTGATTGGAATATGCCTTTTAGGCGAGTAGGGAGATGCAGTGTGTGCTTCTGTGGAGTGGTGGGGTTCTTTTCTTCCAAGGATGAAGGTGAGTGTGCTGCCTTTTAGCATGCCTCTTGCAAGGTCTTGGCGGATCATTCCACCTCTTTGCCTCAGAATAGAGAGATTTGAATTTTTTCCTATTATGCAGTGATTTGGAACGTGTTTGAACACTTCATAACAGTCCTGAAAATAAGCCTGAAACTGAAAGCAAACCAGCTCCCTAAGCGTACTTGTTCTTCCAAGATGTTCTGGGAGGTTTCCTTGAAGCAGCTTTAAAAATTCTCCAAAGCTTTCCAAAATGTGCACTTCATACTCCAAGAAGAATGCTTCTAACAGATGACATTTCCCCCCCGTCTCATTTGTTACACAACTAATGATAACCCTATGTCTTCAGGGTTGTTTTCTGTGACAATCTACAATCTCTAGGCTTCGGCCTCTTTCATTCTTGTGAAATAGGTGGAAGATAACAGACAACAATGTAAGGAAGAGTATCTACAAAGAGGTGTAATGAACAACTGGGGTCATGAAGGAAAAAGTATCTTTGCCGCCAGGGGTGATGCTCGGTGTCTAAATCAAAACTAAGACAACTTTTTCCTCTATTAGTCAAACCCGGAATTTCTGCTTGTCCTCTAAGCTTACCAAGTGAAAGAACACATTTGAATCCAATCCAGCCTAATAAAAGGTTGTATCATGTATTTTGGAGGTTGTATTCTGTAGAAAGTGAGACCAGATAGCAGTGTAGGAGAGAGGGACCTGGGGGTCCTGGTGGACAGGGGGATGACCATGAGCCAGCAATGTGCCCTTGTGGCCAAGAAGGCAAATGGCATCCTGGGATGCATTAGAAGGGGGGTGGTTAGTAGGTCGAGAGAGGTTCTCCTCCCCCTCTATTCTGCCTTGGTGAGGCCACACCTGGAGTATTGTGTCCAGTTCTGGGCCCCACAGTTCAAGAAGGACATGGAGCTGCTTGAGAGAGTCCAGCGCAGAGCCACAAAGATGATTAAGGGAGTGGAGCATCTCCCTTATGAGGAAAGGCTGAGGAAGCTGGGTCTCTTTAGCTTGGAGAAAAGGAGGCTGAGGGGTCACCTCATCCATGTTTACAAATATGTAAAGGGTGAGTGTCAGGATGATGGAGCCAAGCTTTTTACAGTAATGACCAATGATAGGACAAAGGGCAATGGTTGCAAACTGGAGCATAGGAGGTTCCATGTGAATATCAGGAGAAACTTTTTCACTGTGCGAGTGACAGAGCACTGGAACAGGCTGCCCAGAGAGGTTGTGGAGTCTCCTTCACTGGAGACATTCAAAACCCACCTGGATGCGTTCCTGTGTGATGTACTCTAGGTGACCCTGCTCTGGCAGGGGGGGTGGACTAGATGATCTTTCGAGGTCCCTTCCAACCCCTAGGATTCTGGGATTCTGTGATATGTAGTTCTGTGTGCTTCATCTTGCAGTGACCTTGAAGCATTGGGAGGTCCAGTGTGTAAGCTGCCTAGTGGTGCAGGACTGGCTAGGGAAGCGTATTGGGCTTCTGGGCACGCTGGAGCAGCACGAAGGACAGTGCAGGCCCTTTTACCTCTCTTCACAGGCAGGCTTTGCTGAGCTCTTTCCTTACTCAGGCTCTGCACCGCGATTAGACAGACAGGACTCGTTCACTTCATTCTACTTGATCGGTGCTATAATGCTGAGACACTGAATCCTTTGAAATTATGAGCCAGTTGTGGAAACTCCCTGTGTGCATGAGCACGTGAGTGCCTGCTGCTCAGCTCTTTGCAATGAAGTCAACTGCAGCTCTCACGGTCTAGTCATATTTTTCAATCCTTCTCTAGCAATATCTTGCTAGAACTTCATAAGTCTTCCTGAGAAAAAAGAAACTTAATATTAAGAAGCCAATCCTAAGAGTATTTCTGCTCTTATTTTTTCCTTTTGCAGCAGAGCAATAGACTGATATGGGGATATATTTTAAAATCCTTGAAAGAACGGCTGTTCTACAGTGCTTGAGTTTCTGAAATATGGACAGGTTTGTGCTCACTGCAGTGCTGAAGGCACGAACTTGTCCTGATGCATCTAAGCTAGTGATAGTGCTATTGCATCTTTAGGTTAACATATAAATCACATGCAGTGCTAGTTTTGTTCAAAAAAATCAATAAGTAAATAGGCAGCACTGCTTTTTCCCCCATTCCTTCCCCATCCCACCCCCCAAACATGAAACCATGTTCTAGAAATGTTTAAAGTGAAAGTGGTATTAATTTAGCAGAAGCTGAATATCTAAGTAGTTAGAAGCAATATCTAAGTTAGGCAATATCTAAGTAGTTAGAAGCAGCAGAGGAGAAAAGCAATAGAGAGCTAAGCTTGTAACTTAAACTGCAGGCTAGGGATGCCGGGACACAATGGTAATGTCTTGTTCTGTGGGGTTTTTTTCCTGAACCAGAGTTCAAAAGCTAGAATTGATTTCTTGATGGTATAAAGCTGCTTGTTACACTGCCAGCCTAGCAAATACTTAAAGGTCTGTTTTATATGAAGATTAAATATTAACTTATTTAAAGGAGTGAATTTAGACGAGCAGTAGGATTACTGTTCATTTAATCTGTCTAACAATGGGAATAACTACAGTGAAAGGAATAGAAACGAACAGCTGGCCATCTTTTATTTTTATTTCATTTGAGGATGATGAGAGAGGTTGAAAATCACAAGTGTTTCAGTGTGGGCTTTTACCTCAAACTGGAGGGGTTTGCCAAACTAAAACTGTTCTGCACAGTCTAATAACTGCATTCCGACCTAAGGGACCTAGATATGAAAGAGAAAATTATCTTTCCAGTGCTGTGAAGCTTTAATTAATTTTTATGAAGTTTATTTAGAGATCTTTTTTATGAAGTCTCACAAGTGATATAATCCTAAGCTTTTTTCTGTGTGTAAAGACTTTATTATTTTGAGTCTTTAAACATCAAATTTGGTTCACAATTTTTTTAGTACCAAGAGCAGAAATGAGGCTGCAGACTGTGGAGTGATTTAACCAGAATTACTTACAAAAAATTTCCTGTGGTCTTATCCATAACGATGTTCTCCCTTCCCATTAGAGGATAATTAAGAACTTTTTTATATTTCTTGTCTCGGGAAATACATGTTTGTCCAGCCGTGTGCAAGGGTGTTTACTTAAGATAGATGAGGAGCCAAAGACAAAGCTTAATCTAAAGTACTTCTAGCATTTTTTTTGAAGTTGAGGAAAGAACCCTACTCAGCAAGCTTGTTTTGATTTTTACCCTTTTAATGATTTTATCTTCTCTAAAAAAGTTTTAACTGGAGAAATAACATATTAATAACACTTCCAGCAAAAACACTCATAGGATTTGCTTCAAAAATAATGCAACTTTGTAGCGTGCGATGGAGTAGTACTGACACTGTGTCATGACACGGCCAGACTTTCTTATATTTACATGCATACTTTGCAGGTGATTGTGCGCTTCAGGTCTGTTTTTCTGCCTGGATTCTGTCCCTGTTTCAGACAGAAGCACAGGAGGAGGATGTGCACATAGGCATAACTAATGTGAAATTAAGCTGTTCTTTAGGATTGACCTCCTTTAGTTGGAAGGCAACCTTGTTCTATTCTAAATGGTAATTTCTTCTCTCTTTGGGTGGAAGGAACCAGAACCGTTTCCATTAACTTCATAGAGGCTTCCATAGACAGATGGAGGATGCTAGATGGGTATTTTAAGGAAGGAGGAGGGAGAAAAACTAGAAAACAAACAAAACCCCCACATATCTGGACAAAAACGGGTCATCTATACATTGAGATATCACCTCATTGTGTCTCTTGTTGGCTATAAAAAGAGGCATGGTTGCATAATGTAGTTGCAGACCCTTTTGCTATAGATATCTGCAGCTAAGTGAGACACATGCCCCCTCTGTGATGAAAGTAACCCTTCAGAAGGAAGCTGCAGTACGTACTGAAGCCCTGCAGATTTAACTCTAGCGTGCATCAGGAAAAAGATCTTTTGAACCGGCACACAGACTAATGACTGTAGAAATGTCAGAGCTGAGAGAGAGCAGACAATGTGCCGCGAGGTGAACTGCAGTAGGCTGGTGACCAGAAGCTTAAATTTGCTGTGTAAGATAAAGAATTGGGAAAATATCCTTTCCTCATTGAATTTCAGGAATTCAGTGTCTAAGGAAGAGATCCAGCAAGGGGAGTGATACAAACAAAGTGACCCAATAAGTACAGCAGCTCTCTCTCTATTCAGCATCTCACCTGAACTGATGAATGAAGTGTGTAGGATTTGGAGAAACCTGAGGGCAGAAGGATGTACTACTAGTCAGGCAGGATACAAGGTAGATTTGAACAATAGAATTCGCTGTTGGCATAAAATGAGATGAGGATGTAGGAGAGAAGGAAGTGAAGAGGTTTTAGCTATGCCTGAAAAATTCAGGTCAGGGGAAAAAAGTCAAAAATAGCATGTGACGGGAAGAGAGAAGTGGTGAGAAAAAGCTGGGAGAGGGGAGTAAGTTACATGTAACAGTTTCACAGGGAATTATGTAAGAACTTCTTTTATTTCATTTCCTGCTTTCCAATGATACACCTGTTAGCCTAGTTGTTGACATGCCTCAGAAAACTTTGCTAGGTGCATATCTGAAGGGGAATATGCATAAATTATGATCTAATTAATGTCTGTGAAAAGGAGTGTGCTGTCTTGGTTAGTGCAAGGAACTGGATCTCTTCAGCTCTGTCACCAACTCACCAAGCCACAAGGGCTGGCAGTAGGAATACTGCCTCCTGTTTTACCTCAGAGGAGGGGGTAGGGAGGCTTTACTAACACCTGAAGTACCTTTTGGAACAAGTCAGCTATCTCATATCTCACTTCTAGCCATACTTCTGATTCAATATGGATTTACTTACCATATATCTTTTTTTTCTCTTTCAGTTACTATTTCTTCAACTGCAGAAAAAGGTAAATTTTTAATTTTTTTTCTAAGATCTGAATAGTTTTGTTGCACACAAGTCTTAAGGGACATGGAATTTAAATGTACTCCCTTATGTGTAAGCTCTCTGTAGTGAGTAGACTAGTGCTAAGAAACAAGGTAAATATTGTGAGGCTGAGTCTGTTTAGCTTTTAGTACCACAAGCTTGGGATGGTGACAAGACCTGTGGGTAATTCAACTATGATTTAGGTTTGCAAACATTTTTAAATGGGTGCCTTTTAAGAACAGAAAAAGGCGAAGAGAGGTGGAACTGCAGAAGATCCACAAGTCCATTTTCTGTTTATTCCTGAACATACCCTGTGACTTGCAAGACTTCTGGAAGAGGAAAAATTGTTGTTCTACTGCTTGCTATTTTTCAAACAGCTGAACAAATTCCTCAGAGCTCCATTCTTTAGGACTGGGTAGAACTGTGCAAAACAACCGTTTCAAAGGTGGCTGCACGTTATAATTTTAAATTTCCAGCTGAAGTGGTTAAGGCCTTGTTTTGACAAACTGCACTGAAGTCTTCACATGGGCTTTGGCAAGTACATGCCACAGTGGTTAGTACTTACAGAGATACAAACTGACCAGAATAATTCCAGCATTATTGCTCTACCACTGCTCACCAATTGTGAACGAAAACTAGTCTAAAGGATGATTCAATTCCAGAAGTTCAAAATACAGGATTTTTTTACGAAACTTAGTTTTTTGGGTTTTGGGTTTTTTTTTTAGAAATACAAATAATTGATGGGATATTTGTTTGGAGTTCATTTCAACTTATGGGAGGACATGAGTAGTAGGTTAAACATAGATTTATTTTTTGACTATCCATAGAGAGCTGTCTTCAGACTCTGAGACCACTGATAAGAGGCTCACATCTCTTAAATATTTTTGCAAAAGAGCATATAATTTGAAGATAATCTAGCAGTTTTCTTCCTGGTGGGCAACATCGTGTGAAAGGAAGGAACCTTGATGGAATCTGTCCTCTTTCATCTGGTAATGAAATGGTGAAAGAGTGGGAAAACCTACAAAATAAACTGTAAGCCATTCAAGGTGGGAGCTGTGTCTTATCCTGGATTTTTACATCACGTTGCACAGGTGGGCTTCATGTAAACTTCACAAGATTCTGCAGAATGCTGCTGTGCTTTACTGTTGACCTGCATATGAAAGGCAAGATCCATGTCTCAGTTAAGAAAGCCTGGCAGAGCAATGATGCTGGTGTTGCGTAATCAGGTCTCTGGCTTTAATACAAATGTGGTGCTGGTCTGACTGAAGCAGGTGCTCTTAAGTCTACTAGAGAAGAAATATGCTTGATTAATTAATGAGACTGACAGTATCATTGGAACCTGACTGTTAGGCTTTGTAATAGCTGTCACCTGCTATTGGTACCTTCAGTTCTAAAGCATGCCACAGGCATCCTGCATGCAGGAATTTCTTTACCATGGAGGCTGATCTTAAAATGGGATGTGAAGTCTTTTTTCATTTGAAATGAAAGCTATCTTAAGTTTTATAAAGTTCTTATAAGCTAACTCACAGTAGCCAGGAAATAACATCAGAAGAGTCAAAAGACCAAAATACCAGTGACATTGCTATGAAAATCAATAATTTGCATCTTAGAAAATGTATTTTACTCCATATTTCAGTGTACTGTGTTCAAATTCTTTTACTCCAGTACTTAATTACAACTTTGTATGAAATTAGTGCCAAATTCTTCACCGCGTTAAGACTAATTGTTTCTTTGTAATTTCATAGTCTTGTCTAGATTTATACCCATTAGGATAGGGGAATAAAGTCAAGTCTGAATCTCTCTTAACAACATAACATACTTCTGTTATATGTTAATTACCTCTCTGTAATCTGACTCTGTCTTGGAAGTAGTATTAAGAATGATTCAGAAAAGGGCAAATCTTAGGAGAACTTAGAATATTTTAGCAAGATGCTAAAAGCATTTCTTAAGACATTGTCCTCCTGTGGGCATAAATTAAGGTCTCATAAAGATCAGTGCCTTTAAAGAGAAGTGACTTCAGCTGGTCACAGTATGACGCCAAGAATCCTGGATTCCCTTAGCCCAGCCAGGACTTCCTCATGTTTCCGAGTCTGGCTAAACTGGCAGATATTCAGGTTTAAGATTTTTGACGTATTTTCCATCTAGCTTGCAATTACAAGAAAATTAGCTGAACAAGGATGAAGCTAGTGTATATTTGTACTGGAAGCTGATGCAAAATGCTTCAGGGAGTATCCTGCAGAGGAAACACTGCTACCCAAAGCGATGGGTACGGACTACCAAAGTAAAGCTGTCAAAAATTATATCTTCCCTCCCTTTCATTTCTTGGAGAGCACTGACAGGACTGACACCTGTAATCGCAGTTGGAATGGCAGCACAGGAGTATAAAAAGAAGCAAGAATTTATTCAGTGCGGGGCCACTATGGACTGTTAGTCACAGGCTCTTTCTCCTCTAGACTGGGAGGTGCCCATCACTGGAACGGCTGTAAAAGCCTTGCTCTTCCTTGAGTTGCCCCAGTTTGGCAGCTGAGAACAGGCCCTTGGCTTTTAACTATGGTGACAGACTGCAAGATCTCGGTTATTGCAAGAGTGCAAGACCACTTTAACCGCTACCTCTTTCCAGTAAATGCTGGTAGCACTGACACAGATCTTGCTGCAGCCAGCCTTGGTGCCTGTTGTTATGTGTGTTGGGACATTTACGACCTGTGACAAGACTTTGAGGTTCTGTTGTTTGAAGTATTGTGTATGCATTAAAAATAATCCTTCAAAAGAATTTGAATTCTGGGGGTGATTTTTATGGACAGAATAGAACTAGTTTGCTGTGTAAGTTAGTTTTGCTGTGCCCTGCCCTGTATCTCATTTCCTCTTTCCTTCTATTCAACTCCTCTCACCCTTTCTTCTTCCTCAAAGCTCTGATCTGTGCAGCTGATTCCACTCCAATTTTGTGTCAGTTTCTCCTCTTTTCCAAACCATTTTCTCTAACTGCATTAAGTTTGAATGTGTATAGTATGTTTTTAATAAAAGACAATTTCTAATTATGCAGTGCCTAATGCAGTGATACATGAGTTTTTTCCTATCAGGAAGATAGTTTTACGATTGCTTTAGAAAAAGTTTTTGCTTCTTGCATTTTCAGTCAGCTCCGCAGCTGAAAATATGTCAGATCTGTAAGGTTGGAGGAGTCAGAGGCAAAGGTAAAAAGTGTAATTCTCTGAAGAAAACTCAAATACAGTTTGTATAGATTTTTTTTTTAACTGCAACAAGCAATGAAAATCCTGAAAGACGATAAATCAAGACCATTTCTTCTGTGACTGTGCAAAAGCATTTTCTGAGCTGTTGAAAGTTCCCAAAGTTTCAAGCCTGTTCTGCCATCCATGAAGTACGTCATACAGCTTCTTAAAGGACTCTCTTCATGTGCACGGGAAAGTAGGTCAAGTTTCCCTCTTCCTGCAACTGAAGATAATATAAGTGAAGATAATGTAAATATTTAGTATGACTTTTTCTAAGTCTTGCTGTTCTGGCACAACTGATCTGTTTCCTTTTGACAAGTGGTAAAACAAACTGTTAGAGGAAACAATAGTGGAAGAAGCTTACTGGGTCACAAGGTCTGGGGACCCATTCATAAATTCATAGAGCTCCTGACTGAAGCCATCTACATTTGGTTGACACTGTGACTATAGTAACAGGAGTGTTCCAGATTATATTCCTGTGATGATCTGAAAGAAGATACTCGGACAGTTTTGAACTGACAGCTAGCTGTCATCTCGCAGTCCTCTCCCAACCCCTGGTTTGGAATTTTTAATGTCATTGGTGACAAGTGCTTTCTACAATGGCACAGTACTGTGCTGTTTCTATTAGAAGTAAAAATTTAATTGAATTCTGCAGGTCAGCTATCAAATACTTCACTATAATCTAGGTGGAATTGTAGCATCTTCTTTATCCAAAAAGGTTAGCAACGTATTCCTCGGGTGAAGCTGTGTTCAGTTCTGGGTTTGGGGGTTTTTGTTTGTTTGTTTTTTGTTTCCCCTTCAAAATCTGTTTTGGAATTGTACCCAAAAAAAGGATATTATTTCCTTGTGAAATAGCAACCATCACATTTGGTGATTTTTTTATTTTTATTTTTTTTATTTTTTAAGTGAGTACTCCTAGAGTGCTAGGTCTACCCACAGAAGAGAGTTTAATATAACTTAATTCTATGAGGTGATTCATAGTGTAGTTGTCTAGCCGTCATCAGAGATAAGGGATTTTATTTCTTGTTCTTTTTAGCTATATTTACCAAACTCTTATTTGTATTTTATTGCAGTTGTCTACCTTGTGGTTTTTCATCTATCATTTTTCATGTTTGTATGGTCCTATTGGAAGACAATTTTCACCCGTCCTGCATCCCCCTCTAATGAGGTAAATATAACATTAGAAAACTGTCAATGCCTTTTTTATAAATAGCTGAACTGTTTTCAGTGATGAAACTTGTTTGCAGTACTGCATGATTCACTTTTCCCTTCTCATTATCTAAAATAGAACAGCGTGATAGCGTATCGTGAATGAAAATTATCAAATTACTCTTAAAATCATGTATACTTTGTGTAGTGACGTTTCCGTATATGGAAAGTGCATTTAATTCATCACAAGTTTGACAGCCATGTAGAGTCCTTTGCTATGAATTAGTTTGCTTGAAATCTGGAATTTTTAAAACCAATAAATACAGTTACAACATTTTAATATTTCCATTTTAGGCAGTTTTGATCTTTGTTTGGGTAAGAAAAAGTGGTAATGCAATGTATACCTGTAACCTGGAGGACTGAACCACTCAGTAGTAATTCAAAGGTTAAGGTTTAGTGGCAATTGAGAAGTAAATACGTGAAGGAGCTTTACATAATGGCAAAAGAATGCATGATGACTGTAAGAAGTCTTGTTTTGAAAAAGAACAGTATTAATTATAATAAACCAGAGATGGATTACCTTGTTTTCTATTTTCGCCAAGGTGTGTGTATGTAGGGATTAAATACTGGCACCAAATTTAAAATACTTCTTTTCCTTGGTTTTATAAAGCTTTTAAATTGGGTGAACTGTTTGACGGTTTGGTTGCTCTGTGGGGGTTGAATTTTTACTCTATTTTTGGTAAGACCGACTTTCAGTGCTAGTGTCAACCTTAAACATTTTTGAAAAGAATTTAAAACCATGCTTCCAAGGAAAAGCAAACACTTCTCTGCAGTGCTTAATTATGTCTTAGAGGTCTGTATCTTAGAAAGCTACAGAATATGAAATGAAAAAAGCTAAAGACTATCCTGCTGTTTAACTAAGCAAAAAGAGTAGTACTGAATTGTTAAACCTAAAAATTCAAAGGGACTTGTCTTCAGGGTGGTTTGTTTCAGCTTTATTTGGGAGTGTTCTATAGGAAAATTATAAAGTTAAGCAGGTTAGAAGTTGAAAACTTCTTTGGACAGTACTTATCCTGTAGTTACAGCAACGTTACAGCAAGCTTTTCATATTCAGTGAGTGAAAGGGATAGTTTGGACATATGGCGTGTGATGAATATTTCCTATATCAAGTGTGGGAGTAGATCAGGTTTAATATGTTCTTCCACAGCTAGCTTTAAAGAGAAAAAAATGAAAAAGAATCCAAAACACAACAGCAACAACAAACAACAAAAATCACAGACCAAAAAACCCACAAAACCCAACCAAACAGAAAAACCCACCACCCACTTTTTCTCTGTCTGTGCAAGTCCCTTCTGTTCATGTACCCGTGAGTAATTTGTGTTGGTTTTACTTAAAAACAAAACCTGACTTCAGAATTTCCCCATTGTAAGAGAGTGTGAACGTATATATTTTTAGTCATTCAAATTAACTATTCTTTCAAAACAAATAGCATCCTGTAATCTTACTATTGAACTAAAAAAAGATTCTGCAGCTGCTGTTGTCTTCGTGTAATCCCCGTGCATTTGTCATAAGAACAATCAACATTATACAAGATCCAGAAAGAGGAAGGAAACAAAGGGACTCTTTCTGTTTTCAATAAGAACTGCTGGAACCTCATTGGAAATTCTGTCAGCTATGTGGTAACAGACAACTTTTGATGTCTTTGAACATATCCTGCCATTGTCCAACGAGACTGTGGTCTCATGGCCCTTTATTGATTTCTGAAATTAGAACAAAAATACAGCTCTTCAGAAAACCCAAAATCCTGCCCAGGATTTTTAAAGTAGTATTACAAAGTTACTTGGACAGATTCAAAAAGTTTTAAATCTTGTGACTTAGTTCCTTTCCTGTGCATTAATAGTTTACCATATAAATATAATCTAAAAGTAGTATTTCATGTTTAATGCCACCTCTTCTTGATTGCAGGACATGTAGATAGGTATTTGGTCACCTAGCAAACTCGCAAGGGCAATAGAGGGCAAGGCATATTGCACCGCTGTTTGCTGGCATGATGCTTCATATCTGTCTTACACTTTTGATGTGAGCATCTCCAGTTTTCATATTTGAGTAAATAGCTAAGAGACAGATATTAAAAAAATTACGTCAAATTCTGAAAGTTAAACTTTAATTTCACTCTCTGCACAGATTGATCCTATTTTCTGATTATTTAAAAGGGAATTATGTTTCCTGTTTCACCCTTGAATGGTGGGTAGCCTCCATAACTGGGATGATACTATATGTAACAGGAGACAGGAGGCTTAACTAGATTCTGTGAGGTATGAAGCTACTTATTTGCATTCTGGGTTAGAAAATAATGCAGAGAAATTGCAGCAATGTCTTAACTGCTTCCTCCTTTCTGTAAGTGGAGTCTTCATTGTTGCTTGCCAACTGACTAATCCAAAAGAGGAAAAAGTACAGGAGGAGAGTAAAATCCATGTGAACTAATCATATACATGTTCTTGGTAGGAAAATATGGTCATATTAAACCACACTATGTCAATTTTTGTTCCAGTTGCACACACAGCATTTTCCACTCACTACCATGAATGCTTTGCCTATGTGTGCTCATAAAAAGGGCTCTTGTAGTCCATGTGGGAAGCTCAGCATTTAAAAGTGCTTTGGAACAGAAAAACACCAAAGGAAGTAGTGAGTTCAGCCCCAACTCCACAGGGGCTTGTGAGCACACTGGGGTTTGTAGAGCTTAATGGAAAAGCTCATAATTTCAGAGGATACCAAACTGTTTCACAGGTGAGTAAAAGCTCTCCAGGTTCTTCTGGTAAGCTTTATACTTCAGTGAGACTTCAGCTCCTCATGCTTTACTCAGCATTGTAACTCTCAAACAGTACAGGCTCTGCTGAAGTTGCTTTCAGTATAGCTCACAGATTTTGAGACTGGTACTGACTACCCCCAAGTAAAAGTTCCAGTTAAAGTCTTCCAACTTCTGTGTGGAAGCCATTGAAAAACCTCCCCTCCCCCCATTTTATTTTTTTTTTGCCCCTCTGGTTTGTACCCCTGTCTAAGTCAGAGAGGGGCAGTGGGATAAATAACTTCAGTGCCCTGGAGCAGCAAAGGACTGTTGCACCTTCCTCTTGTTCACAAATGACTTAAATTTACACTTATCTGGAATTAAAGGAAAGGTGGTGCCTTTTTAAAACTCCCCTGAGTCTCTGCCTTCCTTTTGTGTTGAAGCAAACGTGCTATGGATAATGAATCGGAGATAAAGATTATTTTATTTAAAATATGCCCAAGACTATCATGGAGTTTTAAAGATCTCCTGTAGTTCCTGTATCATTTTTTTTTCTTTACATGGGGTTTCTTTTGGATTGGTGGGTGGGAGTTGTCCGAAGACACAGGATTAAGATACATAGGGTCTTTTCCTTGGAGCCTGTCTAGAACACAAAGTAATAATTAATCTCTTCCCTTCATTCCATTTTCTCCCTCCCTCCTAGTTCTGCTTGTCAAAAGCTGATAAAGAACAATATGAGAAAGAAGAGAGACCAGAATCCCAGCAGGAGATCTTGAGGAGAGCTGCTAAAGATTTGCCTATCTATACGACAACAGCATCGAGAGGTGAGATCTAAAGATGATGCTGTGCTCCTGAAGCTGCTAGTTTAATTCAGTGAAATTAATTTGAATAAACAAAGCTGTTAAGCACATATGGTGAAGGCTGTGACCTTGTTTTGTTATTTGTTTGGGCTGTTTTTTTTTCCCCAAGAGAAACTGGAATCCTTTGTCTGGGGATCTCAACATGTTGCCAGTATTTGGAGTTAAAAAAAAATAAATCCTTTTCTAGCAAGCAGATTGATGACAACATTTATCTCTAAGTATGACTGTAAAAAGTAAACATAGCAAAGAAATATAGCTAATACAGCTAGAAAGAGAGAAAATTAAATGTTTTGCTCAATTTTACAATCATTTATATCCCCTTTTAAACTTTTTTTTTATGACCTATATCAGTTCAGCAGGAGGAGAAGCACCATACTTAAGGCTAGAACGAATAAATGTTGTTTCATTCCCATCTGTAGTTCAGTACAAAGCTAGTTATGGGCTATTTCTGTATTTGCCTTTAATATGTATAGGCATTTTTATTCCAACTTATATATGAATGATCTGTGAAACTGCTGTCTTATATATAAAAGCCAGATTTTTAAAAGAAAATACATATGTATGTGTGTGTGTGTGTGTATATATATATATATGTTTCACTTTCTTGAAACTAGCAACCCTGTAGAGTTTTCCAAAAACATCAACTACTCAGAATAACTGTTACCATAGTTTACTGTGACTTTCAGACAAAGTCTAAGGATACCTGGCTTTTTTGTATACAAGCCTCCCTTTAAGGGAATCCCAGTCTTAAGTTCCTGGGAAGCTCTTGCCAGCTCTTAGCAGTTCTGCTTAGCTGTAGGTGTTGGCTTTCCTCCTCCTTTCGAAATGCCTGTGCTGATGTCTTACTTTCATTGAGCAGAGCCTGAAGGCTTGTTTAAAAATATCCAGGAAGGATGAGAAAGAGCTAATTTACTGAACAGTCTGATAGATGACTATATGCTGAAGAGGACAGAGAAAGCCAATGCAGAAAGCTGGCTTGCTGAAGGAATGTTGTTTCATAATGGGGGGCCTGAGTACCTTGTCCAGAGGTGAAATCAAGCAAACCAAGGGGGATCAGTGCCAGACGATGAAGGATGGGAAGGCTGGGGAGCCAAAAAGCAAATGGAAATGGACTTGGTACAGTGGTAATAGAGGAAAGTGTTTTAAATACTTTAATATGTTACATTTCTTAAAAAACTCAAAAGTATGTATCATATGAGAGCAGGCACATGAAATTCTGTGAGAACGGGTGTGGCAGGGGACGGCAGGAAGCTCTTTAAGATTCAGTTCATGTTAAGGGGAAAAACCTTTGTAAAATTAAGTGAGTTCTAATGCCTTGACCCTTGCCACTTGAATGCAGCAATCAGATACTGTGATCGATGCCAGCTGATCAAACCTGACCGCTGCCACCACTGTTCTGCTTGTGATATGTAAGTTACCAAATCTGAAATGATGGATTTTCTCTCTCCTGCGATCATCACTTTAGCATGTTCATGTCTTCAGTGTGTCAGCCTTTGCATGACAGCAGGTTTAACTATTTGTTCCTCTCTCAGACCCTCAGTACCTGTAGTTCATGAAAGACCGACATTCCTCCTGTTGGTGCAATATTGCTATTGCAGCCCCATTGTCCAAAGCAGCAGAACTTTTTAGGAAACCTGCCTGTATCTTTGTAAAACAGTGCTTATGTTAAAAACAAAATAATCAAAAATCAGTGATTGAATGTAAAGAAAGGCAAGTCTGAGATAGCAGCACCAGCAAATGCTTGTTATAGAACTCTTCTTTGGTATCTTGCTTCTGCAGCCTTGAAACGGATGTGAGTTACTAATAATGCTAAAAATCTGAATCTCAAAGATAGATGGTGCCTTAACCATTTCAAAGACATCACTGCTGTTCCCCAGCCTCATTCAGAATCATCAGAGAAGTCTGTAAGGGCACTGAAGACTGAGGCTGTGCATGAGGCTTCAGTAGGCTGAGCTTGAGGAAATACAGTTAACTGAAGAATCTAAAACATATCTTTAGGCTAAAATCAAATTTATTATCAAATACAGTGAATATCTGTGTGTCTGAAATGTCTAGTATCTGTCCTTATACTAAAAATGGATGAAAATGGCATGTGGACTATTCAAATTACCCACTGTGCTGCTCTTTTCCTCAATTAGCTTTAAAAAACAAACAAGCAAGCAGCAAACAAAAACGGTAGCAAAAATAGCCCTAAGGTAGACTCAGTTGAAGTGAATGCCAGGCTAACATACCTTATGCACACAACTCTGAAGGGTCCTTTGGATTTGTTTTCTCTCAGCGTGCACATAAAACTAGTGTGGCTTAATGAACTATTACATGGTGTTGCACAGTAACACTCCCCATGGTAATTCAAGAGACTCTTTTCATAACTCTTTGGAATCTCACGTGGTCCTTTTGGGTGAAAGGATGGCTGCTATAATACAGGGAATTGGCATGATTGAGAAGGACTTGAAAAGTGAAACAAAATACTTAAAAACAAACAAACAAAAAACAAACAACCAAAAACCCCCACAACCCCCAGACCTGTAGAAGCTAGAAGTATGTGTCTTAAAATGAAAATTTATTTTTTGCTTTAACTTACTGGAAATTATCTCTTTCAGATGTGTACTAAAAATGGACCACCACTGTCCCTGGTAAGTTTACAAAAACAAACAAAAAAAATCAGTATAACAACGATGAATTTGATCCTGCACGATGAATTACATGCTGCCTTAAAAATGCAAAAATGCAATATTGAAGTAAAACTTGATATTCACAGAACTTCATGAGGCTTTAATATGTGAAAATAAATCTTGTTCCTAATGTGTGCTGCAATGTAGAGTTGTAGGTCCTGTAGCCCAAATCATGCAGTTTCTCCTTACGCAGAGAAACCCAGGCGTTAATGAGACCCATGAGAAATGGCATTTCTTTCTTTTACTTAGTTTGGTGTTGTTACCAGGAGCGGAGATACCCAGCACACTGTGAAAGTCAGTTCTCAGTTCTAGATGATGCATAAGACCCACTCAGGCAGCTACTTTTCTGCAGTTTGTGTTCACTGGTAGTCAGTAGAAATATTATCTGCTGTCACTATAAAAGTGCTGCAATTGGTAGTTGACTTGAAGGTGGGTTTGTAACCAAAGCAACATCCACTGAAATTGATGGAGTGGCTTGTATTATCTTCCATGATGACTGCAGTTAGTTCATGTGTGTGAGACACGACGTTCCCTATACAGACTGTACGTATCATACGCTTTGCCAGCTCACGTCCTGTCCTGTAGAACTTTGCAGGGGACGAAATTTGTGTGAGGGGCCCAGATCATTTGGCCTGAGGGAAGAGACTTTATTCAAAATGGTGACTTAACATGCTTCTAAAACACTAGTGCCAGGCTGTTTTGGACGTACCACTGACATCATACATGTTATGCTCTGCAAAAGCTGAATGTATTGATTTTTATTTATATTTTTTTTCTTTTGTATATCATAGTAACCTCTTTCTCTTTCCCCTCTTTCTAGGGTGAATAATTGTGTGGGATTTTCTAACTACAAATTCTTCCTCCTGTTTTTAATGTATTCCTTACTGTACTGTCTGTTTGTTGCTGCTACAGTCTTGCAGTACTTCATAAAGTTTTGGACAGTAAGTTCTGAGGCTTTTTTGTTGTTCATTTGTTTAATCTTGCATGTGTTATTGGAGACTGCATCAGCATGTTGTCACTCACCATTTACTCTGTTTCGTATTTCATTACCATTAACAGCATCAATTGAAGTGACTGAAGCAGGAGAACCTTCCAAATATTAATGAGTTATATGTATTACACTGCCCAGGATGAGTAATTGGGGGAAGAAGTTCCAATGAGGACACTGTGCAGTTTCTCTGCCCCATGAAAATTGAGTGGTACAGCTCAGCTCAGGTTTTTTTGAGATTATTGGATATATATATGTAGATATAGAAAGAACTGGCTATATCAAGCAATTACATATGTATATGTATGTGTATATATATACACATGTATATATAAAAATACTGACAAGTGTGAAATATAAATAACAGTTTTGAATCGTCCTAGGTTTATTTATGGATAATCTGCTACCAGATAAGGCAGATTAATTTCTTGGGAACTGACTGAGCTCTGTTTTGGAGTCCCTGCATAGACATGTCTGAGCTTCATGCTAGTAGCTTTTATTGATGTGATATGGGTAGAATGCTAAGATACATACAGTGTTAATTATGTACATCTTCCTTGCAACTATTATCAGTTGTCAAACGATCAAAGCAAATACATGCATCTTACCAGATTTAATAACATTTATGTGAAGGGCAAGCATCCTTGTATGTCAGTGTTATATTCCACCTATCAGTTTTGTTCCAGTTACGTTCCAGGTTGAACAGTCTTTTCTGGTGTTGTTCCCTTTCATCTCCAAAACCTCGTACTGTGCCTTGCTGTCTCAAGACAGAAGAGCTAGCATCAGAATTCTCTTAATCAGTTTCCATTAACTAGCGTGGGAAAAATCACTAAGTGAAAGGCTCTCTGCCACATCTTTATAAGTAAATAACAGCACATATTTCTTAGATGCTAGTTGCTGTCAGAGTAGCTTGGAAAAAGTCATTAACTGTAGCTGTAGAAATAATCTCTATTGGAGCAAAAAGATGCTGCCATATCAGAGTGAGAGAAGCTTGATCATGTATTCAGAATAGCTGTACTTTGAGACAGTTGGCTTTAGATGGGTAAGATTAGCACAGAAAGTACTTACGTTTGTGTTCACCTGAGCCTGTGGGTCTGGTCTGCCAAAGCTGTATGTATGTTTCTCTTAGTCTATCAGTTCTATATAGTGACCCATTCACTGGAGAGCAAGGAGCTGTGTGGGAACTGAGCTGTCAATATTGTGTGAGATGAAAGCTATAAATGTATTTATCAGTCATAGCTGTGGCTTGACAAATAATTCAGATGAAATGGTCTGATTCTGCTGTTCAGTCTTGCTTGACTGTAAATAGTTAAATTTTTAATTTGTGAATGCCACTCCCGAACATCTGCCTGTCTGCTTTCCAGTGCTTTGTATGCAATTTCTAATGAAACTGTAGATGTGCTTTTATATATTTACTAGTCAGTGCTTGGGCAAAGAAAATTGATTTGCTTTGTCACCTCACTTCATAAGTGTTAGTGCAACAAAAGTCCACAGGACGTCTGACCACAATGAACATTTAATACCAACATTTGCAGCAAGCCTCTTCCAAAGCCCATCGGACACAATATTGAAGTGGACCCTTGAGCAGAGGAAGTAAAAAAAGTTTTTTTTTTAAAAAAATAGTTGTTTAAAATGCTTCCTGCAAAAATGGGCTACTTCTGAAAAGTGACAGTAGACAATGTAGTTGTGTGCTTGCACTTGTTGCTTTCATTTCCCATTACTTCCAAGACAGAATCTGGTGTTGCAATGATCTTACCATTAGAGTAGGTCTCTGACTCACTTTACTCATATTAAATCACTCATTCCACAAAGCTAATATTCCTCTGATCTTCTAATAGCCCGATTAAGGTAGACTTCCAGAAAGAGGTGGCAGCACCATAATCATGTAGGCTTGCAAACTTTAGCATGTCTCTAGCATGCAAGCTTTTAGGCAAGTGCTCTTGACTGCAGAAGAGAGTCCTGGAAGCTTCTGTCTACATCTGTATCCAGATGAGAGCCAAGTACTGCTGAGACGTGCTGTCTATAGACTGCTTCAGTATATTGCTAATGCTCAGCTTTGTCTGGTATAGCATCTGACAGATTCCTGTTTTGACCTTTTCAGTTGAGGTTCTCTAGATGTTTTTTCCCCTGCAGTGCTTGACTATTAAAAACTACAGTACACCTTCAGAAGGTAGTGTTACTTTTTTGGTTCCTCGCTGACATTTTTCAGAGAAAGTGTGCAACAAAGCACTGTATGTGTCCGGTGTTGGGATGGAAGATGAACTGCTTCTTGGAAGAGTGTAACCTTGGTCACTTCAGAACTTGTAGTAATGAGGTTGTGAAGGTGTGTGTGCTAACTACACAAATTTTTGCAATCCATTCGTTGGCATTTGATAACACTTGCAGAGAGACATGATACACATATGCAGATATTTGCAAACATTGTGAGACACACACCGACCTACCTCTTCTGTTGAAACAAGTCCTGTTTCCCACTTGCATATGCAAAACTTATGTAGCATCTTCCATGCTCTATGCAGAAGTGCTGAAGAAAGATCTTGATACTCTTTATACAGTGGTGGAACAACCACACTGGCTGTAAATACTTACCAAGGGCCAATAGTTACCGAGGGCTCACACACTGTTGCAGATGTTAAAATCTGTTCTGTACATCAAGGGAACATGAATGACTCCTTTTTTTATACTTATAACTACTTTTCCTATAGTTACTAATTTTTTATTTCTACCTAGGAATTTGTAAGATGAGCAGATAACACTTCAGTTTAACCAATGGATTTGACACAAACACCAGCACTGGCTGAACACCCAGTCCTTGATGCCTTGTTTGCATAGTATCTGATGGTACTCTCATTCTTGTTGCACTCCCTCTCCCTTGAAACCTTTATATTTTCCAGCTGTTTTCAGTGTCTTTCATTGTCCTCCAAATTATTTTGGCAATCCTGAGTATAGCTAATTCAAGGATGTGATACGTGTTCAGGGTAGACGGCACATGCTTCTGCAAAACTTGCATTGTATAAACAACAACAACAAAAACCAAACAACAAAACAAACAAACAAAAAAAGAGGGATTCCAGATATTTAGTTAGAACTCATTCCTCTTGCATATACATGTAGGGACATATACCAGATCATCGTAGTTTTTTCCAGATTTAAGCTAGACCTAGCTACTAAAAGATGATTAATGAATCGAGCTCTGAGAACACTTTTTTTGTTGTGGGTTTTGTTTGGGGGTATTTGTGACCTGATACACGCTCAAATTACTCTGTGCTTGTGAAGGAGCTTGTAGTGGACTCTTTAGAATAGTGACTGGCTTCAGTCTATTACTTGTGCTCAGTAGCCTGAATTTTATTGTGCAAATTGCTTTCCTTGGTGCTTTCCTCTGCGGCTCTCTCACCTCCACGTCTCTGCTTCTGTGCTGCTACTGAGCATAATGATTTTAAATAACTAATGTCTGAAGTTTCACTCTCTTTTCACATGCTGTAGCATGTGGACTGTTGCTAGAACATAACTATGAATAAGCTTGTTTTATGCACTCAAAACCTGCGTGCTTCTCTCCAGGAAGGAACTGGACTTTTTTGAAAGATGCTTCAGTTCTGCAACTGTCATTCAAAAACTTAAAACCAGTGGCTGACACTGGGTAGTCAGAAGAGGTAAATGTTCCCTGGGGATCATGCAGATTAATCGTGCATAATTAAAAAAAATCCTTCTCTGGGTTATAGAGCTCCTTTTTTAGGAGCTGAAATAAACTCGCATTTTCTGGCCCACAGAAAACACGAAGACTAAGCTGCTACTGCTCTTTGAGGTTCAAAATCAGCTGGCCTGAGAATTCTTCATAGGGAACTATTTTATTTAAATACGCAGTTCTAAAAGAGTCACAGAAACAGAAGTTACAAAAATTAATTAGGAAACTGAGGAGCACTGCAGTGTGCTTTGAGGTAGGTAAAGTCGTCAGAGCTGTAACATAATAAGCAGTAATTGGAGTATTTTGCTAGCCTTGATTTTGGGGGATCACAAAATTCAGTATATCCCTACAGCAGGAGGGAGAGGGACTGTTGCACAAATTATCTAAGCAAAACTGCATCCAGAAAAAAAAAAAGGCAGTAAATAAGGAAACTGAACTTAGACTGGCAGTTCCGGGAGCTGGACTCTGATGTTATTTGCTTACTCTAGCATGATCTGATGGTAGCCAGCATTTTTGAAAATGCTGTGTATGTCTGCCTGACTCCATAGTAAAAGCTTGGGCTCTCCCTAGGCTTTTTGCATGGATTAATGTAACTTGAAAGCCAAGCCATAAATCTTGCCTATAACAGATTCATTAAGTGCTAGAGCAAAGATGGCTAATACCACTCTTTAGGTACAGAGTTTATAATTTAAAAGCTAATTTAAACTAAGCGTTCCTGTTTCTTGCTTAATTTTCTTAAATACTGGTTCAGTTTCAGATGTTACGCTAAAGATACATCCCACAAACAAATCTCAGTATTGGAGAAGAAAAACTGTACTGATATGTTATGAGTTCTTTTTTTTAACAAAGAAAGTATGCAAAGAATGGCAATTTATTTTCTTATGGTTTTGGCTGGAACTGCATCTAATGGTAATAGATATGTTCTGAAGTCAGAAAAATTTTGTCATTTATAGACCATTGCTTTATACCTCTGGAGTATTCTAAGTTTTTTAGACCTTTACGAATGGTTTCATCATACAGAATATTCACATCAATCTTACTTGTGATAGAAACATCTAGCAAAGAATGCAGCTGGTATAGTCACGCTGTTCAAGCTGAGGAACCACTTGAAAGTGATCCAGCCACAATCTCAACAGCAGTCCTTCTATGCTTCGGTAGAAAATTTCATGCCTTGGAAGTTAGTAGTGTGCTCTTCTGTACTCTCCCTTCCGCTCTCTTGGAGAACGGGGGCTAGGGCTGCTGATGGGCGTTGGAACTCGGCACGTCCCAGAGCACGTGTGCACACCAACCATTTCTTTCTTAATAAAGCCTGTGCTGTTTACAACCATTGATCTTAACATAATACTAGTGTTTAATGAATTGTCTTTGTTTGCGCAAAGCTTTGCCGCAGGAAACCTGCAGAGAATTGTCCACAGGTAAAATCCAATATTGCTGTAATCATTTAAATACTGTTCATACTATAATTTTTCTAGTCCAGTCATTCATTGTAGCTATTTACACTGTCACAGAAGGAAGAAGCCTTCTAATCTGTTGTCTATGAATATAGGCAGTGTACAGGGATATAGGTATGCACTTGATCTTAATTGAAGTATTTTAGTCTAAAACAAAAATAAATGAGCCTTAGATAAGTGGGTATACTGAATGAGCTAATGGAAAAAGTAATGACAATAATGCTAGCTAAACAGCTGAATAAAAATATCCTCTCTGCTTTCATAGTGCTGTTAAATGTTAGCTGCTTAAAAGTACTGTGATTTTTAGGATATAGAACTAGAATAGTATTGTTACAAATCCCCATGGCCTCTTGAAAGTGCAAGCCTAAAAATAGTTGGGGAAGGGGGTGGAATCAGACTAGCTGATATGGGTAGGAGGTTATTTTTTTATATGGTGGTTGTACCAAAATTGTTGTTTTTCATGCAGATTTGGTGAATCACTTCTGCCTGGTCAGACATGGCAGATTTGTTTTGCTAGGTACATGCTGGTTGTTGCTTAAATCTTAGAGGTCATCAATGATTGAGATCTGTCCCAGGTCTTGCCTAGGAGTTTTTCAGGCTCGGAAACACAGTATGACAGCCATTTCCCTTTTATGTTCCTCACACCAGCTCAGAAGTAGGTTCAGTATTATTACCTTGCCAGGAAAGTGCTTGGAAGTTTCTGTTGTATTTTGTTTCCCTTCAAAGAAGGTCATTTTGGACACATTTCCCCTGTATGGCTGTGGCTGCACAGTTTACTTTTTTTTTTTTAGTATAGGAAACTTTTTCCTTGCCCCTCCTACTGTGCATTTAAAAAACTAACCCTCAATTGTACACAGTGGTATCAAACAGATGAACATATGCACTCCTGCTGCTGAACTCAGATGGAAGAGGTACCCATCAGTTTAGATGCTGTTACACACCAGTTTAACACAGCATGGAAGGAAAGCTGGGCTTGCGCTTTTTGAATTTGTGAAAAGTGATGTGAAATACTGATAGCAGAATGGGTGTGGCAGAGAATGTTTAGTGATAATACTGCATTAGTTGCTAAAAATGTTAACATATTAATCTCTTTCTCTCTTTCTCCCTAGAATGAATTGCCAGATACCCATGCAAAATTCCACGTACTATTCCTTTTCTTTGTGGCAGCCATGTTCTTCATCAGCATACTGTCACTCTTCAGCTACCACTGCTGGCTAGTTGGCAAAAACAGGTCAACCATAGGTCAGTTAATTGGAATATGGAACTGTTCCTTGTCCAGAAAACCAACAAGTCGATGAGGATGTGAGGCCTACGGGATATGCCATCACATAGAAACTGAATTTTTAAATACTATACAATAAGAAGCATATTTAGTGAAAGTAATTAAAGGTGACATATACAGGGAAATTAAGCAGTGGAGGAGTCCTCTGCTCAAGCCAAGCATGCGGATTAATGATGAATGTTAATTTGTTTTGCTTGTATTTTTGAGATCTCTCAGGCACTGTGCTTTCTTGCTGTGTTTTATATAGTGTTAAGTATGTAACACAATTGTTACTTGCCACCAACCCTGTTGTTGCAATAGTTTGAGTAGCTGGGTGGCCCCAACCAAGATGAAGGCTCTACCGTGTATGAACAGACTAGATTTTGAACCAAATCCAAAAGAGTATTCTTAAATCTTGTGAAATAAAATGGACCTCGTTCTTAGGAAGTGGCTTATAAGAGCAGTGCAGTAAAAATGGAAACACTGATGCACGTTTCCTAAATAATAAAAGAGATTCCTGTAATTTCTGTACGTAAATGTTTTAAATGGCATTGACCAACATAAGCAAGTTACATGCATTAGATAAACTATCTGAAGTTGTTGCTAAAGCATTTCTTTAAAGTGGTGGGTTTTGTTTTGTTGTTTGGTTTGGTTGGGTTTGGGTTTTTTTGGGGGGGGTGGAGGGAAGGCAGGTGGGCAAGCAGGGAGAGACAAGGACTGGTGGGTATTTCCACAACTGAGTGAGTCACGATTTTATACCTGCCAATGGAAATTAAATGTCTATCCTCAAAATTAAGTGGGTTGATTGAAAGTGAAATAGTTTTCAGACTGCTGGAATTTTTTGATGGAGGAAAAGGAATTTTTTTTATTGCTTGACAGGAGGATTGTGTGAATCATTTTTTCTTTTGACATATCTACAACTAAGGAATATTCACAGTCTTTTTTTTTTAGCTTTGAAGAAAATTTTAGTGTGTTGCTTGCCAAAAAGCCAGTTGTCATAATTGGCAACACAACCAGTACTTTATTTACTTTCTGGATTATGACTGTAAAAAGAAAAGGTTGGGTTATGGGGAGAGCAGTGAGTCCTGTTGGTTCTTGGCCAAGGGTATAACCTGACTGATTAGGTGGTTTGCTATAGTTCGTGGTGTGTCTGTGTTTATAATGTAATAGATCTTACCTTTCTCTCGTACCATGGTATGCTCTTAATTTGACTTCAGACCTTGACAGAAGTAGAAAAAACTATTCTGTATTGGTTTAGGTTCAGTAGTGCTTATGGTAAATTGCTTCTAGAAGAAGAAGTCTTCCACTCCAAGGAGCCTTCACAGGCTAAAGAGAGAGCTCACCATCAGTGAATAATGACTGTGGTATCTTTGGCATGCTGATGGCATACTTAGCTCTGTCTGAGACCTTATGTTAAATGTAAAGAGAGAAAGATGACTGTTCTGCTTACATGAACTTTCTGACCTTCCATTTTTGTCATTAACTGGGGTTTTTTTATGCTCACTGATTATATGAGGGGACTCGTGGGGGTTTTTTTTCATAATACACATCAAGATCGTCTCAGCTTGCCCAACACTGTTTTCACAATAGAGAAGTTTGAGTCTGTTTATTCGTCTTCCTTGACTCCTTATCACTTTAGACATACTGGATGTTTTTCTCTTACAGAAACATTCCGTGCACCCACATTTCGAAACGGCCCTGATAAAAATGGCTTTTCTCTTGGATGCAGCAAAAATCTGAGGGAGGTTTTCGGAGATGAAAAGAAGTATTGGCTAGTCCCTATCTTTACCAGGTATTCAGTCTGAATGGGAATGAATTGGGGAATAAATGGGTTCCATGACTTTCACTTTGCTTCCCCTTCCCCTAAAAATCAAAGTACAACTGAAAAGCCAACTTGTAAATCCTGCACAATGAATATTAGTGTTGGGAAAACTTGCAAGAAAAAACTGAGCAAGCTCGGCACAGGATTTTCATTCAAACACAAGGGCCTCATTGACAAGGGCCTTCTAAATATGAGTTTGGAAAGCTTTCAGAAGTTTATTTCAAAAATTGTACATCTTTTGGTGGTAGTATTAGTGTCTGATTATAGGGCAGAAATCAGCAACTCAGAGGAGTTCCAGATGCATGAACTTCAGCTGTACTGAAACAATATCAGTTTACAAACACCCTACTTACACCTGAAAAAACTTGACAGCTTTCCTGTTGCCATAAATCAGAGTTTCAGTATTGAAAGCTGCCTGAGAAAGTGCATGTAAATAAGCAGCAATGCAAAAAAAAAATGCTGATACAATGCAAGGTACTAGCTTTAAAACTTCAGCTGAGCCAGTGTTAGGGAGATGTGGACAAGCGTCAGAGAAGCTTGATGAAGCAAGATGGACCTAATGTCTGCTCACGCCACTCCAGAAAGTCAGCAGAACAAAGCAGGTGCTGTGTTTCAACACTGCTTTTGAGGGTTTTGTGTATCAGTTTAAAATGTTGGTGAACCCGTTTGTGAAGCTGAGGTCTGACAGCAAAATGCAAACTTAATAACAGGATCTTAGGTTGTCTCAGTTGTTTGCTCAGCTACCAAGACTTTTCATGTGATTAAAAAAAGAAGCTATATTGTAGATGGATCAGTCTGTTTTGCCACCATATTTTATCCTGATTAAACTTGCTGTAAAAGGCTTAGCTAACCTCAAAAGGATGGGCAAAGGGGAAAGCATGGCCACCATAATATTATTTATGCTACAGCTTCTGGGGTTATGAATACCAGATAATCTTGACTACCTGTGCACAAAGACTAGGGCTACAGCCTCTAGAAACAAAGTAATGTTTCTGAGATACATAGACTCATGCTGTGCTCATCAATCCATGCTGCCTGATAGATGGGAAACATCTGAGCTCCATGTTTAAATTAACTGATCATCCATCTTAGTGGTGGAACTGCCTTGCTCAAGTCTGGAGTTTTAATGCTGCACTTAGTAATTGATTCATGTCTGTAGCACTTGCCTTTTGCATGTGTACTTGTTCAGTTAATTTAAGTCAACTACAAACAGTGATTTGAATCTTTGTTTCTGGCTTAGTTTGGGTGATGGGTGCAATTTTCCAACTCGTCTGGTGATGATGGATCCAGAGCAACTTACTGTCTCAAGCCAAAATGAACCTGCCAAAAGGTAACTATAGCATTTAAGATACTGATTTTGTACTGTTCTGTATTTCATCTGGAGAAAAAAATGTTTCAAAATTATTTAATTTTTTATACTTCTTGTCATCTTCAGAGTGAGTTTGTAAGTCTTCAGAGAAGGACAGAATGGATCAAGACTAAAAATGGTGCTGCTTGATGCAGAAAGTGTGTTTCTTGTTTTGACCTATAATAAGAGGAATATAATATGAGACTATAATAAGAGCTGTGGCTATTGCTGGATTTTAGCACTGCAGGGTTTTTATCTCTTCTTATCTATCCGAATTTGTGCGGTTTGTATCTTCAGTGTATTGGGAAACCTGCTTTAGATTCAAGACACGGGAGTATGTGAAACTTCTGGGAATGTTTACATTTGCCATTTTAGAAGTCTTCTGCATAGTTTGGTGAATTTGAACTGAGTTATCAGGCATTAGGGGGGTTCAAAGGGAAAACTGAGAAGTTGCTTCCAGTGCAACATAGCTTGTGAAATTTACACAAGAGCAGGACCCATATACAAACAGCCAAGTATCCCTTTGCATTAGGAACATGTTCAGCCAAAAGCTCTGGTATTTGCTGATGGGATAAGATGACATTACGTTATTCTTCCAGACAGTACTGGTGAGGTTTTCAACTGTGTGGCAGTAGCATTGTTGTCAGTGTGCTATTTCTTGTCTGTCAGGCTGTGCTTTTTTCCCATTAGAACTGCAAGTGGCCTATGTCAGGTAAGAGTCTAAACGACTGGATGACTGATGACTGGAACAAGCCTGTAAGGGAATTAGGGTTGGAGGCAGGGGGGCATTTTTAGTTGGGTAGTGTAGATTTTTTTGTTTGCTTTGCTCTTAAGTTTAACTTCACTACTCTAGAAATGTCTGAAATAAGCAGCTACTGCTATTATGGAATTCCTTTGCTTACTTCTCAGCTCTGGAGCCAATCAGTCCTTTCCTCCTCGACCACTCAGTGAATCACAAAATCGATTGCTAGCCAGTGACAGTCAGTGGGTGGAAAGTGGCCCTGAAGAGGAAAGTGTTAAATCAGGTAGCCTGCACTGTAAGACTTCTGATGATTCTGTGGTTTTGTTTGCGGTGGGTTTTTCCATATTTATTTTTTAGGCCTAAAAAAGTTCTTAGGAATTGGTTGGAGTCATGTAGAAGAAAATTGGTTCCATAGAATCAAGTCAGCATGTTTATAAGTTAAGGCTAACTTGTGTCTCATGCTCTCATCCAACCTGAGTTATTACACTAAGGTAATGGAGAGATAATTCTCGCTTTCTTACTTCCTGTTCTGAGATTTTGGATATTTTTACATTTGATTAGGGGGAGGAAAATATTTTTCTGAAATAGGCACGACACAATGGTGGTGGTGTGCTTTCTGGTGTGAATTCTTTGCTATTTGTTGTGCAAATCTGCAAAAACACATAATTGAGATTCTCTCACATTTTAGGTGCAAAAAAGCATATTATAGTTACATTGGAAAGCTGATCTCAGCTTATTACTAACCAACATCTCAGTGAGAAACAGGTAAGACCAACATAATTGATTGCCATTTCTGTATATGCATAAGAAAACTAATAGACGTCTTGAAGTCAAAAGTCAGTAGTCATGGAATGCAGAGGAGGCCTCTGATGTTGTATGAGTAATAGAAAAGTCTAAATAAAACTCAGAATGGCTATCCAGAAGACAAGAATGGAAGTCATGCTGTAGTGCAGGAAACATGGGCTGGCTAGATCTGAGATGAGTCAAACTAACCCTGTAATTTAGATTGAAGTGGGTAGTGCTGGATTTGTTACCTGACCAGGGAGAATTTATCTGCTAAATAGGTAATTTCAAGATGAAGTCCTGTCTTGAGGCAGCAATGTTCTTAAGGAATAGCTCCTTAGCTGTCTTTTTCTTAATCGTATGATGGTGGACCGTGCAGTGCTCTCATACTTTACAAAGTGCACTAGGAAGGAAGGTCAACATGTAAATACAGGTGTCTGCATACGGACTGCTTCGTCACACTTGGAATTGATGGTGATCTTCTTTTGTGTAAGAGCTCAGCACATAATTTGTGCTTAGGAAATACAGTGAGTGCTGTTGCATGTATGGAAGCTTCCCTTTGTGTATTTCCAGTGGCTACATTAGACTTCTCTTATGTTGACTTCATTCTCTGGGGAGTTTATAAGCTCACATTACATTTTTGTATCTGGAAGAGAAACAAATCTTATTTGGACAACTAGCAACTGTAGATGCTGAGGGCTGTCATTCACCCCCTCTGCCTGCCTTTTTTTTCCAAAAAAAACCAGGAGACAGAACTTGCAAGAAATTCCCATTTTCTTTGGAAAGAAAACACAGTGTTTGAGTTTTGTGAACTCAGTGATTTTAGGATCACTTAATTTTTTTACTTTTAAATAAGCTTTCTGATCTAGAATTATTGTTTTGGTGGGGGCTTCAAGGTAAAAAAAAAAAAATCTGTCTAAAAAGTCTTTGTGGGGGTGGTGCGATGCTTGGACTGGTGTTGGTCAGACTGCTCAGTGTAAACTTGTACAAAAACAAATTTAGACTAGTTAGTGGTATTTCTGAAAAACCTACTCAACCGTGAGAACCCACTGATGGTGAGTTTCCCTTTGCAACTTTTCTTAACTGTATATATAAATATGCAAACTAATGTCACAAGCAAGGGTCTCCTTTCAGCCTCTAGCTGTATAAAAACTAATCTGATATAAAGAGGTTACTAAGGCTTTACTATTCTGTGTAGAAAGGAACAGATATCTTCTGAGAGCAGTTCATCCCAGCAGCCTTTTATAGGGTATTATAGAAAGATCTTAATCTTTTTTTCCACTGACCTAGAGAGGGAGCATAAGTGACTGGCTTAGGCTAGACAATTAAGTGGTAATAGTTTGGGATTCATATCCTTTCTATTCTCCCTCTCTTCCTAAAGTCAGGCCAAATTTAATCAAGGAAGATTGTGTACTTTGGGTTGCACTTGCCTCTGTTGCTGTAGCTTTAAAATTTGTATAAATAAATAGTGCATAATTGTACCCAATGCAAAAGCATTTCAGTATGTGCTATCTCAAATAACAGTTAACTCAGCAGCACAATGTTTCAGCCATTGAGTTCAGTTGGATTTGATCACAGTTTCTGTAGGTCAAGGTGGTTGATTCTAGTCCCCCTGCAATTGCAAGCAGCAAATGCAGTAGCTGTGAGATCCAGCATCTGTTCTGAGCACTTTTGTGTACCCTGTAACAGACTCATAGTTGTATTTTTCAATTTTATACCTATAATGCAGCAGAAGCAATCAAAGTTATGGCAAGTAAAATCTCCAGTTTATTCTAGGGAAAAGACCATGATTTGCAAAAGGCCAATCCCTCAGCCAGCAGTCCCCCAGCCTCACCTAGGCAAGTATCATTTCTGTCCCCACATCTATCAATTTACTTCAAAAGGAATGAACAATTCTTGCCAGTCCAAGAGACTTCAGCAACAGGTCAGTCGTGAGGGATTGACATTCTTAGTGCAGATAATCTTCTAAAACAAAAGAGGTTTAAAACAAAAACGAAACTACAACAACAAAAAACCCCTCACACCTCCCAGATGGCTAATTATGAGTTGAAGTTACCTGAACTGCTGTCCTGGATCAGGAGTCGGTAAATTATGTGTTACCAAATTGCATTCTTATAATAGACTATGTCTGTTCTTTCAAAGCTAATGGTGTAATTCCACTAATTACCCCTTCTGTCTCACTAGGTTTCTGCAACACATTTTGTGCTTGAATATTACTTAATTTTGTTTGGAAGAAGTCGATCAGTGAAAAATGGAACATGAACATTTTAGGAAGAGACAAGAAATTCAAGTTTCTGCACAGTACAATGGATTTTTGTAAGCACTATTGCAGAGCAGGGAAGTTAAGACAGATGCCTTAAGATTCTTAATGTGCATTTATGCAACACTGAATTATATACTGCTACCAAAGGGCCAAATCCTGAAGTGCCCTGCTTGGATGCACAAGGTCCAGAGTGGGAACTATGCATTTCTGTTACGCTGCAGCGGTGGGGGTAGGTTGCAGACTCCTGCTTCCCCACAGGCAAACTTCACACCTTAGGCACTGCAGAAGTCATTTCCATAGCAGGTCTCCAGGATACAGAAAGAAAAAAGGAAAAGAAAACGAAGAGGTGAAGGAAAAAAACAAAAATCAACATAGAGCAAGGCAAGTGAGCCTGAAGTGTGACTATACATAGTTCAAACACCAGGTGATGGGGGACTGGATGATGTGTTCTCTCCCCTCTTCGTATTAACCAGTCTCCTTCATGATAATAGCTCCCCAACTCTTTCAGGACTGAGAATTCCTTCTGCTAGCTGTGCTTTGGAGCAAGGCAATGCCAACAACATAAAAGCCTGTTACTTGGGTGTTGCTTCTTTGCTACAGGATTGAGCCCCCTCATCATTTTAACTTGATTCATTGAACCGTATGAGGAACAGAGCTCCAAGAAACAAACTCATTATTTAGTTGAAAAAACATGGATTATTACTTTCCAACAATTGTCTGTCAGCATTCAAAGAAAAGCCAGTCCAAAAAGGAATTGACAATTGTTACATTTTCTGTTAATGTCTGCAGTGTTCTGTACGAGGCAGTAACAAAACGGTAAAGTACCCCTGAGAAAAACTCAATTGCAGTTGCGTGTTGTTAGGAAACAGAACTGAAGAGTACTGCTTTTTCTGTGGGACTCTTCATGGTTTCTAAGTACTGTTTTATACTTTTGTTTTATCTTTTTAATAAAGGCACAAGTTTTTATCGGTTCTAAAGTACCATTTAAACAAACATCAAACACTTACGAGAAAATTAGTGTTAGATCATACATCTGTGTTAACACTGCAAATTTGTATGCTTTAGTTGGCCACTTTCAAGTCCAGTTTAAGTGATGCTGAAATTGATAAAGATTGAGTGCTTTGTGCGGTGATGTACCGGTTCACCAAAGGCAAAATGTGTTTCCTGTGTGAGGAATAAAGTCCGTCCTAAGCTCAAGACCCATAGCAAACAACATGGTTTTTTTTTTCCCCTGACTCCTCTGTAGACAAGACTGCTGAATCACCTTTGGGTGGTACTGGAATTTTGCATCTGGAAAAAGTGACAAATACTATTTTCCTGTCTGTAACTTTTCTGATATTCAGCTGATGCTGATTACAAACAGACATGAGCCCTTTTGATATGGACTGAAGGTAGTACCTCAGTTGATGATCAGAATGGAAAGAACCTATTTGGTTTCTCTCCCAAACTGATTGCTACTGAAGTCAAACACGATAGCTTAGTATCTCCATCATAAGCAAGTATACTGTAAGGTTTAAAACAAGTATTTTTTGTCTTAAGAAAAAATTATTCTCTCAAAACTATTAATCTTCTAGAACAAGACCACTCTGAGAACCTGTGAACGTGATTTGGTCAGTGTTGGATGTTCCTGAGACAGAAGTAATGGTCCAAACTTGCATGTTTTATAAAACTTGCAGAATATTTCTTTTTGTGCAAGAAATTTTTCTTTTGCTAATTTCAAATCTGACAAAAACATTTGCTACACATTAATCTGAAAGGTTTAGCTTTTTCTTCTCAAATGTCAAGTGAGAAGTGCACATTATGAATATCAGCTCTCAGCAGTCCCACACCAGCAAAATTGCTTGGGAAAGACCACAGAGACAGAAGACTGCAAGTTCAAACGGCTCGTTCTGAGTAGCAGAATTTGCAGCCCCAAACATCAGCGGAACTGTAATGCAGGGCCTGGGATACCATCTGGCTTTTACAGCATCGGTGGATTTTAGCTGAGATAGAACATTCACGGTCATTGTCTAGCAGAACCATAAGCAAAATCTGTGTCTCCAGTATGGTGAATATCACTGATTCAGCAACAGGGTCTCTGCTCTGCCCACCCCCAAAGTGCTCAGTACGCCCCCATATGAATGTATGAGCACTGCAGGCTCACGTCAGTATAACTTGTTTGGTTTCTGAAGACAAGATAGTTAATACACAGGAGAAACTGCAAGCAAACAGACTGGGCTCACTCCATGTGTGTTCTCTAGCAAGTGCTGGTCTTCCAAAACCAGTTCTTTGTATGTCTGATGGACATTTTTTGTGGCTTTTCATGAAGGACTGAAGTTTCTGACATCTTTATGCAGATCATGGGTAGATTTTGTCCCAGATTTTTCTCATGTGTCAGTGTGAAGAGGAGGAGAGCGGTGTGTTCAGGATACGCTTGAGGCCAGTTACAGTTGTTGTAAAAGCAGGCATTGCTGAAAAGACACTTTGACAAATATGAAACATAGTAAAACGATTCAAATACAATTCTTCCATATTCACCACCTCAAACCCCCAGCCCTTCCTCACCCCCGCCCCCTGAGAGCTGATTACTAAGAGAAAACCCAGACTGACAGAAAGGAATTAAGTTCTCTAAGGGAATTGTATTGACGAACAATAAGGGCATACCAGTGTGTGGGGTGGGGGTTTCCCTGGCAAGCCCTGGCTGCAGAGGTTATCACGTCTTCTCTTGTCTTTCAGAGTCCTGTCCTGCCAGCTCCCTAGCCATAAGAAAGGGCCTTCTGTGCTGTGTCAAAGGGTAGGATAGGCAAAATGAGGGACCAAGCCAGGAATTAAAAAGTCTGGGAGGGCAAAGAGCTGTTTGACTACTGAGTTGCAAGCAGACTTTGGTATCACTGCCAGCAGAGGCTGTAGGGGTGCTCCAGGCAATGGGTCCTTCTGGCCCATCCACTGAAGAGCTGAAAGCTTCCAGTGAATGCAGCGAGAGGAGCAGCCCTACCCATTCAGGCCAGAAGGGAGACTGATCCTGAGAGAACAGCTGTTTAGAGTGCCAGGTCACGTTGTGCATGCTGGTTTTGTGCTTCAACCTCCTCTGTATCAGCAAGCCTTGATAATACCTAGCTTGTCACTAAAAGTAACAACCTTTATGCTTTTGAAGCCATCAAAATAATTACTATTTCAAGCCATAAATAGCATTGTAGTTAGCGTAGGATAGTTGACATTGGCTGCAATTGGAAACTATGCTTTAGTATTTCTTACTGCTTTCTTTTAAAAAAAATCCACATACGCACGAGTCATGCACACAGAACAACATGAAACTCCCAGTGTGACGGCAGAAGCCTGACGCAGGACAAGATTTCAGTGTGATTTCTCCCCACGATTTCTGAAATGTCTTAAGATGATAAACCTGTCCCTGCGAAGACAGGCAGAGAGATCCATAAATAGAAATGAATACTTAAAGTAGCAGCAGCTAATACTATTTTTTCTGGTGACAACAGTTTCTTCACAGGCTGTACAACATACCCATAATTGCTGCCCCTACCAACGGCACGTTGTGGTGTCAGTGTAGGTTTCTGTCGTAACTCACTTCCTACAGTATTATCCTGAGATTGCACTTTCACAAGTTAGCTGCATCTTAAGCTGTTGATTGAAAACTTCCACTTTAAATAGTCATAGGGTTGCTTTAGAGGGAGTTTGGGCACTTTTACTTTTAGCAATTGGAGTACAAATTATGGTAACATTTTTGTTAAAGCTGCCCCTTGAGTGCAGAATTCACAAGAGCCAAGCTACTTTTGGTGTGCTGTTCTAAGAAACTGGTGCTGTTCTCCAGAGTGCTAAATGCCTATGGTTTTCAGGTACTCTTTCTTCCCCCATTTGACCTCACGTGGCTCTTCCCTATTGTAAATAATCTTTGGGGGCTGGAGGTTCTGGTTAAGTTCAGTACCATTCAATGTTCACTCGAATCTTATCTGAAGTATGGTCCGATTGTAGCTCACTAGAGCCCCAAGAGGGAAAAAGCATTAGCAGCAGCTCAGTGTCTGGCAGACTTACCAACAGATGCATTGACTCTGACATAGATTAACCAGCTCTGCCTAGATGCAGAACACTGACCATATTTATTAAAAAGCAAAAAAACCCCAAACAAACCAACCAAACAAAAAAACCTACCAAAACAACTTTGAGCTTCATAGTATACATTCTCTAAGGACACTGTTTAAATTGTGCATAACTGTGGGATTTGGGTATACATTTACAGAGGTGCCAAAGAGCGGCTCCTTTAAGTGCAGATCAAGAACACATCTTTCACAGTACCTAAGAAATAGCTGGGAATGCAACATCAGAGGCTCTTCTATCCCTAAATGGCACCAAAGAGAGCAGCTGCATGTAAAGTGATTTGTTACAATACTGAACACATTTACTACACTCATTTCTATCAATTTATTTTGTATATATAGACAACTTTTTATATGCATTTTTCTTAATTACATAACTGTCATGAAATGTAATGAAGCTACAAGTTGTAGTTAATTTTAATGCTGATTAAAACTGGTGTTTGGCTGTTTGTTTTCTGCAGCAATTACTTGAATCTTGTTTCCATTACGTAGTAAAGTCTGATAATGTTTACAGGATTGCTTGCTTTTTTTTAGGATTGCCCCATCTTTCTTCCCATCCCTGCCCCAAGACACGGAGAGCACATGCTCAGCAGCCAAGCAGATGTTAGGGATGAAGTATCAGGATTGCCTTTATTGGCACTAAAGCATTAATGGTGACAGCAGATTCCCTTCCATTTACATTGCCTAGCTGACAACTTACATGCTTAGCATGTTCCTCTCTAACTTGTCCTGTCCCTTAACCTGTTGCTGTCATCAGCTTTATTGTGAGAAATTTCAATCTTTCTGAGTGGCAATTTACAAAAATACCACAGGAAGAGGCAGCACTCCTGCTGCTAAGCCTGCCCCCTCTCCTGTCCCCTTTTTAACTTGGAGGAATTAAACATCCCTGCGCTATCTCTGCAATTATTTTTGTATTTGCCAGCAAAGGTCATTAACATTTGCACTAATCACAATGTCCCAGCTGTTCTACTTCCATGTAATTACTTCTAATTGTGCTGCCTAAACTTGTAACGAGCTGTATTTAAATTGTAGGTGAAGTGTAAAAGATATATGCAATAACAACACATTTATTGTTTTTTTTTTGTATGTTACGGATAGGACTAGTCTTATGTACAGAGAAAACATGTTGCCATTTATAGTTCAATACTTGAAGTAACTTTTTAAAATGGGCTTTTATAAATGAATTAAATACAAAATCGTACTGCTTTGCCTAGAAGTTCCTTCATGTTTTGTGTTGTGCAATTTCCCCATATGTATACTTTTCCATAAATGTTACCTTAGGCCATTTCTAACCATGGAAAGTGCATTCAAGATTTTGTGCATCAGTGTTCAGACCTGTTCATACTTCTCTGAAGTATAATTCATGTTTAAATAAAAAAGTTGTACTTTAGGCCTCTTTTCCAAAGCGATAAAATATGAATGGATTCATATAATGGACTTGAATTCATCAGTGAATGTAACATCAACTTAATAAAAGTATGTGAAAGATGTGAAAATTGCTTAGCTGTAGCATGTGTGTATTACATCTGCGAGAAGAACTGCCTACCTGGGAAACATCCTGTAACTGTTCCCGTTTTTGCACTCCAGCAGCAACAAACCCAAGATTGCACTCTCTTGAGAGGAGACCAACCTGATCTTTTGGATCAGAAGCAGTCTCTGTAAGAGAGGGCAGTAATGCCTGCATTGACACCCACGTGCCAATGACACTGCCGTTTAAGTTCAACAATTCTTTCCAGAAAGTTTAAAAAGAACTGGAACGCTTTGCAATGTTTCACGAGTTCCACCCTCATAGGCCTAACTTTGTAGTCCTAGTCCACCTCTGCCCTTGCATGCCTGATGAAGTGAGCACTGTGTGAGTAGCATCAGCTGTGTCTCAAGTATTGATGTACACACAATTGAAGTGCCCCTCCCAAAGGGCGGGTGGCCAGTGAGCACCACTGGTCAGCACCAGCATGAGCCCTTTCAAGGGAGCAGGTGCACTCTCCTGGCTTTCAAAGGGAATTAGCAGAGCTACACATCTAGTTCAAACCATCACTGTTGCGCTTGGTAACCAACGCACGCTGTGTTATGTGAAGCCCCTGGAGAACAGAAGGCAGGCAGATGGCCGAGAGCCACAGCAAGAACCATCTTATTCTGAAGCGACAATAATAAGAAGCCATACGCTGTTCTGTAGGACTACTTTTAATGTAAGATTTTCCATACCGTAGCAAAGTCTCGTGTCATCCACCCTTATAATACTGAATTACAAAACTACCAGAGTGGGTACAACAGCTGATCCTTGTAGTAGTGCATAGTGCACGCAAACGTAAACGTGCCACGTTATTCAGGATGTCCACTTTTTTGACACGTTTAAGTGGTCTAAATGATCGCTGATGTATCTATGCTCAGGGAACTTGGCTTTCACCCGGCTTTTGAAAGCTTCCCATTTTGCACGTCTCTCTTCTGTGTTATGCTTGTACTCCTGTTCCCGTGTCAGGTAAGGTCGACTCAGCCAATATTCATTCTCTGCTTCAATTTCCAACCTTCGGATCATCGCTTGCTTCATTCCAACAGTAATCGCTCTTGGTCGCCTGTACTTTCCAATCCATTGGTTTCCAGGAATTCTCTTTCGGAGCAATACTGTTGTTAAAAACATTATGCCTCAAAATAGAAACAAAAATATAAAATACTCATTACCTTAGGGAAAAAATACAAAAATTTAACAAGAAAAATGAAAAAACTGCACACACTCCACTGCCTTTTAGCTGGCCGGTTTGAAGTTAAGAACCTGATGCTCACAACGCACCATTACACACAGTAAACAGAGCAATGATAGGCACTGGAAACGTGGTGATTAAAGCATGTCCTCTATATAGCATTTACTTAAAATCCAGTGCCAAATACTATTAAACAAAGGATTCACTTCATTCTTTCTTCAAAAAGCTAACTGCACTGTCACAACAGGGCGCACTTCCAGGTCACAGAATCACAGAATGTTAGGAGTTGGAAGGGACCTCAAAAGATCATCCAGTCCAACCCCCCTGCCAGAGCAGGACAACCTAGAGCAGGTCACACAGGAACGCATCCAGGCGGGTTTTGAATGTCTCCAGAGAAGGAGACTCCACAGCCGCTCTGGGCAGCCTGTCCCAGTGCTCTGTCACTCACAGTGAAAAAGTTTTTCCTTATGTTCACCTGGAACCTCCTATGTTCCAACTTGCACCCGCTCCCCCTTGTCCTGTCACTGGACATCACTGAGAAGAGTCTGTCTCCATCCTCCTGACACTCACCCTTTACATATTTATAAGCATTAATGAGGTCACCCCTCAGTCTCCTCCAAGCTAAAAAGACCCAGCTCCCAGGTCTGTCATCCACATTTCTATCTGGCCTTTCCTCAGTATCCAGTCTCCCCACACATGTATTAGTATGCTGCTACCTAATGCTGTATTTTGTCTGTGGGGAATGTGGTTTGCAGAGGAAACAACAGTAACAGTAACAGACCGGCTGGCGTCGGCAGGCAGCACAGGCACCGCTTCCAGCAGAACGCACAGGTGTAACAGAGGCAACAAAGGCCAAGCTACCTTCAGACCTGACACACACGCTTGTTTATTTGTCCCGAACACGCTCAGCCCGCAGGTCTCCCCTGACACAGGATTTCTATCACCTACCGAGCCAGCCAGGCACAGCACAGACCAGCGCCACGGCTGGGAAAAGCCACCC
>VZRW01010246.1:28269-49528 GCA_013398125.1 Aegotheles bennettii | reverse complement strand
GGGCCCTGGGGCTGGCGGCTCCGCCGGGAGAGCCGCGGGGGCCCTGGTTCGGGTTCCGTCCTCTCATCCAGCCGTGTCCTGGGCGTGCGGGGCTGGGCCCTCGCGGGCCGGCGGCGCCGGGCGTGGGCCGGGGCGGAGCCCGCCGAGGTGTTACGGTGTTGTTATGTGGTAGGACGGGCGGTGTTAAACGGAAGGGGGTAAATCTACGTTAGACATAAGGGAGCAGCTCTTCACCATGAGGGTGGTGAGACACTGGCACACGTTGCCCAGGGAAGCTGTGGCTGCCCCTCCCTGGCAGTGTTCAAGGCCAGGTTGGATGGGGCTGTGAGCAGCCTGGTCTGGTGGGAGGTGTCCCTGCCCATAGCAGGGGGTTGGAACTGGGTGATCTGTAAGGTCCCTTCCAGCTCAAGTGATCCTGTGATTATCTGAGCTCCTTTGTGGGTGTGTAGGTGAGTTTTTTATCACAGGGAAAACACAGGATGAAATGGGAATCACGTTCTTGCCCAAGCTTCAAACTAGATTTATCTCTGTGCTGTCTTGTCACATAGTGGGTGTCCTCTTTTATTTGCATTAACCTTGTTTTCTAGTGAAAGAAGTAACGACTACTGTGTGTATAAGTGAACAATACTAATATCTGCCCTTGTACAAATAAGGCAGAAGAATCCAGCTTTTTGTTGATGTATGTTTTTCAGTGCTGTCTGTATCACTGTTTTCAACTTTTATTATGATTTCAGGCTCTTTAGGGATAAGAATTTAGCATAAATAATCCTTCAGAGCCTGGGGACCCACCTATTGTCCCAACAGCTGCTATACATTAATTTTTACAGCAGTAAAATGGAGACCTGTGCAGTTTCTCTGTGTAGTTTAACATACTGTGTGAATTGCAGTCTCATGCTGTGCAAGGTACCCAATATGAACGAGATTCTCTTTGGTTTTCTGTCTCTAACATACAACTCCAACATCTCTAACATCGGAGATTACATTCGGATGTAGAATGTACTTGCGTGCTAAAATACTAATACCCCTTTTTTCTTTCCAAATCCTTTTATGTGAACATGAATATCAAAGACTATGAAGATGAATCTCCAATAAGAGTCTTCCAAGACCTCCACTGTGAAATCAGGACGCTGAAGGTAGTGTCTTAACTCGCTTCCTTCTTGAAAAACTGAGGGAGCGTTCCAAACACTTATGATTTTATTTTGATCATTAAGCCACAAGACAACTTGTTAGTCAGCAGTTCTGACCCTTATTTTTATCAATTTACCTCTAAATCCTCATAACGGCTATGGATGTTGGGGTAGTACCAAAAAACTTCTGGGTGACTTAAGACTTGGCAGTGTTTATTAGTTTGCAGTCACTGTTGTCACTCGAATCAGCAGGGGACAAAGGTAACAGGGAAGTTGTAGCTGTGCCAAGGTGTGGGTATAGGGGAGAAGGAGTCAGGGCAGCAGCAGCTTGTTTGTGTTCAATGACTAGCACTTAGTGAAACTTGTGTGAAGATTTTCTTTACCTTCAGCCATGCAGTTAAACTTACGAAGAATGTTCTTTATTTCTTCAATAGAAGTAGGGAAAATGGGCTACAGAAACAAGCAAGTGTAGAAATAATTGAGAGGTAAGCTAGGACATAAATTTGATGTTTACCATCTGCTCTGCATGATTTCTTTGTATATGGGGAGTAAGAGTCCATACTAACTGCAGTTATCTCATATTTTTATGAAGTAAAAGCGTGTGTTTTTGTTTGAGAGGTCACCAGGAAGTAGTTACCATACTGTGAACTGTCATCTTAGTTTAAGCTTTGTAAGCTTTTGTGTGCTCGTGTCCCATATATTTCTCCTATTTTGTAACCTAGTTTCAAGGTATAGATAAGACCTAAATTTGCTGCCTATATTCAACTGAAGTTTGATACTTATTCCCAAAACAATTCATGTGTAAACAACTGCCACAGGGTGATTGGAAAACCAATATTTCTGTTTTCCTCCCTGCCTCCACTCCCAAAGGAAGATATTAATGCCAGTCTTGGTAAGAGTTCCTCGGAAAAACAAGCAATTCATGACTTTATGAAAGCAAGTGAAATATTGATGCAAAGAAATGCAGCAGATCTTGGAAAAATAAGAGAGCTGTTTCAGAAATATGGCTACAAACCACATGTCAAAGACTCTACAGGTAATATTTCTTGGCAATACAGTATATGAAGACCAGTGTAATTGTCTAAAATATTTCTCTTTAGCTATGTGTATATTTCTATTAATTAAGAGATCAAGAACATGTGTTGTTTGCTTTATAATATCACCCAGGGGGTAAAAGATTCTGTTGTGATTGGTGCTGTAAGAATAAACCGAAATACAAAAGCTTAAGAGTTAGATCTTCTGACATGCTTTTAAGTTAGTGAATGGTTTTTTCTCCAGTAATAGTTCAGAAAACATGTTAGCAAGCATGTTTTGATAACCCAGAGGATTATGCTTCTCGCGCATGGAAGACTGTTGTAGATGCATCTAAATTAGTTCATATTCATATGTGATGATTACATTAACGTAAATCACCATAGAGAAAATATTACAATAATGTGCTCCATAGCACAGACAGGACAAGGGAAGCATGTGCAGGGATCAGGTGACACATGGTGATCTATGAAGCAGTAGTAGCTTTATCATCAGAGGAGGGAGAGATCCTTAATCCAGTCAGAAAACGCACACACACCTGTGTAAAAAATCCAAATATGTCAAATGAATTTAAAATACTACAACTGTCAGCAACACCTGTGGCCATTTGATTCGCCCATGGATACCAAACCTTTGAAGCTTCGGTAGGGCACACCTTAACCTTCTCCTGAGCGTTATCCAGCCGTTACACAAAACAGAATTATGGTTGTGGACCATATTCACCTCTGAATTAAGCTACCATAGCTGTTTCACAGAAATATAGCAGAAGGCGTTGACTTTATAGTACATCCCTGCCTGTCCCCTCACCACCTTTAAAGATGACTCTAAACAGAGCTACAAGATTAATTTATTTTTAAGATGTATCTGAATACATCTGAATACATAGTACCAGTGCAAACAAAAAAGGTAATGCCTCTGCCATATTATTTTAAATAGCTTTTTTTCCCCCTCTTCTTACATCATGCAGAAATTCACAAATGTTTCAGGGTTTTCAGTTTATGTAAATAGAGAAATGTATGAATTACATTTGCTTATTTCTGCAGTAGACTCTTCTTATCAAAAAAGTGACCCTCTTTCATGAGTTTTTAGTTGCTGCTTCACCTTTCTTCAATACTGTTTTTCTGAAGAAGGAGCATTCTGGTACTGTGTGCAACCGTGCTCTTCCCCCAAAACATTTTCAGTTCTAGATAATTTTTTTCGTTGTCATTTATGATGTACATTTTTAATGAGTTTCCACTCTTGCACTGAAATAAAAACAAATAAATATATTTAAGATTAGCACTTCCTGCCTGCTCCATGCAGGGAGATGAATTCTATTCAAATACATTTGTGTAAAATATTTTCATTTTATTTTTCCTAGAAATAATATTTACCAATAGAGTGAAATTCAATAAATGTGTGATGTATATTATAAATATAGCTTAGCCTGATGGAGCTACAACTGATATCAAAAGCTTTTGGTTTAGTGCTTTTTTTAAAGAATGAATCTATCTTTTTTTTACAATGATAAATAAAAGTGTTAATATGGGGGGGGAAGATCCGATTTAATTTATAAATTCTTAAAACAAACTTCTGACATTTCCTTTTAAATTGCTTTTCTCAAACAGAAACGGAGGAAGAAGCTAATGATGACTCAACAGTTTCTGCCCAGAATAAATCTGATGAAAGAGCAGATGATGTACCTCATCTTCCTACTTGTACTGAGAAGCCAGCAGTGCCCAAAGACCCACTGCGTAACCCCCAGCTTTCTGATTTTGGTCTTTCACAGTATGCTTTTTCCAGGCCTTGGAGTGCAGTGAAAGGACAACACACAACAAATGCACATCAAGAAAATTCAAACAACAGAACTCCTCTGAAAACACAGACCGAGACCCCCCGTGCTTTGCCCAGAACACCAAAATGTGTGCTGAAGATGGATGATTATGAGTGTGTAACACCAAAACTTGAACACTTTGGTGTTAGTGAACATACCATGTGTATGAATGAAGATTATACAATGTCACTTATGCGTAAAAGTGCTCAAGCAAGCAAGAAGTGAGTTAATTACTTAAGTTCAGATTATTTCTCTACTGAATTCTCTGTAGTTTCTTCTTGCTGTATTTATGTCTTGCCACTATTGTCCTTCTCTTATTCTTCAAGTGGGTGCTATGTTATCTACCAGCTGGTTAGTCCTGTGTCTTTATTCAACTGTCTCTTCATGTACCCTTTGCAGTGCCAAACGCTGCCAAGAAACACATCTCTGATACACTTCTTCCCTTGACTGCACTGCAATAAGCATCTTCCATATGCAATCTAGTTACAAAGAGAAAGGGCACAGTGTGGCTGTCATCTTTTGCTTTCCTTAACCTTGGATTTGGATTTGAAGACCTACTTGTCTGCAGTAGATACTACATAGCCAATTTAAGTGTTTTAAAAGCTTTAGGAATGTAGACCCAGAAAAAGCTTCTAAAGCATTCAGTAAAATGCCTCATTGTAGAAGCAGTGCATTATCTCAAGTTATCCCACCCCATCTTAGTTACTGCTTTTTTCTCTCCAGTCTTCTGTTGAAGACATCTCCAGATTTTCGCTGTTCTAATTAAAATTAAAGAGAATTTGCAGCAGTGAGGTGTAGAACACCTTAGCAGTTAGAAGTATTTGTCTGTACTTCTAAGATAATGTAAAGGTAGTTAGATCATGTTTTCATAGTATTGGTAACACATTCAATTTTAAAAGCTGGCATAATTAAAGAACTTCTGTGGCTAAATATTTGGTGTTTAGAGAAATTCTTCAAAAAAAGAACCATATTTAAAATAAGCAGTGGAAATCATCCAGCTCTTTTTTTAATCCCTTATATTTGCAATGTAGACACAGGTATGAAGTTCTTCAGAACCATGCCAACTAAGTGACTTTATTGCCCAAAGATCCAGTTTACTGTGATGGTTGGGTTTTTTAATTCCATTTATGAATTCAGAATCAATGGTATATGTGAGAGGTCTTGACACTTAGTTATTAGAGTTAAAACAAATAAGCTAAAAGACAGTTAAACAACATTTTATTTATTTTGCATCATTTAGTTAGTTAGCTTGTGGTTTGATCAGCAAGGTTAAAACAATAAAACAGTTTTTTACTCCAAAAAGCACTCACTGTTTCGTTTTGGGTTTTTAATGCTTTGGTTTGAACTCAATATATTTGACAATTTGTGGATGGACTGAACACTTGTATGCTACAAATTGCTGCAGTAGAGCCATAGATGATAAAACTATGAAAAACTCATCTTTGAGGAAATTAATTTTTGACTTGCATGTTGATGAAAAAATACTGGAAATGTGATAAGGTTAACTATTCCTTTAATTGTTATTTCTTCAGATTACTTGAGAGCTAATTGAGAGGTTTGGTTTTTAGGTTGGTTAAAAAAGATGATCATGAAGTGAACGTACCAGAAATGACATCCAGGGAAGTCATGGTTACTCCTAGGCCAAAACTGAAAGTGACAGCTGAGAATGGTAGGTTAAAAATACGTTAAATAAGTATACATAGGCATTTTTTACATAATGCATGTGTAAATGCATTGTAAACACATGGTAAACTTTTTTAAACTGTTTCCTGTTAAATATAGTTTATTTGGGGCCAGTCACTGTATGAGTACTCATGTCCAGAAAATGAAATGTTGGTGGCTCCTGTGAGAATGCTTCTCACTTCAGTATAAATCTCTGCTCACTCTTCTCATATCCATCTAGAATTATGCAGAGGGGATCCATCATTTTGTAACTGCAACTTATCCTTGTTTGAAATAAAAATGCTGTTTTGCCTACTTAGCTTTTTCTATCTGAAAATACCCATTAGATCTGTCTGATAGGAGAAACTGCTTTGAAAGGAGCTAATGAGACAGTAACTCGGATCTTTCAAAAGAAGTGCTGAAACTTCTTGGAGAAGAGGTGTCATGTGTTCTCTTCTCTTGGGACAAACATAGTGACAATTCAATATATGAAGCTAAAGCAATGTTGGTTTAAGTTGGGCTTTTTCAGTTATATTTAGTAGTGGGACTAGATTTATTTTTTTTGCATTTGCTTCTTTTGAGGACTTCTATAATTTGGATAGTTATTCATAGTAAAAATATCAGCTAAAATAGTACAGGTGTTAGAATATGCAAATCTATAAAAAGATAACAGACTTGAAAAACTAAACTGGTGTGCTGGAACTGATAATATTTGTATATGTGTGTATGTATATTTTTTTATATTTATTTCCCCACACACCCTTTAATTTCAGCAGCGGACTGGATGGCTTCTCCCATGGTATTTGTGTTCTGTACTCCTGATGTGAAAATCCATTCCAGAACAAATAGTAAAGTATCATCAAGGTCACCAGAGACAAATGGGCTACCTCTTCCCAGTCATGCAAGAACACCACAGTTTCCAGATTTTGAAACAAGATGGCTAAAAACAGAAGCTAAGGTAGTAAGCAGCAATTATGTACATCTACATACACTTCTTACTGTGAGCAGCTTTTCAAATGTCAGTTTGGGATTCTTTTCTAGTACTACTTTTTCTTATGTCACTGTAGAAGACCTTTCTAATGGTAATTTTGTAAGAACACTTATTAAATACTTTACCTAAGATAAATAAATTAACAGATGGCATTTGATACCTCTTTTGCAGCAGGTAAAGCAGAGGGAAAAGACTGAGTCGATGACAAAGAATAATGCAACAGATAAACAGTATATGGAAGATAGCATTCCTTTTGCTGTGAGCTCTGAGTATCTTAAACATTTTGGAGACCCTTCTCCTCCCAAAATAAACCACTATGACCAGTTACTCAATACTCCTCCACCTCCAGAAATAACAAGGATACCAGATGATGTTCTGCAGGTTAGCAAATCTACTTTTTTCCTAAATAGTTTTACTATCAAAACAGTAAAACTAAAAGGGTTTAGTTGTATCAAATCTTTTTCCTCAAAACAAGAGTTCTCTGCTACTTACTAAAATGTGTAAACTGTAAACCCGTTTTGAGTTCTTACATAATTCTTTTTATTCCCTTTTTAATGTTTTCTGTAGATTCTGTCCAAGTATAATCATAAAGTGGAGTCTTCTAAAACCAAAGAAATGGAGACCAAGACAGGAAATACAAGATATGACAGTGATTTTTCTGATTACTGCGACAAAGAGAACAGGTATGATTAAATTTTAAAAATTTGGTTTAGTAATTTAATTTGGAGGAGCTACAAAGATCATAGAATCGTAGAACTGTTTTGGTTGGAAAAGACCAACCAGGTCCAACCGTTAACCCAGCACTGCCAAGTCCACCACTAAACCATGTCCCTCAGCACTACATCTACATGTCTTTTAAACACCTCCAGGGATGGTGATTCCCCCACTGCCCTGGGCAGCTTGTTCCAGTGCCTGACAACCCTTTCAGTGGAGAAATTTTTCCTAATATCCGAACTAAAATGCATTTAGAAATTCATGCAGCTGCTTGCTCTTCAGCTACCAAAATAGCTCTTGTTGCTGTGACTAAATAACTATACTTTGGCATGGTAATTGACAGCCTTTATTGCAAAGAGCAAATATTATAATTGATTGTGTTTGAATCCTCTCAACTTTAAAAAAATAAACAAAGATAGAGTTTTGCTGTTTTATCTGTAGATATGTTTTGATTCATGGCAGTCAAAGCACCAGTGAATGCTTTCTTTTGAGTAAATATAGGCATTAAAACTAAGGAATTGGAGAAAACCATATATGACGTGACAGATTTCACTGTTGTTTTGGCAAAGATTAAATTCTTTGAAATGCTAAGCCACCTTATGAACAATGTGAGATGAAATTAGTCTACAATAAGTATGAGTAATCTTTGAACAATGGAATTAATAGCTTTAGAAAGAACTTGATTGATTTTGAATAGAAAAAAGTTTGTGCTAACTTGATCAGGTGTAGATATTCCTGATTCAATGCAATGTATATTATGCTTGTTGATTATCTGTTAAACTTGGGGTCAGTACAGATTATTTAGGTAAGAGGTACAAGGAACATGTATGGAGTCAAATAACCACAACAATCCAGAATGTGACTGATAAAAGCAGGTATCTTGGTATACTTGGTGTTGGAATTACCTGAATAATCAAATAGAGCAAAGCTCTTACTTTGGTTGACCTTTTTTTCACTGTCAAGATAAAATAAACATTTTCAATATCTGTCTTCTGCTAATTCAAAATGATTGAGATAAATTCATGAACTCTTTTGGATATGTTTGCAGAGGGTATCCTGGATTATTCAAGCCAAACATCTGAAATCAAGCTGAAGACCATGTTGAGACTGTTTCACATTCATGGATCTTATCACTGAATCATAACGAGCTCAAAAAGCAAAAGAAAATACTGGTGGGAGGAAAGAGCTTACAAAGGAAAAGCTTTTTTAATGGAGAAAGTTTGTGGATAGACTTGTTTGAACTTAAACTTGTGCCTAATTTTTTATTGAAATTATTGGCAAAACATATTGGGGGGTTTAAGTATAAATATGCTTCAGAGAGGACTGGGGTCATGTATGATGTAGTATTTCAGTTGTTTCACCCGATTCTCATGTTTGTTGTACATGCTTGTGTTAGCAGTAGGCTGTAGAGAAGTGTTATTAGGTTGCAATAAAGGGAAAGTCCAGTATATTGCTCCAGAAAGCGTGGTTATCTCTGGTGGTTCTGCTGACACTGTACATCTCTTCGGGGCTGAGTTTGAAGCATAGTACTTGAACAGCATTTGGTATCTTAACAGAAACAAGTCTATTTTGTGTGAAGAGTAACTCCTGCGTTACTGTTTAAAGCACTTGTATGCTATTGGTCACTTCTGCAATGGTAAGACACATCAGACAGATTCCTGCATCAGGCTCTGGGTTACCTATCTGATGGATGGGCGTTTCTTATGCTGCTGCTTCTTTCTTACTCTAGTTTTCTTACATCAACATCATATTAGGTGCTATACAGCTGTTTTCCTCTTAACAGTCTAACCTCTGTAGTTCTAAAAAGTGGGTCTGGCTCAAAACTGAATTATTTGAAAATGTTGTGCAATTGGTACTGCTTATATATATCTTCAGCTGCTGGAAAGCTTTACTGGCAGGCATGTAGGTGACTGCTTAAGCTCCTGTGCTGCTGCCATGTGTGTTCTGTTAAGTGGTGGTGTCACTGCTAAACATGCACATCTCTCTCTGTAATGGCTGACCAAGCTGAAGTTCTCAGAGCTGCTGAGCACTTTTTTGGTAGCTGGTAGTCAAAGTAATTGGGGCTTTTTTCCACTGGAGATTTTACTTTTTTCCACAAGAAATCCCAGCTCCATATCCTTGTTTGGAGCCAGTTTGCCATTTCCAGTGTCACCTATTCCTCTGAGTGACTTCAGGACTGCTCGTACCAGCTGTGCATAATCTTCCTGCTGATGGCTAAAATTCTGTTTATATGAGGGCAGGCATGCAACACGTGAGAAGGGAGAGATCGTCCCAGGAGAGGGGGAGAAGTGTGTGTTTTTCTGAACTTTCTGAACACAGCTCTACTTTTTTAAGTCTTCGTGATATGCAAACATCTGGAGGTGCCCAGAAGTATTTCTCCAGTTGCTTAGATGGATTTATTCTGGCTAAACCTAGCAAGTAAAGAAGCTTTTTTCCTGCTATTCTAATGATTATCCAGGATAAGGGTACATCAAATTAACTGGAGAAGCTCACTTTCTACTAGTGTGGCCTGAGCGCATTGTCATTTTTTCTGTGGTAGCTTCTGTTTAAAAGTGTGTATGTAGTATTATGTGCCAGTCTCTGAACTTGATCAACACTTTCAATGCTAAATAAATCTCTCAGATGCTTGGTGGCTGCTTGGAAAACTAATCATCTGCTGCTATTAAAGCACTTACTTGTTCTACCCAACTCTTTCAGAGTGAACACCAGACCTGCTTCCAGCATCTTCACATACTAAAAACCATTTAATAGGCTGGATGGTAGTCATGAATTTCATGGCCTTAAAAAGGTATATGGTAAAAATACTCTGCTGCAGAGCAAGCATCTTTCATCCAGAGAGGTTCACCAGCACTAAGCAGGAGAGGTTTTTCAGCCTGCATTCTCCCTCCACAAGTACTTCATGGCTACTTCCTTACCCTGAAGCAATGCAGATATCCCAAAAGACTCCATTTAATCAAATGGAACAAACACCACCACCGTCCTCCTTGCTGTGTTCTTGCCCCTTCTGCTAATGAAATTCTGAAAAGATAAACATCTTTTCCCCAAACCTGAGAACAACTCTGCCCTCTGCTGTCCTTCCCTCCATTAGGGGTATCCAGCAGTGCCGGGGTTCTCCACACAAGCCACTTGTCATTTTTCTTGCATATTCAACATTTGTTATGTTTTATAGCTATTTCATTAATATGAAAGGCATACAATTAATATTGAGATAGATTTCAATTGTCATCTTGTAGATATAAATTTAGTCTTCTGGTCTATTCAACATATTATGACATGGTGCTGGCATGGGACTCCTTGGAATTGAGAAATGAAGTTTTACTAGTTAGTTTTGTTTCTCCTGCCTACAGTATTGTGCTAATACAAGTAATATTGCTGTTTACGTTCTTTATAGCAGGACCTCTGCTCTGAAGTGGATATAATCAGAGCAGCACAAACTAGTTTTAGTTTGTCATGCTTTACCTTTGAAAACCTTTTAGGTTTCAGAACTGATTAGTTCAGGCATAGGCAGTAGTTTGAGTATTGGGGGTGAGGGAGGGAAAAGTTGGCAGAAGAGAAAGTCTAAGCAGTGTTGGAAACTGCTCTGTATTCAAAGTAAGCGTGGGGGGGTGGGGCAGGGGGAAGTTTTGTCTTTTGTCTGCTTGGATCAGTTCTCTCATACAGGTGGCTGTGGCCATCTGATAAACTGCTGATCTTCAAATACTGGAACAACCAAGGCCACAGCCATGGGGCTGGGGAAGGTTCAGACTCCCCTTAAAGCAGTATTGCTGCTGAGGAGAGGCCTGTCCTGCTGTGCACTAAGGGAACAGGACATGTCAGGGTGAGAATAATGTGAAAACTTAAAGCTCACTCTGGGATTAATCTGATCACAGCCCTGGCCTGTCAGTGCAGTTTGAATAAGCAGTAGCTAAATAAGTAGCAAACAATAGTTCTGTAAAGGACAGTTGTCACAAGTCGAGTTAACTCAGACTATGGTTCTGTGTTGTCCTTAATCCAGTTTAACTGGGGGCTCTTGGCACTAGAGGCTGTTCCTCCACTTCCTGGGCACCGAATTTAGAGGTCCTGCATTTTTATGATGGATTCCTTCCATTTGCTAGGCCACTGAAAGACTAATTATTTTTGTTTTCTTTCCTAGTTTATTCTCCCTAACAGTAATTTCAAATGCAGCTTCTGCCTGTGTGATCGCTAGATCAGCTGTAAGGGTGAGAACAGGATCACATCTAGCACTAGCCTGCAGTTAGAAAACACAAAATTTTACTTCAATATTTAGGTACATCAGGGTAGCAATAAAAAAAGCATAGCCTTTAGTTTTCCTTCATTTGCTGTGGTCCTTACAAAAACTAACAGAAGCTTCCCATCATAATCCCTTTTGTCAAAAGAGCATCTCGGTTGTTCTGCCTTGGGAGCCCTATGATGTGGTCAGTGCTTTCTTTTCTTAGAAATATTTTGCCCGAGGTTAAATTACAAATATAGATCTTGCAGTGAAATTAAACTTCCCAGATGGCTGTCAAATGGGTAAATGATGAGCATTGCTTTTAGTGCCTCCTGTTAGCTTTTATTGATGTTTTTATCTGGAGCAATAAATGGAGTCCAGGCTTCCTTGGTTATTTAAAGCATCGTGGCTGCTTTATATTTTGTATAAGATGTGATATTTTCTTCATTCCCTGTTGTCATTATTCAGATGTTTCAGTACTTGTGGTGGTTGCATGTGTTGCATCAACAGCTGTAGCTGAAGTTGGAGCGGCCTTCTATTTTGGGAGTACCTTGTTTTCCCAGGGCACAGTGATGCAGATTGTGGCATTTATAAGGAGCAATGACAACATCCAGTGGCCGCACTATGGAATCGCATGTGCCCTGGTCCACAGGAGGACATCAGTCAATGCTGGCTATATTATCCATCAAGTTAAACATGAAGCCTCACGCTGTTCTTGTAGTAATAGCCACTCCTTTGCAAAAGTGGGTGACATTATGGAGGGAGCTGACAAGGTCTGTGAACCTCCACGGTCTTGTCTAATTCAAGTTGAAGGGTTTAAAAAATAAATAGCACAAATGTGAAAAGAAAAGCAGGTCTATGGAAGAAGATGCTGTGCTACAGTGACATTTCTCCTGGGGAGACATCAAGCAAAGCAGAGTTTGCAGAACAGCCAGCAGGAAGGTGTGCAAATACTTTAATAATTCCTGGCACAAAGCCCTATGGTTACATTCCTCAATGCTTGCTTACACAGTTGTTGTAAGCCAATCTAAGGCTTTGCTGCATAGTCCTGCCTTTCCCCTGGGGCAGGTCCCACACCACGGTTGCATCACCGCAGTTGTGGCTGCATAGAAGCCATTCCTCCTTGCTCAGCCACCAGGAACTAAGTGTTGTTTTCCACAGCTAAAGTGTTCATGGACTCTGCAAGCTGAGCCAAATCACTGCTCACCTCTCACCTGCAAAGGTGCTGATGGGTGTTGAGGCAACAGAAGGGGAAAGGGTGGGGGAGTAGTAGCCGGGACATCCTTCACTGGCAGTTTAAGCAGCTCAGGGAATCATGTCCAGTCTGTCTGCTTTGGTAAGGTTTCCTGAGGCTGTTGTTCTGTAAGAATTTCCACAGCAGCTGAAACAATTCCTCTTCTTCACCCATCACCCCTTCCCCTTCTCTGGGGCAACTGTGTGGGTGGTTGTGCATGAGTTAGACTGGAGGGGACACAGCTACTGCCACAAAGCGCACCCTCAGAGGAGGGGGTCTGTAGGTGCAGGATGTGGTTCCTTCCTGGCCATGTAGGCTGTTGTGATGTGGTGCTAGTGGTACCATGTTTCAAACCTTTAGCACTTTTAAACGCACGTGCTTCCCTTCTCCCTTTCAAGCATGAGCCCCCTGCTTTCCAGTGCAGTCCTGAAACCAAAGGCAGCAGGAGTGTGGTATGCTTGCCAGCAGGCCCCAGGCTGCACAAGGGCTGCAGAACAGTGCCCTGTTAAAGACTCCCAAGTCTCTTCAAGACTGAAGATACAAACTCGTTTTCCTGAAGCACAGGGTGGGGAATTCATGCCTCAGCCAGCGCTAAGAGGTGCTCACCCAGAGGTGCCCTTGAAGCTGTCACTTGCAGGCTTCAATGGATTTTTCTTGCTGAGTGTTGAAGCAGCAAGTGAGTTTTTGGGCCAGGATGGCTCTACTTAAGCCTGTCGGTTCTGTGAAACTGTAAATATGCCAGGGAGGGTCCCGAACACCCCAGCTCCCCTGAACTCTGCCCTGAGCCATTTTTTTTTTAACCCCAGCACCTTGCCCTGGTACACCAGGCAGGCACCTCCTCCTCATGGCCTGCTATGTGCAACGTGACCTGGGTGTTTTACAACCCACATTCCCCAGTGTCCTGTTCTGCAGGGGAACTGGTGCTTTTTTTTAAACCCAGCTGACCTGCTGTAATGTCTTAGACACAAGGGCCGAGACAACAGCAGCAGGTAATTGGATTGCTTTGGTTTTGGCAGTCTGTGTCTTAGCTGTTGTGTTACTTACAGCACAGTTCTTTGAACACAACCCATAGCTGTTGTCATTCATTTGCTGTGACACAACAGGGTTTCTGAGACCTTCTCATTTTTCCAGCGCAAGAGTGAGAACTGGTTGATAATACTTAAATTTTTCCTGCTGCATTACAGACGTTTCTGTTTTCAACCAGAGCTGTAAAGCAAAAGTGAAGCCTCCACAACTGTTCCAGTCAGATGGCGAATGTGGTGCTGGAGCAAGGAATGTGTGCCCAGGTTATTGACAAAGTGGGTGTGCGAGTTGCCCTCGCTTCTTAACTAGGGAGGGAATTAACCAAGATATCAGACCCTCTGCCAGCGATGCAGCCAGACTCTCCCAACAGTCCTGCGAAAGAACTTCTGTGAGGGCTGCGAGGCCCTTGCAGGGAATGAAACAGCTGCTCTCCTGAGGCTGTAGCCTCTGTTCCTGTACATGCGTACAATCTGTGTACACACACACACACGAACCTGTAGTGAAGGGATGCTGAAATCAGAGAGATGTGAAAATAAAACCTTTAGTCGAAGGCCTGAGCAGGTCAAAGATTTTTTGCCCCCATGTTAATTGAAAGCCTGGCTAAGGATCAACAGCAGCAGCAATGTTTATGTAAGGTGAGACAAGTTAATGGTGGGAGGGTTCATGGTGTGGAAAAAAAAAACCAAAACAACCTTTTTAATACACTTTTTTGTATTTATTAAACTGAAAAAAGTATTGGTCTAGGTGGATAAAATCAGGAAAAAAATGTTTTTCTAAGAACCAAGTCTGCTTGGGGAAGCAGAGCAGAGAAGTCCTTCAAGACCAACCAAACCAGATGGGCAGGAAGACACACAAGGAGCACAGAAAGACAAAGTGCCATCTATGGGAGCAGAGCAGCCTATGGTAGTTGCTAGAGCAATTAGGGGCAGTCACCTCGGTTTTGTAGCTGGGTCTGCTTGACTGTGCTGGACCCCACAGGCGAGGGGCACAGGGCAGTTCTCTGGCTCACTGCTGCAGCCTGAGGGGCCAGAGACCTGTGCAGGTGACTCAGGTGTTTGTCACCAGTTAAAGGCAGAGAAAAACCAAGTCATTCCCAGGAAGGACAGGGATGAGGTGAGACCTCGAGGGGCACCTGCAAGGTTGAGGAGTAGAGGGGAGTAGGTGTTGTATCCCTGGAGGGACCTGGGCAGGGGGCAAGAGCTGCCTTCAGTGCTGTGGGGTGGGGGTTCTCTCTAAGAAATTACATTGGGGAAACCTTTCTTGAAGCTATCATCCCAGTTCTTCACCTTGCACAGCTGGGAGATAAAAAGAGCTTTGAAGGGGCGGTTGCTGGTGAAAATGCAGAGATAAAACTGTGAGTTGTCTCTTTTAGGGCTTTAAGCATCCAAAAAGAAAAGGGGAAAAAAACCCCATCTCATCCAGCTGCCTCAATGAGGAACAAGATTCCTCATGAAATTCCAGGTCCTGTGGAATGGCAGATCTGGGTGTAGTGCTGTCTACACAGCTTTGCTTCCTGAGCATAAGGCATTGCTTGCTGTTGTTGAGTTCCAAGATCATGTTTTAATTTCCCCAAACCACAGCACTGTACATATTTTTCCCTTTTTAGGGACCGACGTCCTTCTTCAGCTTTTATAGTGGCTTTGAAAGAGACACACAAGCTTGCTACTGTGAGTTAATTCCAACCTGTGCAGTAGGAGCTCAGCAGGTGACAACTTTCACTTACCATTTCACCTCTTGCAACATCTGGGTGGTTGTGCCCTGGTGCTGCCTGCTGTCACAGCTGCTGGATGCATCCTGATGTCTGAGTCCAAAACTGCTGCTGTTGGCCATGATTGCATAGTGGGATTTTGATGCAGGGAAGCCCTAAGTGCACTGATCTCTCACTTGTCTTCTCCCATAAAAATAGGTACAGAAAAGTTGAACTCTTGTCACATCTGCATTACCTTTCTGTGAGAAAAGCAAGTATTTGAGGAAAAAAAAAATAATCTCTTTCCCAAGAGATGTTTAGCATGAAGCAGCCAAGTCGGCTAAGATTTATACTTCCATGGCAGTCATGTGGAAGTGAACTCCACACCCAAGCAGTCGAGCTGAAGTGTTTGCTACTGAAGGCAGTTCTATGTGTTCATTTCCTGTAAATTTTGCTCCATAGGCCACCACGTAGAGAGCCAGTAGGCTGTTCCTCTTCTTGTCTGAAGTGTGTGAAGATCTGCCTGGGCTGAGCACACATAAGCTCTCACGGGGCCACATCTCCCATTCCAGCAGCAAAGCCAAGCTACCTCCCAGAGCAGCTTCATCACAGACACAGGCTCACTTGCTGTTGTTGCCTTCTATATTGACTACATTTAATTTGAGAATTATCCTTAGGCGCAATCAAAGCGAAAACCAGGACACAAAAACGCAGAGATACCCATACTCCTGCGTACCTCCAATGGCAGATCTGTCCGTGGGGCTGTGCAATTCTGCAGTTATGTGCTGGCTGCTGCAGGACTCACCTCGCTCATTTCGCAGCGCGGATGATGCCCTGTGGCCAGCCATATAGCAGTGGTACCCCAGGGTTCCTCCCCCTCACACCAGTCACCTTCACCCTGGCAAAACATCCCCCCAGCCCACCTCTGGCCACACTAGACCAGCTCCATTGCCACTTCCAGGCCCACAGTCCTTTATAAAACAGCATTTATATTGTCTTTTCTGAGCTCTCCTTAAAGGGTGGGGAGCACTTTCCAACCTCTTCAGTCTTGGGGGCAAAAGTGACTCAGATGTAGGTGATTCTGCAAATGAGGGTCACTCATGAAGGCTGAAATAGCAACCCCCTAACTCAGAAGCCAGAGAAGGGGGACAGAAGAGGCTAAACCATGGGCAGAACCAAACCCAAAATCCCTCAGGCTATACTGTACCAAGGGACTCCTGAGAGAAAAAAAAATAAAAAATACATCAATCACAGCTCATGAAAGGCACCCTGGTCCTCAGCAGACAGGAACACTGACTTCAGTCTTGGCCTCTGCTCTGCTAAGGCCTTAAGTGAGGAAGGTGAAGGCCTTAAGAAGCAGCTACAGCTTCTATTCCTCCTGCTCTTGCCCTTCACTCAGCATACAGGGGCACAACATGCAGAAAACCAGCACCTGGCTCTCTCCAGACCAGCCGGGTGCACAGGGTCAGTGGCAGAGAGCCCAGGGACAGCTGGGGCTGCTGTAGGACCGGAGGCACCTGTGTGTCTCAAGATCTCCCCCTGCAGTAACAGAAGAAACTGGCAAGGACTGAGCTACGGGTGAGCCATAGGCCCCATCCTCCGGTGCTGTGCTGATCTGCTGAGGGATGGCTCACCCCTTCTCTTTCTCCTGCTCTTTGAGAAGGTACCAGGCAGCATCAGCCGCTTCCCAGAGCGCAGTGTCCATCACAGACCTGCCTTCCAGTCTCCCCGTGGACCAATGAGACCCCTTAGCTACCCTCCTCTATTTTGAGGTTCTGGGAGAAGGCTGCTGCTAGACACCCTCGACACCCTCCAGCTTCATCAGTGACTTAACACAGTGCAGCCTTAACCATGACACCTCACAGCTCCTTGGCTTTGCCTCGACACCCGAGGGTTACAGTAAATTGAGAAAGGAAACACCAAACTGGGTGTTGTCCTCTTGGTCAGTGCACCCTGACAATGTACTGCTTGTGGCTGACCACCCAGATCCAGGAATGCAAGCCAGCCACCTCCACCCTGCAGCTCCACTTGGCCACAGAAAACCTGGCAGTCAGGGTCAGGGCTCTCACACCTACTGCCAAAGCACAGACTTGCTGCCTGACCTCCTCTGGGTCCGCGTAACAGCAGACAAAAGCACCCCGAAGCAGAGCGCCTGCCACTGTTTTCAGTAGGAAGCTTCTGCTTGCTCCTTGATCAGCCCATCTGAAAACACCAGACTCCTTCTGGCCAGGTCCCTGCAGACATTCCCATCTGCCAAGGCAGTGGGCTCCAAAGTGGGGTGTGCAAGACAACCCAAAGACAATCTCACAAGTGGCACGCACACAAGTTGGGTGCAGCAAAATAGCTTTTGTACCATTAATAAATATATTTTTGAAATATTTTTAAAAGTATTTCACCTTTCTTTTTTCATGTCTAGTTTGTGTAGTTTTAAAATGTACATATTTGTACAGTAATGCATATAATTTATAAACAATTTTGGAGTCCTACACTCAAATATTTTCTGACAAAGGTATGCAATTAAAAAAAAGTTCGGAGACCACTGTTCTGAAAAAAGCAAGAGCTTCAATGGCAGCTCTATGCCTTCCATTTCTAAAGACACCACCAGTTCCTTCAGAACTCAAGGAAAGATGACACGAACCACCCCTCTGGTAAGGCCAGCAGCTCCTCAGTATCCTGGGATACACTGGTGTCACCAAGACAACTCCCAATCCATGGACTGGCATCATCTCAGCTCCGGACAGAGCAGCCCCTGGAAGCTGTCGGGGTCTGCCATGGCTCCCCTGCAGGGTATCAGCCTCACACAGCTGCCAGCCCAGCTACAGCAGCAGCCAGCACAGCACTGAGCCTGCCTGCCTTCGACCACATCGCTCACTTGCTCATCCCCCAGCCATGGCTTACGAAATCCCCCTGGAGGATTGGCCACCGCCTCTACTCAGCAAGCTCAAAAGTTACCAGATGAAGGACTCGGCCCTCCTCTCAATTTCAGCTTCTGCTGAAGAGTCAACTTCCAAATTTCTCTGCAGAAATCCACTTTAAAAAAAAAACAACAGACAACAAAAAAGCCAACCACCACCACACTATCAAAAAGATTAACACCACCAATCTTTATTCCAAACAAGGCAGAACTACAGAACACCTGTAATCCTTCTGGTCGTGTTTTATGGGAGTCTCGAAACACCAGATGCGCAGACTTGCTGTTCAAGCTGTAACAGCCAGGGACAGGACGATAGCACTGCTCAAGGCAAGTGCTTCTGCTAGACAGATAAACTAAAAGGAAGGTTTAAAAGTTAACTTCATTAGCTTCGTCTTCAGGTGTTCCTGCTTAGCAACAAAAGCAAATAAAAAAGCCTGCTTTAGAACAGCAAGTAGGAAAAGACAGAAGGTGCAATAATACAAAGCAGCGACAGCTCAATACGGCCTCATGCGGCTTGACGGGGGCGGCGCGCGGTTCGGAGGAGTGATCGCTATATCCAAGTAGTCTCCTATCTGGAATTTCTGAGACTGCAACGTCATGGAATCGTCTGTGCCCTTCCTGCCCGACATGGTACTGCCAATCTCCTTCACCCTGCACACAGGAGAGAAAAGGCAAGGTAAATGTTGGAGGTAAATCTGTCTAGATGTCCAAACCAGGACCTGTGTCAGCTCACGACCACCTTTCTGTGCCACCTGCTGCGCTGGATTTTGCGTTCAGCTGTGTGCACAGCATGCCGGGGTTTGCCCCTCCCCTGCCAGGTGCACCAACTACACTGAATCCTCCTCCTGATGGGGCAGAGGGGTGGGGGAACCTTCTGCCATTTTAGGTGAGATACTAGAGAGAGCCCTTTGCCTGCCCTCCATATCCACGCAGAATGAGACCCCACAGGTCACACCGCGGGATATATCCGCTGGCTGCTGACAAAGGTTGGATACCTGCAACAGGACCCCCGCTGAAACTCAAATGCATTCTCAGACACAAGACCTACCACGCCTTGCTTCACCAGAAACAAAGCCCCATGCCATGCTGTGGGTCCCTGTTCTCACTGGTTGCCAATACAGTGACCACAGCATCCACGCACACAGGTTTGTTGTCTTGGGAATGCATTAACAACAGCCACTGGAGCAAAATGTAGAGTTTGCAGTGGTCATCCTACAGTCTGTTACTAAGAACTTTAGAAATTTGATTTGTTTTTTGGATTCTGAAATTTAACACTGGTGTTAATGAAAAATAATTTTCTGCTTCAGTAGTTGAAGTCTTCCATTAACCTGGAGAAGAAATGCCATTTACCTATATCCAGGCCTCTTGAGATCTGTAAAAACAATCGCAAAATTGAAGTGTGTGCCCTTCTTCCGTGCTTCTGGGTAGACTTCCTTCACTAAGCTGGTCAGTTCTTTCAGAGTCGCATCCATCCTAGATTAAACAAATAAACCAAAGCCATTCTGAAGAACAACAACAGTAATAAAAACTTCCCAAAACTCATTTAAGGTGGAATCAATATATTGCTACAACTTAACCATGCGTTTCCTTGCCTTTGCATACCTTCTGTCAATGCCCGAGGGTGAGAGAGATCTTACATTTCAGCTACACAGTGAGCCATCGATTTCACAACTGCACAGCACTCCAGACAAAGCGTTCTGGTCTAATGATCAAGTGACAAGAGGTTGCTCTCATTGATTATAACACCTGGGAGAATTCACCACTCACTGTACACTGGGGACAACACAGGCTAGTACAAATGTGGTTCTAGCTGTATTAAGTTTTAATTTCCTCCAATACCAGACAAGTCTCTTCACCTCTGTGTCCATCCCAACATCCATTTTTCTACACCTCTCAAAAGTTACTATCTAAACAGCATGGAACTTTCTTTTTTAAAAAATGCATTTATATAGTGAACACTGTAAGTGTTTCCTCAGCTAAGCTGATGTCTATGTTAAAATAGCTTCTTGAATACTAAAGGAAATGTAGAAATAAAAAAATTATAATTGTTTTCAATTTCCATCAAGATTTCCATTTCTGCCCTAACAGACAGCACTCTTCCTTTCCCCAGCCTTCAACCAAAGGCCCAAACCTCATTTCTAGACTTTCAAGAACAAAAGGACTCAATCATCACAACTAAAGTGGCTCTAGTTGTACAGACTGAGCACTCACTCGAGCCTCAAGCCATCAAGGCGCAGTGTGTTCACAGACAATGCCTGTTCTGACTCCTGCGGATGGCAAACAGCTCAGACACCACCAACAGCCTGGACTGGGTCCATAAACCCCATTGAGGAGTAAATCAGAACTGCATGCTTTGCTAGCCACAAAAACGGATTTATTCAACTGTATAACGTATGAGTTATAACCCATGCAGACACTTTGAAGGAAAAAGATTTCAGTAGCATCATTCACTTTCAAAAGCATTCTTCAAATACTGTAAACAAAAACTAACATGTTTGCAGCACAGACTAAAGCAGTTCTCCAAACTAAATCTGAAAGCAGCAAAGAGCAGCTCTCTGTTAGGGCACTGCTGCCTGACACAGAGGAACACACTACCCTGCTCTCAGGAAGCCCTGACTTGAACCCAGCACCATGAGCACATCAGTTCGAGCCCTCTGGGACAACGACTCCTCCTGAAAAAGCAAGGCTGCTGGAACAAACCCTGAGCATTGGTTAGAGAAGAAGGAACCCCGAGCTGGGCAGACTCGTGGTGGCAGCCAGAGATGCACCCACACAAGCCCCTGCCTGCGTGCACCAGGCTTCCCCGGCCGCCCCCGCCGAGCTGCCCCGCACCGCCGGGCTCTGTGCCCGCC
>VZRW01010246.1:0-27526 GCA_013398125.1 Aegotheles bennettii | reverse complement strand
CGCTCCCCGCACGCCCGGGGGTGGTCCCTGCCCTGGGTCCCCCCTTCTGCGGCCCGGGCCTTGCTCCCCTGCCCCCTGCCCGGGCCGCTGGGGCCCGGGAAGGCTTTGGGTGAGCTGCGGGCACCCCTGGGGAAAGCCGTCTCCTTCCGTATGGAGAGGGATCTCAGCAGGGGTCTAACGGGTCGGTAACAGAATCCCCACTGTGACCGGCGAAGGGGCAGAGTAAACCGGGACGGGGCAAATCACACCCGGAATTTCGGTTCTGCCAGTGCTGCATCCAGGGCACAGCGGGTGCACACGCCTCCGTTCATGGCCTGGTTTTTCCAAGGACAGAATCTCCCGTGAGGTTAAACCTGAGCCTGCGGATGTCTCGCAAAATAAGTGGGAGAGAGGTGTGGTTCTGGAGTTACGTGTTGAGGGTAGTTTGTTACTCCTGTCGGAACCAGTGGCGGTCCATTCAGTTGCACAGAACTTACACATAGGATTTCCTGGAGTGCTGGGAATTTATTTTTCATTTCAAGAGTAAAACAAAATTGAGTTCCTCTGTAAAACAATGCACAAATGTGTGTGCTTGCAGGTGCAAACGAAGGGACTCGTAGAGTTGCTGGGGCTGGAAGGGAGCTCTGGAGGAGGCTGCCTGGCCCAAACCCGTGCTCAAAGCAGGATCAGCAAGGGCCAGTTGCCCAGGGCCAGGTGTGGGCATTTTTGAGTATGTCCAAGGATGGAGACCTCTCTGGGCAGCCTGCTCCAGTGCTTGCTCACCCACNGAGCTGCGGGCACCCCTGGGGAAAGCCGTCTCCTTCCGTATGGAGAGGGATCTCAGCAGGGGTCTAACGGGTCGGTAACAGAATCCCCACTGTGACCGGCGAAGGGGCAGAGTAAACCGGGACGGGGCAAATCACACCCGGAATTTCGGTTCTGCCAGTGCTGCATCCAGGGCACAGCGGGTGCACACGCCTCCGTTCATGGCCTGGTTTTTCCAAGGACAGAATCTCCCGTGAGGTTAAACCTGAGCCTGTGGATGTCTCGCAAAATAAGTGGGAGAGAGGTGTGGTTCTGGAGTTACGTGTTGAGGGTAGTTTGTTACTCCTGTCGGAACCAGTGGCGGTCCATTCAGTTGCACAGAACTTACACATAGGATTTCCTGGAGTGCTGGGAATTTATTTTTCATTTCAAGAGTAAAACAAAATTGAGTTCCTCTGTAAAACAATGCACAAATGTGTGTGCTTGCAGGTGCAAACGAAGGGACTCGTAGAGTTGCTGGGGCTGGAAGGGAGCTCTGGAGGAGGCTGCCTGGCCCAAACCCGTGCTCAAAGCAGGATCAGCAAGGGCCAGTTGCCCAGGGCCAGGTGTGGGCATTTTTGAGTATGTCCAAGGATGGAGACCTCTCTGGGCAGCCTGCTCCAGTGCTTGCTCACCCACACAGTTAAAAAAAATTAAAAATTGTTTGTTTGTCTTCTTATATTTTAATATATTTTAATTAAATTTCTGGTATCTCAGCATGTGCCCACTGCCTCTCCTGACACTGGGCACCACTGAGAAGCCTGGCTCTGTCTCCCTTGCTCCCTCCTGTCAGTTTCACAGTGACAGGAGCCATCTCTCCCAAGGCTGAGCAGTGCCAGCTCTCTCAGCCTGGCCTCATGTGACACGCTCCCATCCCTTAACCATCCCACCAAGCTGCATTTGATGCTGTATTATTACAGTGTTCCTATACTCCTCAGATAATTTTCTGTTGAGTCTTGCAGCAGGCTACAACACAGAGCTACATGCCACCGAAGCCGTGTCTCCAGGTCCCATTCTGCAATGTACTTCTCTGAGTAAGGAGATCCAGGGTGAACTTACATCTGTGTTGGCTGCTTTCCCAAGTCTAGTATCAGAGAGAAGGAAATACAATGCATTTTGCACCATGGAAAAAGCACATGCTTGTTAAGGTGTTACAACTGTTGAAATACCTGTGCTCTTGCGGGTGATTTTGCAGTTTGATTTCACGTTTCCAAACACTGTAAATACATGTTTCCAATGTATTATTTATTTAGAAAATGTGTAGGAAAGGAAAAAAATTAGAAAAATATATTCATCTCTGAGGCTTCCGTGTACATCGTGAAGGAGAAAAAGGGTTATGAGTCCATGCTACAAAAAAATAATAAAAAAAGGTCCTGTAGTTCACCTCTTAATATAACATTGGTTTAAAATGTCGATTTATGGCACACCTAATATGAGACAAGAGAACCAGCAGCCTATTAGAGTTCACCCTCAGCTTTTATTAACTTCCTTTTGTGGTAGCCTGGATAGTATTGTACAGTTTTTAATCTACATTAAGTTATAGCAAATCATCATTTTATTACCAAAGGGAATGACTCAGCCTTGCCACCATTTGCAGGATTTGATTTCCCAGGCAACAGTGCAGTTTATTACACTGCTAAAATTAATTCTATCTGCCCTGATAATACACGCTTTGGGCTCAGTATGTGAACGGCCATTTCCAAAACAAAGGAATTTATGTCTAGGATCAGGTATCATAAAGGAACAGCTGTAACAAATAAAGCACAGTTCTGTTGTGAATCTAAGTAGTTCCTTCTGCTAGAACTTTTCCAGTGCTTTATTTATGTGAAAAATGACCTGGTGTGCTTGAGCTGTAAGTGAATTCAGGCATCACTGAATTTATTATTCATGAACTGTATTAAAAATCCCAATTTATTTTCAGTCTAAAATCCTGGATTCTTACGTTGCATATTGGGAAGTTGGAAATTGTGTGGGAATGAAAATGCAGGACTGCAGGAGGCAGGTTTTACTGGAGACGGAGCGGTGCTGTCTGGTTAAACAGGGCACAACACAGTGGACTGGGTTCCCACCGGTTTAGGCTGAGGTCCCGTGTTCTCCAGAGCTGGTCTAGCAGCTCACTCTTGCCAAGGGAGGGAGATTTACCTCACCACTGCTCGAAGTCACCTGAGGGCTTTTCTCTCCCTTCTGCCAGGTGTGCTCTTCACTAGATGCTTACAAGAATAGGTGAAATTCCCTACTTTAAGATAAAACTACCCAGCTGGGGGCTGGGTTTCTGTCAGTTTGTTGCATTTGATGCTTTCTAACCTGATTCCACGATTCTATGACCTGGTGCAAGGTGAGTGGTGGAAGTGCGTGCCCAGGAGTAGCTGGGGGATGGAGGGAGAGAACAGGAATGAAACAGGGTCTGTCCCCTCAGTGGCAGTGAGGCAGATGACGGTTTCACCCTCCCTCCACATTTTCTTAGGTTTTGGGAGGTGGAGGGTGTCCCTCTACTTGTCAGGGACTCTGTGTTCTGGGCAAGCAGTGCACACACATGTGAACATGTGTATATAGTGTATGCTATAAGGAAAATGAAAGCTCCTCACCGCAGTGGTGAGGCAGAGTAAGACTTTACATACAAGTAAGTTGCCAGCCTTTGTTTTTGTAAAGGCGATACCCAAAATGTGAATCAAGCATTTTCAGATGTGAATGCCTGTAGAGGACTGAAACAAGTGGTGTCAGAAGTGTGAATTGGCCCCTTTCAGAACTGTTAACACACATTCCTATTTGAGTGGTTATTTAAATAGTGAACTTTTAATTGTTCATTGGGGCATCTAGAAAAGTATGAATGAGATGGCCTGTTTGTGCTGTTGGCATATGGGACTGGGTGAAGCTGTCACAACCATTAAGAGAAAAGCATGTTGGCCTGTGAAACACCTACTGTAGGTAAATTGTGGTTGAAAAACAAAAGGAGCAGTTGATACTGGGTGACTTAAAACTTTCTAGGCAGAACAGAGAAGATCACAGTAAATAGAAAGTGTCCTCGGAAAGATACAGAAAGGAATGGCACAACTGGGTTATCAACTATTGAGGTAAACCTCCAGAGAACTAGAAAAATTGTAACAGATGACCAGAAAGAGGAACTCTGGACATTTCAGACCAGGGAGTGTGCTGTGACTCAGTTCAGAGAGGCTGAATGAGCCTCATGCTTGGCAGCATGCTGTTTTCAGGTTCCCAAGGCTCCCGGGACTCCTGGCTTACAGACTGTATTTGTGAGTTCTTCCTCACCAGGACTACATACCGCCCCCTAATTCCGCATGTTTGTATGTATATCCCATAAAGAGTCTTTGATAGACAACTTGGTCTTTATCTTGATTGTGGAAGGTTCAGCTACCCTGTTCTGGCAACAGCACAATCGTCTTTCAAACATCTTCACAGTCAGCCTGGTGAGCAAAGTCTCAGACTGGCTGGAGCTGCTGCTGCAAACCGGCTCTAGCTGGTGGTGTAACAGCACCGTCGCATTTTCTTTACAAATATGATTGCTATTGGTATTTCCTACGTTTTGGGTCATGGTAACATCACAGATCCCTTTTATGTTCCAAATGCTTCATGTGCAGTAGATTTCGTTACAGTGTTTTAATTTCCTGTATTTTGTACTAAAGTTAGTGCTGCTAGGAAATCACACCGTTTTCATTACAGCTTCAGGTCTTGTTCATTGTCCTGTCTTGAACTGAGATGATTTGGGCTCACAAAATACACCATAACTGTTAGGCTTCTGTGGCCCTGTTCAACTTGCACGTGAGCCAGCAGGTGAAGGGGTCGGTGTGGTAGAGGTGACAGCAGCGGGCTGTGAGTTGGCGATGTGTAAACTGACTGTGCTGAATATGTGAAGCATGCAGAGACCCCAAGGCAGTGCCCTAATTCAGGAACACCAAGACTTGACTGCCTGGGAGGAATCTATACTTGCACATATATTACATTTGTTTTCTTTTTATTTCAAGTCACCAGAAGAACCACAAGTTAGTAAGAATGCTTTGAAGATGGCTTACTGTTATACAATATTGCGTAACTTACTCAACTGTTACGGTGACAGTGGCAGCGGTCAGTCGGTGCAGCCTTGTGCAGGACTCTGGTGTGCGCACGGCAGAGCCGCTGGTGTGCCTCGCAAACAAGCTGCCTCAAACTTGCCAGTGTAAGGGCCTGCTCGTAGTTGTTTGTGATGTGGCCAAGTGCTGTAGTTCTGCCGTTCGGATGGAACCTTTCCACATCAGGTGTTTCCTGAAAGAACCCCCTCAGGATGCTTTTTTTTCTGCTTCAGAAAACGTTTCCAAGAATGGTATTTTAGGCAGATGAGCGTTATCACTCACATTTAGATTATTTTTTGTTCATTTTAAATAGTTACAGCAGTTTGTCTGAAAACCTGCAGCATCCACCTACTTTTGAGAAGGAACACAATTTGTCAGAGAGGCTTACTCTTGTGTCAGAAATGTTCTCCCAAAGCACATATATTTGACGGAACTGTAATCTTTTTTAAAAAACTGTGATTTATCCATAGTTAGCAGAGACAAACTAAGGGACACAGGACATGACCCTGCCCATCTGCCCTGGGCGGTGTGAGGAGGGAGCTGCAGAGCAGCCCCACTGCACTTCAGGCTGACCCAGTGCAAAACAGTTTGCGATCTAAATCAACAAGATAGTATGTGTTACACAAGAGAGGTCCAGCAGTGTTTGTAATGACTGCTTGAATTTCACCTGGAAGAGACCAGAACAAACTGGAATTTGTAATTGTCAGCAAAGGAAGGCAGAATTCAGTTTCAAGTAAAGATAAAGTCCTGGTCTATCACGTAGCAGTATTTTCTTCTCTATGCCAGTACATGTGAAGGTGTGATGGTGAGATGTACTAAATATTCCATTGATTTTTCCTGGTGGGGTAGTAGACTCAGTTACAAAATATAAAATTAAGGAAGAAATGTTGCCAGAATCTAAACCTGGATTTCATTAAAATGTGTTGTCATTTCTCTATAAAATACATCTGCTACAATGTTCCAGAAATTTTAGACACACAATAGAGTAATAAACTGCTTTTATAACTGGGGTAGTACTCTACCATAGATTCTTGATTCCCCCCCTACTGTTTGTATTATATTACTTTGGTACAGGAATGTTCATACATCGTAAGGAAGGAATAAATGGGTTGTCATTGCACTAGGTGGACATTTTAAAAATTGCGTACAAGATGTGTATTATAGGGAGGACAACCGACATCAGAAGTTTGTCAGCCTGCAGTTCATTGCAAAGACTTAGGTGGGCATCATGGGCCCCTGCCCACGCTCCCTTGTAGCTCTGTCTCCCAGTGTCCCTTCAGTGGAGCAACAACATGACTGACAGCAGTGGTGGGAAACCTGGGGTGAAGGTTACTTTCATTGCTGGTGCTTTTCCCAGTTGCGGGTGTTTGCTGCCACCAGTTTGCTCTGGGAACACGGAGACTGCCTGTCCTACAGCCCCTGTGTTGACTGCTCTGAGGGCCACAGCACTATCCTCGAAACACCCTGCGTGGCAAAGCCAGCGTGTCCCCTTGGAACATCATGGTCTGGAAGAAGTATCCTTAATATTGTCTTCTACGATTCCTGTGCAGACAATTCCTTTCCCTGTCTGCTTCCTGGATTAATGTGATCCCATCCTTGAACACGACACAAAAGTCTGAGAAGAGGATGAGTATCTTCTCTGGATAGACACAGTCCTGCTCATGCTTTGGGGGGAACGTTTCCATGAGTAAGTGTTAACAGATTAGATTGATGGTTATTCCAGAATGTTCCCCTGAATATCTGTTCTTTTCTCTTCCCATGGAAGAATACTATTAAAAGACTCAAGCTTTATCTCCTGAAGTAGAAAATTCCAAGAGATCTGAGTATACCGAAATACATGTATTTTACATGCAGCTCCCTGGCTGTGCTGCTCTTCAGCTTGCCATACGTCTCTACAAGTTTCCAGTCTGTGGCACACACAGTTCATATGGAAAATAATAGATGGGCAAAGACAGATCCCACAGACCCAGAACAGATCTTTGATTCTCTGTTTTCTGCCTGAGAATAATGGGTCTTAACACAAAAAATCTCCCTATATCTGTGGCATTTCACACTGATTCTTTAATGACAACGGAGCTGTTGATAAATAAATCCTCTCTCATCAGCCACAGCAAGAGCCGTGTTTTACTTGGTTGTGTTCTGGGGCTCACAGTGCCCCGCTGAAGGTTTATGAGAGCACTGCCATATCCTTCATAACAAAGGTTGGTGTTGTGTAAGCCATTACATGCATCCTGTCTCCAGAAGCTTCATCACAAAGAGTCGAGCAAAATTTTGCTCCAGAATAAGTAGTTCCATGTGGCAAGCCTTGTCAAGCACAAAGCAAAGCCTCAGCACCCGGAGACAGCCCAGCTACATCACAGAAATATCTTTTGTGGCTCAATGTGCAGGTCACAAAACACAATTCTGTAACTTTTTTCTTTTTTTTTTTCCCCTGAGTGGCCACTTATGACCAAAATATTCTGGCTGTGATAAATGACCTGCAATATTTTGAATACTGCAATATAAAACCAAATTATTTTATGAATGCTACATCATAGGTATTGCAGTATCAATTACCTTGATGCTTTTTAAAGAAAGGAAATGTCCATCACTGGGAATTTACAATATGTGAAGTTTGAGCCCAGAATGAATTCTGACAGCTTGGTTACCATAAGCTCCTCAGAGACACAGTGCTTAGTGGAAACACTGACATAATCTTAACAATAGTGGTGGGAATAGTACCAGTAAAACAGAGTGTCCTGTAGGCATAATGTAAGGCAGAACCACTTTGGCTCCCCAGATCACAATAGGTTTGAAAGAAAATTTGATAGAAAATTTGTGCACACCGATTCCTTTGACCAAGAAAGAATAATCTCTGTGTGTACTGGTGACTGTTGTTAGCCGCTGTGTTATATTCCATTTCGCTCAGGGAAAAAGGTGCTGGGGAAATGTAAAGGACATTTTGTTGCAAATCTGTGAAGCCTTGCTGCAGAGCAATGGAGGCACACTGGGGCTATAGGTGTGTGACCATAAGGATACAGACAGAGGTGCACACTGCAGCCAGGCTGCCAGTGGGAAGAAGTCACTGCTTTCACACTGTTTCTTTCACAGCTCTGCCCTTGCTGTCTCTGTCAGCTCTCTTGCCATGGCAGGTCACAATGAGCTCTCCACAGACTTACTATAAGGAAACAGGTTAGCAAAGACTTCACACTGAAATTGTTTGCAATAGTCTCATTTGTCTTGCCTGGAATGGGCAAGGAAGGGTTCGCACAAGCAGCTGTGCTGGCACGTCGGTGGGCCAGAGGGGATGGCGATAAAGGGCATCCATCCTCTTGCAGTGCTTCAGCTGGACTCAGAAAATGACATCTGTCCATAAGCTGCTGCTTTCAAATGACAAGCTGTACGATGTGACATTTGATGTGACAGTGTGACAGACTGTCATTTTGGATCGCTGTGAGCAGTGCTCTTCTTTGTGTACACAAGATGTGTAAGAAAGTGCAGTGCTCCAAAAAGTAAGTGCCTCTCAGAGCCGCTGGGGGGAAATTCTTGCAAATGAAGAAAGGGGAAGGAAAGAAAGAAACTATTAAAAAATGAGTGGATTGGAAAAAAAGACCTTAGGTTGACATGACTTCATAGGCAGCCTTATGCTTTGTCACCCCTGTTACAAAGTTAAGAATAATTCAGATTAATTTCTATAAAACTTCAAGTCACAGAAGAGCAAGAGATGTGGCTCTTCTACACCTCTTAGATTAGATTTGTTCAACATGAAGCAAGATAAAATATGCTCTGGTGTTTTATTTGGGCCTGAGGAATGCAAAGGCAGGGTAATTACCAGCTGATACACCAATTTAATGCAAGTGTTCAGATTATTAAAATACCATTATCAGTTGATGTTACTTTTAAAAAAGAGATCTTGGATTTTTCAGTGGAACAAATACTCGAAAAAGAGACACTATTGTATGGAAAGAGGTGGAACCCTCTAATACAAGAACTGTGAATATTCTATTACTAGAGGTACGGATAGATTCCCTGCCTGTTAGAAATGAATGATTAGCTATGCATGGACGTTTGAAAATATAAAAGTGAAATATTAAGAACACAGGGCACAGTTACTGCTAAATTAAATACAAATTCTGATGTATGGGCCAGGTCTTACAATGCCATTGGAGTACAGCAGCCTGTCTGCTGATCACATGAAGACCAGAAGGCTCCCACCCCCTTAGGGTGCAGTCAGTGTGCTCAGCTCGTTCCCTGCAATGCCCGTGCACCAATGCACAGTGTGGGGAATGAACAGGAGGAGTTAGAAATGTGTGTGTGGTCAGGGGGTAATGATCTGGTGGCCATTACAGAGACATGGTGGGACAGCTCACAGGACTGGAACGTGGTCATGGGTGGCTGTGTCCTTTTTAGGAAAGACGGGTCAACAAGGCAAGGTGGTGGAGTGGCTCTTCGTGTGGGAGAGCAACTGGAATGTATTGAGTTCTGTCCTGGGGTGGATGATGAGCAAGTTGAGAGTTTGTGGGTGCAAATTAAGGAGCAGGCTGGCATGGGTGATACTGTTGTGGGTGTCTATTACAGGCCACCTGATCAGGATGAGGAAGTTGATGAGGCCTTCTAGAGGCAGCTGATAGCAGCCTCACAATTACAGGCCCTGGTCCTCATGGGGGATTTTAACTACCCAGACATTTGCTGGAAGGCCCACTCAGCCAGCCATTCACAGTCCAGAAGGTTCCTCCAATGCATTGATGATAACTTATTGATGCAAATGGTGGATAAACCAACTAGGAGAGGAGCGCTGCTGGATCTTGTACTCACTAACAAGGAGGGTCTTGTTGAAGCAGTGATGGTCGAGGGCAGCCTTGGCTGCAGTGACCATGAGATGGTGGAGTTCAGGACCTCGTGCAGTAAGAACAAAATATCCAAACAACAAAAAGTTGGACTGGATGATCTTTTGAGGTCCCTTCCAACTCCTAACATTCTGTCATTCTGTGATTCTGTGATTCTGTTATTCAGACTTGAATCCGGCTTCACCCAAGCCAATATGGAGCTCCTGATCAAACATGCTTCAGCCAGTAACATGAAGTAGGTTCAGAAAGGATTTTATCAAAGACCAAAGAAGAAATTACAAACTGCAGAAGTTATTAATTGCTTCTGATTAGAAACCAGGAAGACTTGTCAGAATGAGTTTTATGAGTGTTTCTCCATCTTGGGCTGCAAATGAAGTGGGAAGATTTGTGTGTTTGTGTTAACATAGCTTGTAGTTCTTCATTGAACTACAACCAGCAGATGCAAATGATTTGGCCCGTGAAGATATTACACATTTTTCATGATTTTATGTTTAAATGACAGATGAAATCTTTGATCATTCATGGAGAAGTTCTCACTCCATTTGCACTCAGGGATTTGGATCAACACTTTTTCATCCCACATTCTTTGAGCAATTTTTCTTAAGTGGGTAATTTTTGGTGGTGTCAGTGGTGGAAGGCCACCTAGCAGGGGCTGTGTACCTGCTTCTTGGGGCACTGAAGCTTATCCTCCTCCTGCCCTCTGCAGGGTATGACTTGTACAGCTCCTTTAGCTCTGCACAAACTGGATGCTGACAGCTGAACTGCGGGAGATGCTACAGTTTCTTCATTCCTGGTTTCTTGCTGGGACTGCAATCCCATGATCCCAGCCATCAGGATGAGGGTTGTGACTGGCTCTAACAGAGACTAGCTGGCAGTGATAATAGATGGCAAAAGGTGCTTGAAAGCAGCTGATCCTTGCTAGGTTGGAAAAATGGCAGGTGCAAGTGTTACTGGTCCTACCTGTGTGTCACTGATGGAGCACGAGCAAGACTGCAGGGACACTGCTCAAGTGTGGGAAATTGTGCTTTGTGCACACTGTTTCCTGGCCCAGCCAGGAGCTAAGCCAAGGCTATGACAAACAGCAATGCAGTCTTTTACTAATTTAAAGAAAGATTCCCAGAAAAGATGAATCCCACTTTCCCATCTGTAACAATGCGTATTTAATCCTAAACTACCTTTTTTTACATCAAACTATAACCAAGCCCTCTGACATATTGACGAAGAGCGTGCAGAATGCCAGGCTCTTTGCTTGATGGACATGTGAAAAGCTTTGCTTGCTGGAGCACCATAGCAGAAGAGGGGTGAGACAGGCACAGCGCAGGAGATGTGGCTGTGGCAGGTCCCCAAGGGGTTTGCTGAGTGGCACCAAGGTACTTGCCGGTCCTGCCTCACCAGCACTGCCCTGGGGGACAAACCAGGACATTAAACTCCCCTCACTGAATAGACTGTTCGGCTCCTGCACTATCCTCATTCAAGTAAATAACACATTTCCCCCCTGAAATTATTTTGCATTTCCCTGAAGGATTCTTAAAATATCCATGGCACAGAGTGCAAAGGAAAAACTGCTGGAATTTGGTCCTGCTGAGGGTAAGGTAACAAGATGAAGGATATGAGGTAAGGTACCATTTTGTTGTGCTTTACTAGTGCTTGTAATTTACATCTCATTGCTTTCAAGGCCTCTGCTGGTAATATTTCCTTCTTCTAAGAATAGATCTTGAAGGTATTTTAAGAATTCTAGCTGTCATGCAATTAACAGCGTAACACTTTGTACTAAGTAAAAAGATTTGCTTGTTTTGAGCAGTAACAGTATTTTGCATGTAAAAAAAGGGGAATGGGGAATGTTTTATTGCCAGCGCTTTTCCTTACAGGGGGATGAATCACTTACATTCTTGGCAACCAAGCTCAAAATCACAAGAATGCTCAGTTTGATCAACTTCCTTCAAAACACTAAGCTCAAAGTAAAGAGGAAAAAAGAGAGAGAGAAACTTGGATTGGCTTGGATGCGGAAGACATTACAAGATGGACATCCAAGCAGGAAGACAATAAATCTAGTGTACAAATTGTTTTGCCCAAAGCAAATTGCTGGCTTGCTGTTACAGGAGGGTCCAGTCTAAATTAAGAAAATACAGGAAAGGAAAAAAGAAAAAAAAAAGAAAAAAAAAAAACAAACAAGAAGGAAAAGAGCCGGAGAAAAGAAAGAAAGCCCTACCGATCTGGCAGACATAGCAGATGTTCTGTCAAACATGAGTTTATTTGCTAACAAAACAATGTGAATTTTCAAGAAAAATTACCACCCTTCCCTTCAGAATGGAAGATTGTGCTGAGAAACAAAATATGAGGATACAGTTAATTTAGGTGTGAGGAACCTACCCGTTTTCAGGCTGTGGCTTCACACAACAAAGGCCAAGGGGCGTGGGGCGTCTTCTCTGGCAGCAGCACAGGGTGAACCAAGCTGCTCTTCTTCATCCACACAGTGGATCCCACTGAGGAAGGGGTGGCACTGAAAATAGTCCCTTTTGGGTTTATTCTAATGGATTATTTTTCAGCTGGTTCGGTTCCTGGGGCCAGTTCACCAAACATCCAGCCACGGCACTGTGTGACATCCCCAGGTGGCAGTGGAGGGGGTGACAAGGGGAAGGGGAGATGGCAGAGGGGGAATGATGAAGCTGGCCAGGCATCCCTGCTGCTACTGTGACTCCTGGGCCACGGTCTTCAGCACAGCACCAGACTAAGGCACATTCGGCCCTGCTGCTCACTTCTGCTCAGATGGCAGCTTCACTTGGACCAGCACAACTGCTTGTCAGCTGAAGTAAAAACAACCCAAGCAAAACCCAACACATTATTTAGTGTGGAATTCTCTTTTTCCTAGACCAGGTTCTAGGTCACCCCGTGGTCATGAAAACAGCTGTGCCCGAGTAGAAAAGCATGACTGTGTGGAATGGTGGAAGACAAGGAGGGAAGTACTGCTCCCCAAAGTTATGTGTTCCTTCTGTGTCTCTTACATGGTAGCTTTTGATTTCCCCCTGCTCTTCACCTCAGTGCTCTGCCATCCTGCACCTGGGGTGCAGCACTGGGGCTGCAGCAGGGCATAGGGCAGCAGGACCTCAGGGTGCTTAAGATAAGCTTGAGTGTGTCACATCTGCAGCCAGCATAGGGCTGCTGTGCTTCTGTCCAGGGTGTCCCCCCAAAGTATATGTTCATGTAGTGAGACTAATATGGGGAAAAAAAAAATAACTGGGGAAGAATGAGAAGGTAGAGGCTCAGGAGGGCTAGGCCAGGCCACAGAGGATGAGTGCAACTTGAAGCAGGACCCAAGATACTGCAGCAATATCATAGAATCACAGAATCACACAATGGTTTGGTTGGAAGGGACCTTAAAGATCATCTAGTTCCACCCCCCTTGCCATGGGCAGGAACACCTTCCACTAGATCAGGTTGCTCAAAGCCCCATCCAACCTGGCCTTGAAGGCCAGGTATCGGTGTCTAATGTTGGTGTCTAATATCCTGGGCCATCACACAGTTGCTGTTGTGTGTCTTCAGGGTCATAGTTTCAGCATGTTGCCTGCTTCTGTCATGTTCTGGAATACCCACACAATAAATCCAGTACTTCCTCCCTGATTCTGTAATCAGAGATGTTGCTTACATGTAGTAAATCCCACGCTTTCGGGACACTGTGAAATTACTGTGTATTCATCAAGCAACTACATCCCATCCATATAATAGGATCAGGGCTTCCTGGTCTGGTTTCCTGCACACCAGTTGTACAATAGGTCAGCACAGGTCCTGGGGATATGTCCAGGTTTTCCACATGTGTAGCTTTCCTATCCAAGCTGTGGTACAGACAATCCTGAAAAATCTGTTCAGGTAATTTTTCCGGGCAGAAAAGGAAAATACCTAGCAAATCTGGACATGGGGTAGCCTCAAGTTAGAGCCTCCAATGTGACATGAAACACTGCACCAAGCCGCCAAGGAGAAATGTGTGGAATCTTTGCACTGCAGTTTTTAAGACTAGACAAAAATCTGCCGTAGTGAAGAGGGACAGCCTAAACTAGATCCTTCTTAGCCCTACATTCTTGTGATTCCCTGTAATGAAGGACTGGTTTGACTCTCCCCAGCCGGAAGAATGGCAGGCACAGGCTGTTCTCTGCTCTGCAACCTGCTCTCTCTTTCTCCAGTCTGGGAACAGCACGGAACCCAGGACAGACACGACTCTCAACCCAGCAGGGCTGAGCATTGAGAAAAGGGAGATTTGTGCACACTGAGTCTGTGTATTCATGCATGAGAGAGGTTGTGGTGGCAATGGTGCTCTCTTGTAGTAATGCAGAGCAAGACGGAAATGCGATGAAGGTTTTTTTCAGGATTAAAATAAGCAGAACAAGAGCCAGTTGTTGTTTTGGGGAAAAGGAAAGCAGTTGCTGTCAAAATGTTTCACCAACCTGGCAAAAATGTCAAGCTGTCCCTGCCTGCAGCATACATGGACTTCAAAAGGCTTATCTTGAATGAGGATTAGCGGGAGCCAGATCACTGCTTCCTATATGGATTCATCTGAGGTGAAATGATATGCAAGGCTGTACCCCAAGGGTGTGTGTTCCTGCTGAGGCCAGCCAAGCTGCTGACACCTCTGCCTGTAGGTTTGTGGGATCAGCCTTGCTTTAAGCAGCATACACCCAGAGGGAGCTCAGTTCTGACCCAGGACCAGGAAGAGTGGGTCACACTCTCACAACCACTTGCTTCAGGAGTGCTGCTCTGCAATGGGAATGCTGTGGAACAAACGGTCAGGCCCCCGCTCCAGCAGTGAGCCGGCCGCTCAGGAGGGGCGTGTGGTTCTCAAACAGGATGCAGGCTGAATAACCCTCCATTCCTGAACAGGGTGGTCCCCGAAGGTCAGGGCTGCCTTCAATGGTGTGGCAGGGTGAGAGGAAACTGCCTCAGAGGGTGCTTTCATAATGCTCGGACTATGAATAAATTCAGCCTGTTGTACTCTGGGTTCCCAAGTGTTAGTCATAAAAAATGTGAATAGGAGAATAAGGTTAGGAAAAGAACAATTCTCCAGCTGAACTTTCATTACAGGGTGAATAGGGGTCCTCCTCCCCCCACCCTGCTTTGATTTCAGACAAAGGGCTTTGCATCCCATGTAGGAGTTCTGCTTGCTGCCTAGGAGGAACATATGGACACAGGTAATAAATACAAACCTGGTAGGGCCCAACTCAGAGAATCACAGAATACCTGATACTGGAAGTGACTTCTTGAGGTGATCTAGTGCAAACCCCTGCTCAAGCAGGGTCAGCCAGAGCAGATTGCCTAGAACCATGTCCAGTCAGATTTTGTTCATCTCCACAGAAGGAGGCTCCACAGCCTCTCTGGGCAACCTGCTCCAGCTCTGGACAGGCAATGACCAGAGACCTGATGTCAGTATAGATCATTCTGGCACCTTTCACTTTCATAGTGAATTATTAAATTTAAATACAACCTCAATAAATGCATTTGATATTTACTCACTGACTCTGTTTCTGGTGAGGCTGGGTATAACAATGTGGGCCAAGGCTGATCCATAGTTTACCTGGTTGCATAATTATAAAAAAACCCCAAAAAATGTCAAAGAGACAGTTGGGTGCTACATGGGCTTAACACAGTGTGGCCCCAAGGGAAGGCTCCTGGTTCAGGAGAGAAGCGACCATTAACCCGGTCAATGCTGTGCTACTATAGTGGAAGGGCCCAGGGTCTCTGAACCTGTTACAGTAATAAATCCAGAAAAACAATGAAATTTTTTCATCCTTTAAGACATAGAGAGTTTTCTGGGAGTATTTGTTCCTTGAGCTCCAGAAGCTGAGGAGACAGACAAGGGTCATGCTTTCTGTTCCCATGCTGCTGAGCCAGCACTTTGCCCTGACCATCACTGTTACCAGGGCATCTTCTCAGCTCGGGCAGGAGATCTTATCTGAAATCTTAATTGAGGCACATTTAAGCTATCCAAGGCAGTTCTATATTGCTCAAGCTAAAGTCACTGAAATGTTTTAATTAATGAGCAAACACAGTCTGTCGCTTTCCTCTGTGTGACGCACAGAAGTCTGTCTGCTTCCTCCCCGAGCACAGAACAGCGTGTCTGAGCCACTGGCTACTATAATTACAATGGGGTAAGCATTTATATGGCACTGTAAAGGTGAACTGGGTGCTTTGCAAATACAAAAATGCTAATCTCATTCCCAAAGAATTCAGAGTCAAACATGGTCAAGAAAAAACACGAGGCAATTGTCTTGAGGGAAAAAATAGATCTTGCAGAGACTAAGAATCACCAGGGCAGGAGGTCTCAAGGACAGATCAGGAGAGAAGGTGTCCTGGGTCTGAATGACTGGATGCCACTCAGAAACACTGGGGTTTCTTTTCTGATCTGTCATGGATCTTACAGGTTACTTTTAGGAGTCAAGGAATCTGTGCACAAGTTCTCCTCCCTGTAAAACTGATATTACTTCAACTCTTGCAGTTATCAAAATAAAGGTGGGATATAGAACAGAGGTGGGAAGGTGACGGGGTGTTGTGGCAGGAGAGAATCGGGAGGCACATGGGAAGCAAGAGAGGAAACAGGGAAAAGGAGAGAAAACCTCTGAAGAGTGAGGAGGCAGGAAGCTAATGACAAGGCTGAGAAACAAGATGGTATCCTTCAACTGTGAGGGAGGAGCATGTAGATTAACAACCTTTTGGTCAGACTAAAGGGAGTACAGAAGAGCCTGAAGAGCTGCTGTCAGTGAAGTGCAGTAGCTGAATCAAGTAATGGCCAGAGCACAGAGAAGAATTGTAGTCATGGTGATAGAAAAGCAAGGGCCGCTTCGAGAAGAAGATACTGAGACAGAAACTAAAAGCTTCAGACTAGGCCTTTAATGAGAGACTGGTTGCATGAAATAAAACAAAAGAAGTGAAAAAACCTCCATAAACTCAGAAAAAAATAGAGGAAGTGCTGAAAGCAGATTTAGAGAGAACTGATGCTTTTATATTGAAAAAAAGTATTTAAGGCAAAATTAATATGTAGTGGCAGCAAGGACTACTTCAGGATAAGAAATTTAAAAACCCACGGGGTTTGGACAGTTGTGGACAGAACAGAAAATCATTTCCTCACTAAGAAAGCTGCAGGCAGAAATGATCAGGTGCGCTGGGGAGGAGGGTGGAATGATCAGCAGTGCTGTGTTTCAGGGGCCATCAAAGAACTCCAGCTACACCAGTACTGCCATTTGGTGTCACCTGCTCTGGGCACACACCTCCTCTTGTTTGCTGAGATGAGGATTTACCGCAATGTTTCACATGGACATGGTGTGAAGAACAGCAATAACTGTGAAATTCCAAGTCACCAAGTAAACACTCGTTGCACACAAACATGGTCTTTGCTTGCATTTCTGAACATTGCACAAGGCTTCTTAAAAAGTAACTTCTAAATTCGCACACCCATATTGCTATGTACACAAAGGATGGCTAAACAGATCTGCTGTGCACAAAAATTAATTACGAAGCCTGAGCCTGCCCTCTTGCTACATACACACCAAAGGGTTGGCATTGCAGAGAGCATTAGAGCATTTGGAGTTACACACGATTATCTGAGAAGTGGAAAATAGATGGAAGAGCAATTAGACTGATTTTGTTAGGCTAAAGGGAGTACAAAGGAGAGTGTAGAGTAACTGTAAATAAATTACTGTACCTGAAGCAAGAAATGGCCAGGGCACGGAAAAGATTTGTAGTCACGGTGATAGAAAAGCAAGGGCCACCTGAGCTGTTTTTCATGCTGTCATGAGATGCCACTTTAAAACAATTTGTTGTGACTTCTGTGCCTCTATTCACTTTGATTTACAGTATAATAATATTTCCATTCATGTGTTTATCACATTCCAAGACTTATAGAAGACTTTACTCATTTAAGCTACAAACTCAGAATGGTGATTCTCATTGTAACCAAATTCTGTATTTTAAGTATTTGTGAATCATGTGCTATCCAACCTGCAGTTTTAGTGAGTGGTGATGAATAAAAGCTAACCTTGACATTCAGAGCCTTTTTTCTTTAATAATGGATTTGAGATTTTATGATCTTTAGCACAATATGCAGAGGTAACATACAGCAGAGACTGAAAGAATATAGCTAAAAATTGAAAGCATGTGTAGGACTGCTGTGGAGCTTTTTAGACAAGTAAGTGTGTATTCCTGAAGTGAGCTAAAAGCAGTGGCTGGTGTGGGAAGAAAGTTCAAAATAGATGTAGGCTGAAAGACTGTGTGGAAGACCAGGAGACACACAGTGATAATGATAGTCATCAAACAGGAAGATGGAGTGGTGAAGCATTTTTAGAGTAGAAAGTCTTTCTGTTTGGCTGTGTTTTTATGTTATATTATTCCATGACGATATTGTAGTAGAACATTATGGACAGTTGGGGATTTTTCACAGCCTCCTATGCAGAGGTTTCTCAGAATTTTCCCCCAACAACTTTTTAGGGCTTGTAATACTGAACCTGATTTCCCCAAAACTTTATCTTTAAAATGGACGTGTGGCACACACGGATGACAAGTCCCAACATGCAATTTTCTGTTCCTATTGCAAAGGCCAGGCGATAGTTATCCCCATCTTTCCAACCTCCTTGTGATTATACCAACCAATCTGTAGGACACAGGTCAAGTTGATCTATTCATGCAAGCCACTCACCTCATAGACAATAGTAAATACCTTCTCTTAGTTTTCTGGTGTCCTTCTTTGCTGATAAAGGTATGTAAATAAGCACAAAGCACACAGGATCTCAGCTCCTAGAGTACACAGAGGTGTGACTGAAGTTTCTCCCCTATGCAGTACCTTTCTCTCTCCCCGCAAAGAAAATATGTGAGGTTTGTTGACTGGAGCTTCTTATGCTGCTTTGGGATGCCTTGCCAAGTTGTATGTTATCCCACTTTCTTCCTGCAGGCAATCCAAACAGGGTATGCTTCCCCTGGAGCCCTGCCCCTCACAACTGCACCACACAACTGCTCAGCTGTCAGGCACTCTCTCACAGCGCCAGAAATGTGGTGGCTCTGTGCTGGGCTTAGCAGGAGGTCTGAGAACGTGCCACTGCTGTGGGCAGGCCTTCAACAGGAGAATGCTGCAACCCCACTGTGCTCTGAGCTCAGGAGACACTGTGAGCCAGCACTGCCGCTGTCTTGCAGATGTGGCAGGAATGCCAACATAAGGCCAGCTCAGTTGGCACAGTCACTGTGAAAAGCCAGTTTATTTACAGCGATGAGAGGCTGCAATAGGCTTACAGCACCACTGGAAAAGTACTGTGTGTCAAACTGAGGCTGAGCAGTGAGGATCTGAGGTCCTCCTACCTACAGCAAGACCTAAGTCCTACAGGTTTCCCATGGAGCTTTGTGTCCAGACAGTAGCCTGGAACTGAGGAATCGGACATCCCTCTGACTCTTCATGTTTTGCACCTTTTTATTTTATTTTTTTTACTGACTATGTGATCTAGTTGCTGATAGTGATTCAGGACATGAAGATTCTGTTCCTGGCTTTGCCGTTGAACTGCTGTGTTCCTTGCCAGCTAGCTGAGCTTTTCTGTTCAACTTCTCTGTCCATCTTATCTGTAGAGATCTAATCTTCGCTCTGAAGAGGTGGTCCCTTATGTCTTTTTTCTTTTTTTTGAGAGAGAGCAATTGCAGCCTTCCAGTGCACCACCACATCTAGCAAAATTAACTGACACTTGCCCCATGCTTGTCTGGAATATTCTCATCTAGTAGCTGTTCCTCCTGTGTGGTTGTCTTGCATTGGCATGGTCTTAGTTCTGTTTCTTCTTTTAATTTATGGTCACTCCTGTCACCAACATCCCATACTCTAATACAAAAGCAGACTTTTTAAAAAGAGAGGTAAATATAGTTTTTTCTAAACTCACCACTTCTGTCTATATCTATCCGTCTTTCCACTGTGTTCTTATTCAGTGTCTCTAGAATATGTACATGCACATAGTTCAATCTCTTAGTTTGGCTTCCATGTTCTATATCGGCTCCCTCCTTTTTCTTTGTGCATTACTGATGTCAATCTGCGATCTGCCTAGTTCTTTTACTCTGCACTATGTGTCTTTTTCTTATCCGTGGTTGTACTTCCTTGCCCATCTGTACTATTACTTTAATTCTCTTTGAATACACATTAATAGTACTTCTGAACACGTGCCAGTACCCATTTTTTCATTCCATCCCTTCCTTTACTCTGTTCCATGTCCAGTTTTCTCCCATAATTTAATCAGTTGAAATTTGTTGCTGTTATTTTTTTTTCCCTCTTGAGCTGATTTAGCAGTAATAATAAGGCTTACAGGGAAAGATCCAAGTCTTGCTGAAAGATCTGATCCAAAGCTCATTACCATGGTCACTATTTTTTTGATAATCTTCCAACTACACTTCCCTGCTTTCACAGAGTCTGGCAGATCCAACATCTCAGAAGAGGAATGGTTTCCTCTGAGCCTTACATCTAGCCCAAACCACACATTCTGCGGGGAATCCAAAATGTGTTCAAATGATATCTAATCTGACACTTTCTTGTCCTTTTCTGAAGTATCGCTTTTCCTTGTGTTGCTTTTGATAAGTCAGCCTATTAAAAGTGCTAACTTCTGACTCAATTCTACCCTTTAGCTGGGAGAGAACCATTTATATGTTTGTAAGCTGAGATGGTTATAGCCTGCCTAGTTTTATTTTCCAAGGAGACTGGACTGACTGCGTTGCTGTTGAAAGCCTTTGTTAGTACATTTGTTCTCTCTAGCCATACCTTCTTGTCCTTCCTGAGGACAAGAAGGATCTTGATAAGTTTCTAAGATGTGGACACCTTGAGGCCTTCTGAAATGGTCTTGTTTTTTGCTCTGAGAAGAGTTAGGTATAATTGCGGTAAAATGCCTGTGAACTCATCCTGGTTTGCAACCAAATGGATGTGGGCTCCGAACTAACCCTGAGGATGTGAGTTGTGCGCACCCACCCTGCTGTGACTGCTGCATCTGTATGACATTTTGCCTCCCTCTGGCAATTACCTATCAGGTTTTTCTGGTGAGGTGTCTAGTAGGTATGTTTCTGGTGGTGCTTTTGGGGAATGTGACGTTCAGCTGTAGTGACCAGGCATTCATTGCAAGCAGATAACTAGCTGAAAGTACCCATTTTCAAGAAGGTTTTGTTCACTGCTATCGTGAGCTTCATTTGAGTATATTGCAGTCTCTGGCAGATGAGTAATTTTAATCTCTTCTTCCAGGGTCTTATCTAAAAAAATCTCAGATTTCCCCTATGTATGAGCTACTCAATGGACAAAGCAGGTGTCATTTTATACTGACATGATAACTTATTTCTATATCCTCAGTGAAATGAGACACCATTTTTTCGGCTTTCCAGATTTCAGATTTTCCATAAAACAAATATATCACAGGATAAATTTCCCCCTGTACTTAGCACTGGTGAGGCTGCACCTTGAATATTGTGTTCAGTTTTGGGTCCCTCACTACAAGACAGACATCAAGGTGCTGGAGTGTGTCCAAAGAAGAGCAACAAAACTGGTAAAGGGTCTACAGCACAAGTCTTATGAGGAGCGGCTGAGGGAACTGGGGTTATTTAATCTGGATAAAAGGAGGCTCAGGGAAGACCTGATTGCTCTCCACAGCTACCTGAAAGGAGGTTGGGTTGTAGCAAGGTGGGTATTGGTCTCTTCTCCCAAGTAACAAGTGATTGAAAAAGAGGAAACTAGATTAAACTAGATTTGAGGGGGAAGGGGGTTGTAGCTGGATTTACACCGTCGGGGCAGTGTTTTAGTACTAATGAAGACCAGAAGGCTCCCACCCCCTTAGGGCACAGTCAGCGTGCTCAGCTCGTTCCCTGCAATGCCTGTGCACCAATGCACAGTGTGGGGAATAAACAGGAGGAGTTAGAAATGTGTGTGCGGTCAAGGGGTTATGATCTTTCGAGGTTCCTTCCGACTCCTAACATTCTGTGATTCAAATGGCCTCAAGTTGTGCCAGGTGAAGTTTAGATTGGATGTTAGGAAAAGTTTCTTCACTGAAAGGGTTGTCAGGCGCTAGAACAGGCTGCCCAGGGAAGTGGCGGAGGCACCATCCCTGGAAGTGTTTAAAAGACATGTAGATGTGATGCTGAGGGGCATGGTTTAGTGGTGGACTTGGCAGTGTGCTAGGTTAATGGTTGGACCTGATGATCTCAAAGGTCTTTTCAAACCAAAATGATTCTACGATCCTTTGAAACAGATTTTTTCTCCTGCACTCAAAGCTGGTAACAGAAAACAACAAAACACTGGATTCAGGTTAACAGTTGAAACATATTGAAGATCCTCTGCTTGATAAATTCACTTCAAAATATGTGTTGTTCATTGTAGAGATGACAATATAAATTCCTTAGCAGCCACCAGTTTTAAAATTGATAGATCAGTCTAGTGCAAAATACAAAATTGATAAATACTTTAAAAAATACATAATTTTCTCATGGGAAGTGCTACACAGGACTTTAATGCCGGGACTTCTAAATCGGTACAGTAAATTACCAGAGAAACAAACATAACTTTCTTTTAAATTAATGTTACATTATGACACTGGGCTTTGAGGCATCAGTTTAACATAATGATAGCTCACAGAAGGACCTATTAGTCCAGAGATTTCCCAGCCTTTCCAATACATGGACATCATTCCTCTGTCCTTACAGGCAGGGAAGCTGAGGTGGAGAAGTGAAATGGTTTGCTGTCAGTCAGAAAGTGGGACAGGGAATGGACAAAAGCTGGTCCTTGGCTCAACAGCCCTGGCTACCACCCCCTGTTCCAAATAACATGAAATGTTTTAGTAGAGTGTCACCCCTCTGAAGCCTCAGATGGTCTCTTATGGTTGTAAAATGGTCTCGCACTGGTGTGGGGCGGGGGGGGAGGGACAGACAGGGGGCAGTTTGTAGTCTCCATAGGCTACAAACATGGCTCGTTCCTCCCCATGTGCTCTGGTGCTGCTTTCCCATCCTGTACTCCTCTAGGAGTTTCAGAGTCTCAAACCCTCACCACCATACCAGTGGCTCTAGGAATTCTTTTGTATTTTCTTCTCCAGAGTCCTGAAGAAGAAAAGTGCCTCATTTGTTCCCTCAGGGCAGGGGTTCCTCACAGTTCCCTCCAGTTTTTTCCTCCCCACACAGGCATTTTGGGAAGCTACCCTTGTCCTTGACCATTCCAGAGTCCCTCATTTTCTGCACCAAGCTAAGGGCTTTGAATGTGCGTGTTCCTCCCACACCTTTTCTTTCTGCCTGGAGGGTGGATTGTTCAGGGCGCTTGTGGCAGGAAGGGCAGAGCTGTGGTGGAGGTACTGTTGTGCTGGGAGATGCTAACAGTCACTGTGCCAGGCCTTTGATGAAAAGATAATTACAGGCCAGATTAATGGTTGCTGGATGCCCTCACCAGATGCCAGGGCTTCATGTGTCCTGCATTACCCCCTTCTCATTTTCTCCAGGATCAGAAGGGCACTGCCTACGGATGCCTAAAAACATTTCCAAGCTGACTGCAGGGTCTGAAATTTGGCCGATTTATTCCCAAACAGAGAGTACAACTGGCTTGTGCTGGTGAAATTCCACACCAAGTCACAACATTCCTGCAGTCCTCTTGGGCGCTGCCTGGGCTCCAGCTGCAGTCGATGATTGATACGAAGTGTGGGGCTGGGGGCAGAGTACATAGGAACATGGGTCCTTGTGAAATTCAAAGTTTTGAACCTTCTGTGTGAGAGCTGTAAGGCAGTTTGAGCATCCAGAATGCCTTACCCAGTTAACGTGAGCCTGGGTTCGTGTTTCCTCTGCAAGGCTGGGGCTGTTTCCCAGTCAGATTTGTCCCATTTCACCTACTTCATGCTGAAATCCGATGTATTTCTGAAGTACCAGCTCTCATGTTCACTACACCTTTTCTGCCCCAAAAGAATGCTGTGATAGATCTCATAGACATAGTCTTGACAAAAAAAAGCATATCTAAACCATAGTTAGAATTAGGTGAGAGCTTATTTTTTCTCCCGCTCAATTACTGAAGCAAAGAGCCTAACTTTGACTGCCACAAATGTAGTTTTGCATCATGGTCAAACATATACCTTATGTTCATATAGAGGTTGTGTTCTTTGTACTGTGCTGGAGAAGTCGGAACTCCTGTTTCTAACTGTCTTTGCATCGGTGATTTGGGAAGAATGATTCCCCAGTATCATTCTGCAAAGAAAATCAATATATTAAAACAAGAACATTTCAGTGTTGTTTACCTACGTCTTTTTTCCTTACACATCATTCATTGTGTGTCAGTGTTTTGTTCTAGACATGTTGCCCTGAAGGATGTTACTGTCAGCAAATTCTTTATGTCTGTATGTTCATACACACGTATGTTCACATGTTCATAATAATTTTGTGTGTATGTTCCTCTTTTTGGAAAAAAGCAACCGCATTGCTGCTGATATTCTTGCTTTACCTTTCTTTTTCAAGTTTTCTGACAGAGTTCAAGCTTTCATTGACTACCCATATTGTGTAAGGAAAGAGTTCATCCACCCACATCACAATTATTTGGTTGCTAGGAGTACTCTTAACAGTGTGATTTGGTAACTAGCTCCAAATACAATAGTTCAGAAAGAGTCACCCTGCGGCCCAGCTAACGGTGAAACAGGAGTACGGGGAGGGGACGAGGCAACTCACAGCATTAGATGCAAGGGGGATGGAGCTGCACAGAGCTCCTGCTTCCCTCACTGTCTCAGGTGGATGGAAAGAGAAAGAATGTGAAATGGTGGAGCTGTGGTCAGCGAGGCAGACAGCTAGCTGCTCAGGCATGTCAGGAGGTGAGTCCTGTAAGCACTATAGATCCAGCAGAGTCACTCACTGAAGTGGAGCCGTGAATAAACACACTGACCCTTACTCATGGTAGATTATTATCTCATGGTCTGGTCTGTGAATGGATTTGCTTGTACAGACAAACTGTATTGTTCTTTTTATGTAGCATCTTTCCTTCTGGAGATACCTTACTGCATAGAAGAAAGCTGGGAGGAAAGACTTGACCAATACAGAGTAATCTCCAAAAACTTACAGAGGCCAAGTGATATTTTAACTGAGTTGTTGTATTGTGCTACAACCCAACTGAAATCCATTTCCTTAGTATTTTTGAGGAATGTGATTTCTAATAGTTTGGGTTTCTAAAGGCTAAAAGCTGAAATGTTCTAAGTCTTCTCATCTGTGGTGGACCAGACAAATATGGGTACTTCATAGAGAGCGGATTCAAGCCACCTCTCCTGTACTTGCTGCTCTGCTGGTGGGAATTCAATTCTAACAACTCTGTGCAAATGCATGAAATTCAGAAAGTGCAGCTGGCTGGAACTAGGAGGTGAAATAGTGCAGCTGAGTTTCATTCCCAGAAGGATTGGAATGCAAAAGGAAAACAAACAGTTCCAAAGGAGAAAAATAAATTAAAATATGTTTTACCTAGATTTAAGAATGTGGATGACAACCAAATCTTATGAAAGAGCACATTAGCACAGAGTAAGCAATTTTTATCTCAATGCTGTTCCTTTAAACCAGCCTGAACTTTGTTGGGAAAAGGTCTCGAGCCATTGAGCAATCTCTGGTTTGGGCAATCATGTTGCTATGCTTCATCGGTTAAGCACAGCAGTAATTCAGAAAATGAAGCCATGCTGCATCTGTCATATCACTTAAAATTTACTTCAGTTTTGCAGGTATTTGAAGATTGCAAAATGAACCACATTACCCTGCAATATTCTGCCGGCGTTGGAATCTGCTCTGAACCTAATAGGTTTTTTTAGCTCCCCAGAGACAGAGGTTCCCTCCCCCCTCCTGCAATATATTGTCACAGTCAATGACACTATTGAAATTCTGACAGTAATTTATATACAGTAATGGGCTGCCCTCTGATGAGACGCTAAACAATTTCTGTGCACCAGGCTGCATTTTTCTGATGAAATGTAGCGCTCTATGGGCAGTCACTTCTCCTCACAGACCAGCATCATTTGTAAGCACTATTGACAGTTTGCGTGGAAGGCATTATGATATAAAATCTCAGTGAATATCCTTAGACAGGACTGTCTGTGAGTAATATTACTTACAAAAATAGTATCCATGGCTTGGAAAAGGCTGTAAATACAGCGCTCCCATCCTGGAAAGGCAGTTATGCGTAGCCTTCCCTTTATACGTGCTCTCGGTCCTGTTGCAGGCACTGGGACTAGTCGCATGATTGAAGATAACCATGTGTCTTAAGCATTTGCAGGACTGACATTTTGCCTGCACACCATCAAAAACCTCTCCCTGCCAACCAGAGTGCCTCTACAATGAGCACCTCTCAGCTTTGCAAAAGGATTTCAAGAATCTTGAAGTTTAATTTCAGGACTGCAGGCTTCTTCCATGCTAAAGATCTGATGCATATATATGCACCTGCAGTACTGTGCCTGGTTCTGGGGCCCCCAGCATAAGAAGGACATGGAGCTGTTGGAGTGAGTCCAGAGGAGGGTTGCTGGAACAGGATGCTGGAACATCTCTCCAATGAAGACAGGCTGAGAGTGTTGGGGTTGTTCAGCCTGGAGAAGAGAAGGCTCTGGGGAGACCTCATAGCAGCCTTCCAGTACCTGAAGGGGCTACAGGAAAGCTGGAGAGGGACTTGTGACAAGGGCATGGAGCAATAGGACAAGGGGGAATGGTTTCAAACTGAAAGAGGGGAGATTTAGATTGGATATAAGGAAGAAATTCTTTCCTGGGAGGGTGGTGAGACACTGGCACAGGTTGCCCAGAGAGGTTGTGGCTGCCCCCTCCCTGGCAGTGTTCAAGGCCAGGTTGGATGAGGCTTGGAGCAACCTGGTCTGGTGGGAGATGTCCCTGCCCATGACAAGGGGGTTGGAACTAGATGAGCTTTAAGGTCCCTTCCAACCCAACCCATTCTATGAGTCTATGATATAGGGAAGCTTACTTATTGTTCTTACTCTGCATTAGTACTCCCTGGTTATGGCTAGTATGCCAGATCATGGCCAGCCTCCCAGATCCAAACATTGCTGTATTTGGGTGTGGGAGGTTTATTTCTCATTGATAATTGTCTTATTAAAAACCATAGATATATCTTAAATCTGAATATTCCTACTTTCATGACAAACAGGCTCAGATCCAGGCAGCTCCATCCATAACAAGGTCAAACACGAGCTTTGCATCCAAAAATCTCTTGCAGCTTGAGCCTGCATTTTTGATCCAGATGTGAATTCCCTAGCTGCCCTCGTCGTCCGGCACCTCATGGCCCCCCTGGCACCATAAAATGCACGAAAAATGAGTAACTCCCCCTCAAAAAACCAATCAATTCAGAAACCAAGAGCCCGAACGGGCACTGGGGGTCCTGCCACTTGGTGCCTGTGTGTGGTTTCAGGTCAGCGTGGAAGGAATCATTGATGAAAGGTTATCACCACCCAACGCACACGTGGAAGGAGTTTGGAAGGAGTTCGGGGTGTCCGGCAGGCGCCGGGCACCTCCGCGCCGCCCACCTCAGCCCCTTTCGCCTGAGCAAGGGGCGGCAGCGCCATCCCGCACCACCCCTCCCAGAGCCCCGGGGGGCTGTAGCGCGGCGGTTCCTGTGAGGGGACAGTGTCACACGCTGCTTGTAAACCTCGGGGAGGGCGCCCTGAGGGGGCGGGGAGCCGGGGGACGGCCCCCACTCGGGTGCCCTCAGGGTGCCGCAGCCTCTAACGGCACTTCCCGCCCGCCAGGCCCCTCCCCCGCTGGAATGCGCGGGGGGGCGGGGGATGACGCGCGCGGCGGTCACGTGACGCCGCTGGAATGCCAACAATGTAGCGAATGTCCCGACTGCGCCCCGCACTCGGCGCCCGGGACGGCCGAGCGGAACAT
>VZRW01010244.1:79134-93349 GCA_013398125.1 Aegotheles bennettii | reverse complement strand
GTGTCCTTTCGCCGCCTGCGTAATAAATAATCCCGAGATGGGGTGGGAGGAGGTGGCCGGAGCAGCTGCCGCGGGCCCGGGGCAGGTGTGAGGAGACGGGGACGAGAGAAGATTCCATCCTTGGGATCTGGGCTGGGGCGGGAGTGGAGGCAAGGTGCGGGCAGCGCTGTCCCCGCGGCCTGGCCCCGCACCGCGCCGGGGGGGTTCTGGCCTCTGGGAGAGCGCAGCGAGGCCGGGAGCGCGGGTGCCCGGCTGTTTGTCCTTCCCGGAGCCCTGTGGGGGCGGCCCCTCCCGGGCCGAGCCGTTTCGGAGGAGGCAGCGTTTTGTTTTGTTCCAAGAAAAACCTCTGGGCTTCAGGAAGGGCATTTCTCCTGCGGGGAGAGGGGGTGGTGCGATGGTAGCGCGGGGGGAACCCGGTGTTCCCATACGGGAAGGGTGTGAGGGGCAGGGTAACGCCGCTGCCGGCCGGTGCAGGCGGCCTCTGCTCCCCCGCCCCCAGCGCACGTTCTGTCTCTGTTTACATTGTGGTCTCTGTTTGGGCTGGGAGCAGCGTGAGGGGAGGAGCAGGAACTCGCTCCGGGGCAGCCAACTCCTCCCCTCTCTGTTTTCTTTGTTGTTCTCTGCTCGGGGGAGGCGGCCTGGGGTCACGTCTGCCCGTAGCCGAGGTGCGGTCTGTGGTTACTGCCATTCCTCCTCGGCCCGGACCTTGGGCCGCCCGTCTCTGTGCGTGTGCAGCGCTCGTCCCTCCTCCCCCTGCCTCGGCAGTTGTCAGCGGCTCGCCGAGAAGTTGGAGGAAGGGGAGGGCGGAGGGGGAAGGAATCTTGGCATTTATTTGATACGCAGTCAGCAGCCTGGGCCTGCATTGTGCAGCTCTGTCGGCTTTGACAGCAAAGGGGAAAAAAGAAAAACCTCCCGTGGTGGAAGAGAGAGGGGTGTTCATTTTTCCTGGTGGAAGATGAAGGGAAACATCTTTAGGGTCTGCATGCGAGAATAGAGGCAAATGCTGAACTGCTGCAATATGTAGAGAATACTTGTGTCCTTGCAGCACTTACCAGCGCCGTGTAGCTCCTGTTCTCCTAGTGAGTGTTTTTTACTCCTGTCAAGTAGAAGTCAAACACAGTTGAACTGCAGATTTTAGCAGGGAATTAAGATTTCTTCGGATTATGAGCAGTAAACTTTGAGACACACACACACACACACACACACACAAGAGAGACACAGATGAGGCTAGTCAGCACTTCAGTGAATTAACGCAGTTGCCTAATCCCTCTTGGCCATATGGCCTCCGTATTACAGAGAATGCTTTTAAGGTGCGAGGTGTAAAAAGTCTAATGCTTAAAGTTAGTGCATGATGAGAGTGTATTGTGAGAATGCCTTTGTAACTATAATTCATTATTCTTGCAAGTTAATCGTAATATGTACAACACATTTTTTTCCCCCCCACAGGACCCTTACCTCACTCTGGGCAGACAATCTTTGGAAGAAATCAGGTGTGGATAAATGGAACTGTCTTCTGCAGAACTCTTGCCTGATTTGTTGGGAAATTTTGAAAAATATTTTGGATGTGTAGGTGAAAAAATCTGTGAAAGAGCTATTGGTATTTTAACTGAATTTGGGTGAATAAATATAATGATAGGAATGTAAGAAGTACGTGAGTGAGGTCAGAGAGCCACAATGAGGGCTTTGAAGATGGACATCTGGCCAGATGTTCTTTACAACACTCGGCATCCCTCAGACATGCAAGAAAAAACAATTGGATGTTGTTAGGAAGTCTGCAGTGAGGAGAATGTAATGAAATCACAGAAACAGAAAAAAGTATGTACTGCTGGACAGCCATGGGTGGCTAGATGTTGCCACTGGATCTATGCATGGTTAGGTCCTTTTCCTGCATAATCTCCAGTCTTCACTCCAGAATTCTTTCTGCCTCTCCTAATTGGCTTTCTCTCTGGGTTTTCTTCATCCAGTCTCAGCATGTCATGACTTACTTTAAATATTTGACCAGTCAGTTTCAATTTTGCAGTACTCTATCTATAAATTTCTGAAATCTTGCCATTTTTATAGTTCTAATCTTGGCAGATTGGTGACTTTTATTGCTCGGTCTTCTGTTTGCTTGTCAGTGACTGCCCCAAGCTGCAGCAGCTCCTTTTGAAGAGGCTTCTGCCTAATAGGAGACTAAGAATAGGACCCGATTGCCAGACATGTGTTGTAGTTTTCCGTGCCTGTGCTGGACCATACCAGAGCAGTCACATGGCTGTGCTTCTGTATACTTGAAATGTGCTTAAAAATTGCTTTGAGATGACAAGTGTGTATTCTGAAGCTAAAGGTAGGCTAAGCATGATACCAGTGCAGATGGAAGTCTCTAAAGAACATGTTGCCTGTGACCTTTTTTTTAAGGCAAACTTGAAACAAAAATCAGTAATATAAAAAGATCAAATTTGAAGTTCTTTCTGCAAGACATGGTTAGTAATACAGGGTTTTTATCCCCAAAGATTCTTCCAAAACTCAGCATAGGCAAGATAATTTTTCCATGTGGTGTTCCAGAAAGACTTATGCCAGGAGTTTTAAGAGTTCCCCCAAACCAGTACACTGAAAGCAGCAGTTCTGAAATAGTTATGTAGTATATGGGAATGCACATCCTGCCTTCAGTGTATGGTGAGAAACACCTGAGAACACAGTCATTGTTGCTGGATGAGAAGTGTCTTTACATGTACCTGTTCTTTTCATTTCCTGCTTTGTTCCTATTTTCAGCAGGAATGTCAGAGATCTGCTGTTTTTCCCTGCTGAACTGGAAGTGATGCTCTGTAGCTGATGATTAATTAACTATGTAAGAAAAGTGCCTTGAAGCCTATAGCACTTTGCACTCAAATGCAAACATCGTTGAATATTATCTCATTTATTTTATCTACTTAGAATGTAAATTCCTTAAAGCAAAATTATGAAGAATAGGTGTGCCGAAGAATAGGTGTGCCGTCTTGTTTGCAAACGAAGAATCAGGTATGTGACTGGCCTAAAGGCACTCCAGGTTTCCTGTAGGGTCAGAAGTTGATCTGAATGCTTCATCTTCCCCAGCCAGTGAATGGATTATTTTTTTTTTATGAAGAATTCTTTTAATGTATCTGCTTTGCAGAAGTGTGATCATACTGTTCCACTTATTTCTTACACAGAGTTCTAGGGAGTAAAGTGAAGTACTTTATATTAAATACTATGGGTATAATTACATTAAAACATCAGGAAATAGCTACCGTGTTCTAATTCATTTGGGACTTACTGGGTGTTAATGAGAGGCTTCGGGTCTGCTTAATGCAAACTCTTAAAGCAGTTGCTGCTGCTATGTTTAAGAAAATTGGTCTGGACTTGAAGGAAGGATAAAATTTGTAGCAGCTTAGGATGCTCAGTATCATTTTTTGCAGGATTCGGAGATGATCTGGCTGCCATTGAGAACTGTAGTGTTAATTTTCTGTCCTTTTTGTCCTGGTACATCATGCCAACTTCACGTTTCAGAGTTAGTGTTGCTACTTCAAAGTTGGCCGTGGTGTTAACTAATCACAAGGAGCTTGAAATCCTGATGAATGTATGTGTGTGGACTCTAGTTAAATGTACTTCTGGTCAGAAGCTTATTAGAAACCTTGGAAGTAAGAAGTAAAGTAAAAGAAACTAAAAGCAAAGATGTCTTTAAAAATGGCAGTTAGTCCTAAGAAGCTTATTTCTGAAAACAAATAGTATTGGAATTTGTATCTAGAGAGCAACTGTGGTATCCATAACTTGCATCTTGTTACTGCCATTGGTATGTGACTTACTTCTCCATGAAGTTTGTCAGACCTTTAAATTGAAGCATGGAAGATAAATTGTACTTCATTTTGATGAGAAAGCAATGGTTTAGAAGTCAACATAGGCAAACCCCCAAACTCCACAGCCCTAAAATAGTTTAGAGGTGACATCAGGAGTCACCATGGTAACTCTCAGGCTACAGATTCTGATGTATTCTCATGTGGGGGAGTTCTAGAGTGGAGCAGGAGCAAACTGCTTCTCTGGTTAGAAGGCTGTCTTGTGGCAGAAAAAGGCTTAGAGTCCACTACTTAAAAGATGCATTTAATGAAGGCTAATTTTGGAGTCTGGCTTTGTTTTGTATAGTGATTAGCAAAGAAAGGATGAAAAGGTGTAGTTTGTTACAAGTGCAGATCGTTAAGTTCTATGAGTTGCAGATTTAAGATACTGTGTTGTTAAGGTGATGTAAAATATTGAGGGTTAGAACTTCTCTCAAGTATTGCATTTCACTCCGTGTTTTCTCAGAGTAGTATTTGCGCAGCATACAGCTGCAAAACAAATGCTGAATTTGGCTTTGCACTGTTTTTAGGATGTAAAAGAAAACATGGAATCAATGATTAAAAATTTGTTGGAGGAAACAATCCAGAACTTGCCAACAAAAACTTAAAATTAGATTTAAATACTAATTAAAGAACTGATAGGTCTAGAGCAAGTGGTTTGATAGGGGCGTAGGATGTTTGGAATCCTGAGTGAAGGACATTTATATTCAGGTGCTCTAGGGCATCTGAATTGTCAGCATGGAGCTGTTAGACATGAGATATGGTTTACTGAAGGCCTGCATTCTTCTGAAGTTGAAAAAAAAAAGGTGGCAGGCAGGACAAAATCTTTGTAGAAGTAGCTGAGCAGTTAGAGAAGGGGAAGTCTTTGTCTAGATTTATAACATGCATGCTTTACTGGTGTTTATATACACGCATGCACAAAGAATACGTGCACAAGCAGTTGTGTGGCAGGATAGTGAGTGTGAGCGTGATCGCTGCCTGGGAGTTTTAGAACCTGAGGATGACAGACTGCACATTCAGTTCTGGTTGCAAGTCAGAGTGTCTCCAGGTGCATTGTTTTGGTGTCTTACAAGTCTTTTTGACCAATGATGCCTTAACTTTTATCTGCTTGCTTTTTCAGTTCCAACTGTTGCATTCCTGTTAAAGGACACATCCCTCAGCTTTACGTGGTTTGTGTTCTGTCTAGGGGTCTTGTATCACACAACAGCAGCAGCACTTCTTGCTTACTTGCAAGGACAGGATGTGGGCAGAAGAGTTTTCTGTTGTATTGCTTACCACTAATTGTTACTGTATCATAGGCCAAGTAGCCTATAGTTAGCATGAGTACCTAAAATGGCACTAAAGGTCTGTGTTTAAGCACCTGAGTCACACAGCAAGTATCAAAGGCTCGATGTTACTATTACAAAAACTTTTCTTTGCCTGCTTTCTAAATAGATGATGCTTATTAAAGCTGTCAGTAATCATGGTTATTTCTTCCTTTTTAAAAAAAATTGGCTTGTTAAAGCCTGATACAGTAGGTGCATATTTTTAATGACAAATTAAGCAATCTTGAAAACTATTCTCAGAATGAATAGCAACAACTTTGTGATACTGGGTAATGTTCAACCAGGAGGCATCTGTTATTGGGAAGATTTTTTTTTTTCCAGCTGATGTATCCAAATGTCTTTATAAATTTATCAGTAGTAGTTAGAGTCAAATTAGAGTTCTTATAGAATAGTAGGGTTTTTTTTAAAAGTGACAAAAAAAGCTGCTTCTCCAAAAAGAAATACTTGCATTAATGTATGTCTTCCCTAATGGAAGTGATAAAGTCATTGGAATTGTTTATGGTAATAGTCAGCTAGTGAATCGCATTCAGCCATTGATATGCCTGTGGTGCCCCTGTCCCAAATGAAAGCCTTGATTCCTATAATTGGTTGTTTTAACATTGAAAGAGGAATTACGACCATGTGGTTGGGAGAAAATGAGAAGTGGTTACTATTCTGAGAATTTGTGGGTTTTTTTTGTAGCAGATGTCTTCAGTGGATATTCAGGAATTACCATGTGGTTTTCTTGACAAATATTTGAAAGAAAAAGCCGAGTAATACTCCTCAACCCAGTCAGGACCACTGTGCTATATAATGGTCTATATATCAAAGTTAAGAGAGTTGTAGCCACTATCCTGGTAATCTTATTTTCAACACAATTGTTTTTGCTTGATAGTTGCGGCTAAAATGTATGCAAGTTAGCATTGCTGAAGGAATTAACTCAGGTTCACTAAAGGAGATGCTTAATTTCAGCAAACAAAGAAAAAGGTATTAGTGCAGTACTAATACTTTCAGGTAATCAGGAATGTTGTGGGTATTTCTATTGGGACATCAGTTTGCCATTAAAGGATCTGATTTCTGTCTGAAAATCTTTGCCTGAGACCCATAAAGTTTTTGTTCACTCTTTTTGTTCGTGTTGAATTCTGGCAGATGATAGGGTTTTTTGGGCTCTTGTGTTGGGTTGTGTGACCTTGCTGTTTCTTTGCAAAACTCTCCCCTTGATCCTTGTGCGAATGAACTGTGATTTTGTTTGCATCCAGTGTAGTCATCTGCTGTTTCTTATGCTTTTCTGTGTTCCTTCAAGAAACTCTAAATTTGGCATTATTGCAGTCAGGAGGCCAGTGAAACTGGAAGAACACAGAAAAGTTGAGTTGCTGAGTTCTGCTGAACTTAAAGTTGCAATGGTATAAATCCCATGGGACTTAGTTTCTACTTATTTACTTGAGTTAGTTATGCATTTGTTATGACTGAGACTCGTGACTGCTGAGGTTCCTGAGAGTCTGTTGTTTTCTGGAGTAACTGTTGCCAAAAAAAAGTCATTATAGGATTTGACTTCTCCATCCTGGGATGCTCTGGATAAATTAGAGTTTGTGATATAACTACAGCAGGTTGTGTGACTGTAGCAGCCTCTTGTGTTACATCTGTAAACTACACTTCTCTCAGGTGAAACCCATGTGCTTTGTATGACTGAAAAAAAATTGATGAGGTAGGATTATGGGGATGAACATGCACTTAAGCTATGCAAGTGCACCACTGCTACATCAAGTAATGATAGGTGCTCAAATTCCATTTCTTGGTGAAATATTTGTATGAATATCTTGAAATGGTCACTGGAGCTTTCTCAGATGCTCCAAATCTCCTCTAGACCACATCTGCTGTTGTTTGTACTGTAGATAAAACTTTGGAGCTGTATTTGGAATAGTACTTGATTCATACCTGGAGACAAAGAAAAACAACTGCAGAAACATTTTCAAGTTAAAAAATGTGCTTATGTGTTTTGGTTTTGGCTTTTAATGAAAGCCTGTAAGGTTTTTTGTTCAAATAGTTTTGATGTGCATGGCCCCAGATCCAGCCAGTAGTGAGGCTAAGCATGTGTTCTCAGTAGTACACAAACACACACATTCAGCATGTATGTCTAAATACATAGTTGGCCACCATATCAACGCAGAAAACACAGCACTGATGCAAGCACAAACAGCACCAGTGGCCTTATCCTGTTGCCCTTTCTGGATGGTCAGGCTCTGAATGTCTGCTAGTGCCAAATGTATGTATGTAGTGTGGATCCTTCCAGTTGCTGGCTTTAGACACTCATTCAACCCTGAAACTGGCCCTTGGATCTATTTGTCTCCCATTGCCTCTTGCAGAACCACACTGACACCCCCAAAATACCACAGGTTCTCCAGCAGCTCACTTGAACCCCCGTTTCCTTCCAACAGCCGACACCTTCGGTTGCCTCACTTGGACAGTCTGCCCTGTCCCTGGCTCCCAGGCCATGCTGCCAGTTTGCTACTTAGTACAGCTTGGTACTCTGTGATGGAACCCTGGCCCCTGAAAGTTCACCCCATCCTTTCCTGGAACCACAGACCCACTTGTGTGACTCCACTTGTCACATAGACATACAAGTACACTGAATAGAGCCCCAGGAAAAGAGTTACAAAAGGAGATAAATGGGCAGACAGGACAGACAGTGGTGATTTGGGGCAGAGCACAGCCAGATATGCATAATGACCTGCAACCTGTTCACAGGTGACCTGTCCCTCTTGTCACAATAGCCCTGGTTTTCCCATGCTTGTTTCTCCCCAATACTCGTTTTGATCACTCCCTTTTCCCCTCCTTTGCTTCCTTCTCTGAACTTGTCATGACAGGACTTGCACAACCCCCAAGTGCCTGTCCTCTGCATCCCATGGTAAATGTTGTAGCCCTGTAAGCAGTTATATCTCTCAATCTGAAAAGTTCCATGGAGAGGCCCAGTGGTGGCAGGGTTTTGGGGGGAACTGACAGTTCTCCTGTGACAGCCCTGGGAGCATCTGGGTCCAGGGTATTTATTTGAGTTCCCCCATCTCCAAGTGTGCCTCTGGTCCTTTGTGTGCAGAATAGCTTTTTACCGCACAACCTAACAGGGTTAACTCTGATACCTGCTGGCGAATAATCTGTCTAATCATTTGCAAGCACAGTTGAAAGTTTATGGTAGAAGGCGCTGGCTGGTGACAGGTGTGAATTAAAGGGATACTGTTACAAAAGCAGTACTTTGAAATGTTACCTCAAAGTAGGGTATTTTAATAGCAACAGAACAGGGAGAATGCTAGAATGATTGCATGGAACTTTGTGGAACAGACTTTGATTACAAGCTTTACTAAACGGTACTAGTGCTGTAACCTTTTAAATGGTAAAATAAAGAATTGATTTTTTTTTTTTCTGGATGACTTGTGTTTGTGTAGATAATTCTTTGAACTAAATCTATTTAAAAAATCTACCACAGTTGATCTGTATGTTTTGAAATTTTTGATAAATCATCACATTCCTTTGGTAAGCGCCATGAAGGGATAGTTAATACCTGTTTTATGTAAAGTAATATTTGGACATATTAAGAAATAGAGATTTATGGACAAGATCATGTCATTTTAGTGTATGCTGTTATGGACTTATGGTATTCCTGGGGAATGAGGCATATTATGACATTAAAGTGTGAGGTGTTTGGAGATACAGAGGTGCCTTCCACTGTGAGAGAAGATCAGGTTCGTGACCACCTGAGGAATCTTAATATACGTATGTCTGTGGGAGCTGATGAGAAGCATCCCAGAGTCCTGAGGGAATTGCCTGATGTAGTTGCCAAGCCGCTCTCCATGATATCTGAAAAGTCATGGCAGTCAGATGAAAGCACTGGTCACTGGAAAAAGGGGAACACTGCACCCATTTTTAAAAAGGGAAGAAAGAAGGACCCTGGGAACTACCAACCTGTCAGCCTCACCTCTCTGCCTTGGAATGTCATAGAACAGATCCTCCTAGAAGTTATGCTAAGGCACTTGGAGGACAGGGAGGTGATTCAAGACAATGTGACCTTACCAAGTGCCATCCTGCCTGACTAACTTAGTGACCTTCTATGATGGAGTGATTACATCAGCGGACAAGGGAAGAGCTATGGATGTTATCTGTGTGAACTTCTGTAAGGCCTTGGACACAGTCCCCAAACACATCCTTCTCTCTAAATCAGAGAGGTATGGAATTGATGGGTGGACTGTTCGGTGGATGAGTTGGTTGGATGCTTACATCCAGGGGGTATTGGTCAAGAGCTTGAAGTCCAGATGGAGACTGGTGACAAGTGGTGTCCCTCAGGGGTCTGTATTGGGACCAGTACTCTAATATCTTAATCAGTGATGGAGACAATGGGGTCAGGTGCACCCTTGGCAGGTTTGCAGATGACACCCAGCTGAGTGGTGTGGTTGACAAGGCTGAGGAACAAGGTGCTATCCAGAGTGACCTGGACAGGCTTGAGGAGTGAGCCCATTTGAATCTCACGAGATTCAGCAAGGCCAAGTCCAATGTCCTACACCTGGGCTGGGGCAACCCCTGGTATCAATACAGGCTGGTGGATGAAAGAATTAAGAGCAGTCCTGCAGAGAAGGGCTTGGGGGTACTGGTGGAGGAAAAGCTGGATGTGAGCCAGCAATATGCACTTGCAGCTCAGAAATTCAACAGTATCCTGGGCTGCATCAAAAGCAATATGACCAGCAGGTCAAGAGATGTGATTCTTCCCCTCTACTCTGCTCTTGTAAGACCCCACCTGGAGTACTGTGTCCAGTTCTGGAGTTCTCAGCACAGAAAAGATATGGAGCTGTTGGAGCAGGTCCAGAGGAGGGCCACAAAAACAATCAGAGGGCTGGAACACCTTTCCTGTGAGGGAGGGAGTTTTTTTCAGCCTAGAGAGAGAAGACTCTGGGGAGACTTTCAGTACTTAAACACTTCAATACTTAAAGGGGGCTTATAAAAAAGACAAAGACAAACAATTTTTAGCAGGGCTTGTTGTGCTAGGACAAGGGGTAATGGTTTTAAACTGAAAGATGGTAGATTTAGACTATATATAAGGGAGACATTTTTTACCATGGGGGTAGTGAAACACTGGATTAGGCTGCCCAGAGAGGTGCTGGAAGCCCCATCCCTGGAAACATTCAAGGTCAAGTTGGACGGGGCCCTGAGCAACCTGATCTAGTTGAAGATGTCCCTGCTTACTGCAGGGGGGTTGGACATGATGACTTTAAAGGTCCCTTCCAACCCAAACCATTTTACAATTCTGCATGCAGGATTTAGTGATTAAAAATAAGTTAGTTGCAAGTAGCTATCCGTCACTTTCTTTGACAAGATAAAAGTCACTCTTAGTGTGCAGGTGTTGTAGTAACCAAGTTACATTCAAAAGAATTGGTGAATCCTGTGTGATGCTTCTGGAAGAGTGCAACAGTTAGAAAAGTGTTTTTTTATCATGATTCTGAGGAAGAGAAACAGGAAACGGGCATTAGGCCTTAGTCATTCTTCCCTCTTGAGGATTACAGGCCTAAGTATAAAGTAACTTCTCAAAACATGCTGTTGTGTGGCACTGGACTATTTTAAGAATCTAGGAAACAGGATCAGGACTTGATTTTTTTTTTAAAAAATATATTTAGCATCTCAAAAGGCCACATAGTAAATAAAATTGAGATTCTCAGGCTTTAAAGTAAACTTTTTGATCATACAGTATTAGAAGTTGTTTATGCTGTGATTATTGCATGCTATTTTGATGCTTTTAGATATATTTCTAAAGAAAAGAAATACACCAAAGGTTTTGGTGCACTTGGAGCTTGATAAATTTGATTGATATTTTTGGGTTTTATTTGGGTCTGTGGGGTTTTTTTGTAGAGACTGCAGTAAATGCATAGCTCTAAGATGAAGTTTCAAGTGTCAGGAATGTAACCATTTTCTATTTTTACACTTGGCCTCATTTCTATTTTCTTTTGCTAAAGGCAACAGTCATATGTTGTTCTGTTGCTGCTGGAAGTGAGTTACTTAAATAACTTGAAATGTTTGTGTGCAGTAAGCATTTGAATTTAGCAGTAGCTGAAATAGTGAATATTTTGTCCTGGGCCATATTTCACTTACTCAAAATCATATGAACTGTAACTTGATCTGCTTAAGAACTATAGCTGAAGAAACTACATTTGTGGTAAAAGGTTAGGAAAGTATGTTTCAGTTCTTGTACCAAGCTTGCTTTTGTACTTCAGTATAAAAGAAGATTTCCCCCCTCTTCCCCCAGCTGTTAGAGGTTGCTTTCTGAACGTGATGCTCAAAGTAAAAGAGCATCGTATTTTTCCGTGGTTTGTTACCTTCTGGTCACCACAAACTAAATCATAGAGCATTTCCATTTATGAAGAGAAGCAGGTTTTGTTCTAAAATGTTGACTGTTTGGCTTATTCTTTATGTCAGAGTGTCTTAGTTGGCTTATGATCAGGATAATGTTAAAATTTGCAGAAACGTTTGTGTTACTAGTATGCCGTTCACCTTTCCAGACTAAACAGGATTAGATATTCTAGAAGTGAGGTTTTTTGTACATCTCTCTACAACTCTTCTAATTCTTAACATTTGATTGTTACAGCTTACATAAACCTGCTTGAAATGAGTGTTCTCTGCTAAATACCCTTGTACAAAGCTGTGTATTGTAGCAGTGAGTTTTGCAGCCTGGTCACTTTGTTGCTCGCTAATTCCTGTGAAATATGTGCATGGACAGCAGTTTCTCTTCTGAAAAACAGGTGCATGATACAGACTCGGGGAATATCAGACATCTGTATGCATTAAGCATCACTGATTCACGTCTGTCTTACGAAGTCCTGATATTTTAGTCTTGCCAGTGAACAAGCCGCTATTACCTGGTACCTCCTGTTTCTGTGGGTATTAGGCCCTCTAGAGAAGCTTCTCATCTTTCTCTTTTCTCTAAGCCAGTCTGTGACAAAGCAGTACTCTTTGACTAGTTTATAGACTTAAAATGGCTGTAGCCTGGGAATAGGCAGATCTGTAGGCATGCCTCTCAGGAGCTGAGACCTTTAAAAGAGTGTGCTGTAAGAGGACTGGCAGATCCTTTCATGGACACTGCTGTCAGAGGAAGCATAGGGGATGTGTTGGAGATCGGGTTAAGCTGACATCCTTTGCTTATGAGATCTTTCAGTGGAACTTTGACAGGTTACTAAACCCTCTTAGGCTCCCCAGACGTGAGACCATTTTATTCAGTGTATTACAAATAATCACCACAAAACATTTTGGACTGATGTGGGTAGAGAAGCAATATTGTTTTGATAGCTACAGCTGATGGGATACTACAGGATACACAGAATCAGGGCAGAGCTAGTATTCATTCACTCATAAAGGTATATGTACAACCTCTTGAAATGTAATCACCAGTTTGCATATAGCTGACCTCTAATGGTAAGCAACAAACTGGCAACTATTGTTTTGTTGACATCTTATCACCATGTACTGTGAAAAAAGTGTGCTGTTCTGCTCTGCTCAAGTACTATTACCAGAAACTGCCTAGTTCCACTGTTCGAGCTGCGTCATATGCTGCCATAGACATCAGTTCTTGTTATTGTCAGCCAGGTATTCAGGCTTTTGTTAGCAGTTAACACCGCTCTCTGAAATTATTGAAATAATTTAGACATTGTTTAATTTTGTAGACAGTATCACTGGACTGACACATAACAACATCTAGTTCTTAGTTTTTTCTGATACTAGCTAACAGCATCTTGCTGCTTTGGAAAACCATTTTCAGAGCATGTAAGAGGCTATTTTCTTATCAGCACTTTGGTTCATCTGCTTCAGAATATGAGGAGAAGCTGGTTCCGGGGACTAAGCAGCAACAGGTTATTAATACTGTCCATCAATAATGGACAAACTCTTCATGCCTGACAGACTAAAGTGTTCTGCACAGGTGATAATGTCAGGTGCTTAAAATCTCATGAGGCTTTTGCAAGGATGAGCTACTTGGAGTATTCCAGATCTGTTTACCATCTCATCAGCTGCTCATCCATGGAGACTTTCTTATTTTACATGTAAGAGCATTTCTTAACAAAAGTTTTATGGCAGATACTGACTGAATTAAAACTTAGTGTGAAATTAGGTAATAGCAAATCCTTTTAAGAAAAAGTAGTGTTTCTGTGTTTGGTCCCAATTTAAAGGTTTTTGTAACATGAATGACTAGATTAAAAATGTTTGTAGGTATGGAAATGCCAGAGATGTCATGAATTTGATGTGGGACTTGAGGGGAAGATAATTTTGTGCTGATGATCAACAGGTACTCTTTGCTAGCTGTTAATGAGTCAGTAAACTAGGGCAGTGAGACAGCTTTCCTGTCTCTCAGCTGGGAGTTTTTACAGGATATAAAGGTCAGTTAGAAACCCAAAGGGTATTCTAGGATGTGAAGAATGAAGCTGGGTCTGTGGTGGCCATAGCTAGAGCTATTAGAGAATCAAGCACAGCCCTAAACAGAGAGCACAGTTGAGGACTTGCTCTCTGCAGGTTTAGGGCTGCTTTAGTACTTAATGGGTATATATCTACACCTTTAAATTTCAGAAGCTATCATGTACTTTAGATTTCATCTCAGTATGGCAAGCTACACTGCTACCTATCTTGGGTAGAAATGGTGAACTCTTCTTTATTTTCAAGTAGTCATTCAGAACATGTTTGTGGTGTCACAGGTGGAGATTTTGAAGAAGAAACTGATTCTGAAGCCTGGGAGGCTCAGCTTTGCAAACATTTTTTGATTGTCCAGATTTTAAGCAGTAAGAAGTGAATCAGGATGTGGTGTTAAGCAAAGCATTAAAAATTCCATCCAGGAAATACATAGGATTCTTTGCTCTGTAATAAAAGGTGGTGAATTTTTAATGTTTTTATCAGCATACTTGAAACAGGTCTGGCATATAGAACTGGTATATAGAAAATGTTCCTTTCAGCATTCAATCCTTGCCACTATGTGGCAGGTAGATAGAAAGATGATAAAAACAAATCCAGTACAGAAGAAAGCATAGACTACAGAAAGGAATGTGTGCCACTCCAAAGAAGAAAGGGGGGGGG
>VZRW01010244.1:39038-75578 GCA_013398125.1 Aegotheles bennettii | reverse complement strand
GGAGGGTAGGGGGAAACAGCAAATTTGAAGCTGCTTGTAGTTTCTGGAAGCTTCCATTTGGTTTTATGGAAAGGTTTTAGTGCTGTTTTGATAGAGACCTATTAAACATGTGGAAAATGATTCATTAGAGTTCTGAGAAGGGTCTTCATTTATTTAACCATAAAAATTGTTTTACAGTGATCCCCATAATGTAAACTTAGAAACCAGCTTCATTCTGATAGCTTAAACCTTGGGCATCTGTACCAAGGGCATTTGGACCTTGTGCATCTGGATTGTGTTTGTGAATTCCTGACTCTGATTTTGCACAAATAAGCATGTACAAAACAGGAATGTGCTGAATTGTGTTGGAGTACTCTCGGAGAAAAGATTACATTCATATTTTTAAAAAGAATCCTCAGTGAAATATGCTTGTTTGAAGAGGCAGGTGAAATTTTTTTCAAAGGTGATAATACAGCAATACAATTAAAGAGTCAGGGATGAGTGTGTCTTGGTTGTTTTGGGTTTTTTCTTCGTTAAATGGGTTACCTAGAAAATGTACCAAGGTTCATGATGGTTTTTTTCTTCTTCTTTTGGCTATCTGATTTTGTAATTAAAGTTAACAACTAGCTCACTATGGATATTCTATTCATATCAAAGTAGTGGATTAAATTTTTTTTGTTTTCCTTTCTTGCAGTCTTCTGTTGCCATTTTGCTGGTAATTCATGCAACATTAAACATGTTATCATCTGGATTTTATAAATTTAGTGATTAATAATGTAATAACTGCAAATAAAATACAGATCTGAGAGAGTTACTTTGAAATGAATATGCTGTGTAGAATTCATGAAACTTGCTAGTCACTTAAGAGCCAGCAAGCTGTTGAAAACCTCTTGGTTTAAGGAATTCATACTCCTCTAGCAAATATGGCAGGCATTAGGAGGAGCTCAGATACTCAGAGGGGTTTCCAGTGCTGAATCCAGAACAGAGTAGTGTGTGATTGTGTCTGCATTAGTATTCTGGTTCAACTCAAAAGTGAACATCTGAGAAGCCTTTTCTGGACTCTGCCACTCACCTGACTGTTTCCCACTGTGGGGCGATTTCAGAGCATGCAAACCCATTTCCTTTCAAATGTAACTAAGTTGGTACGTGCCTCAACTGCTGTTGGACATTTAGTTCTCAGGATGAGACTAGAGCTAGTCCAAAGACAGTTACTGTCCCGTCACCTCCCCTTGTCTCCACTCCCCCACACCCCCAATATATATATAGTATGGGTGATACGTTCTTAGCACTGTTTCCAGTGCCTGTGTAAACTCTTGAAGTTGCATCGCTTGCTAATATGGGCAGCCCATGTTGACATCTTAAAGCTAAACTGAAAAACATTGGATTGAGGTAAAATCTGAAGGGCATAAGGTCAGCTGTCCCGATTCCTAATAGTTTTGCTTAGTCAAATGACCCAATACTAAGTATATTTCATCACTCTCTAATAGCTGTTGATTTGTTCCACTTTTCAAACTCAAGTTAAATAGATATGTTTATTTTCCAGGAGTCGTTAGTGATGTGCTTCTGAAAGAAGAACTTGAGAATTCATCACATACTTACACGTTTGAGAAAACTCTCCTCCTAATGTATTTTGCAAACTAACTGAATTATAGAAATTCAGCATGGGAGGAGCTGTGAGCGCGGGAGAAGACAACGATGACTTAATTGATAACTTGAAAGAAGCTCAGTACATTCGCACTGAGAGTGTGGAGCAAGCCTTCAGAGCAATCGATCGTGGTGATTATTATCTGGAAGGATACAGGGACAGTGCTTATAAAGACTTGGCCTGGAAGCATGGAAATATACACTTGTCAGCACCTTGCATTTATTCTGAAGTCATGGAAGCACTGAAGCTTCAGCCTGGATTATCTTTTCTAAATCTGGGTAGTGGAACTGGATACTTGAGTACAATGGTGGGATTAATATTAGGTAACTTGAACATTTTTATTTTAATATAGTGTTTCTGCATATTTTTGGAAGATTATACTTCTTTAAAAATGACAGTACCATACTTAAGACTGGGTGTTTGAAATGTGTTGTTAAAATACTGTATGTTATCCACAAGCTGTTCACTGACATTACTGTTCAGTGACGTTTCATACGGAGGGTTTTGGAAGAGGCAATTGTTGTGTTTGCCTTTCTGTAGTCTAAAATTCTCACCTGAAAGGAAACAGTCCTTTTGTTGTTTAACAGGAAAAGACATAGAGGAACAATTTTTGAGGACTAAAATTTTAGTCTGCATTTGCACCATGTGTATACCATTACTCTAGGTTACTGTTTTGAACTTCACTTTATGGAAAGAAAAATCTAAATTGTAAAGGCTAATGACTGTTGAAGAAACTGAATTGAAAAATGTATCTCCATCAGTGTGCAAACAATAATTTTAAAATACATTTATTTAATCATTTCATTAGGGAGAAAGTTTTGGGATGCAGACTGATAAGACTGTTTAAGCACTGCAGGTCTATAGGGTTTTTAAAACTATATTAGCAGATTAGCACTGTGGTTTTTTTTCTTCTGTTTCCCAATACATTTCCTATATGGAAAAAAGATGGAATTAAATCTTACTGTCTACAGTTAAATTTTAAAACCTACCTTAGAGAGAAGAATGCTTTAATTCCCCCCATTACCCAATATTTAGAATGCAAAGCATGTGTACAAACAGGTTTGGGGGTTTTTTTACATTAATTTTAATATGTAGTTTTCATAGATACAATTTTATTGACTGTATTGCATCAGGTTTTCGTATTTCCTTGGTTACAGAAACCTTGCTGACAAGTAATATACAGATTTAACATATATTTATTTATATACACAACTGAGGTCTGAAGAGTTGATTTGTTAATTTTTGGTTAGTTGAGTTTCTTTCTGTCATCTGTTCTTATTTATTAAGGAGTAGAAATTATCCCTGATAGTACATAACAAACATCACTTGTTGGCATCTCTGTCAGTATCTTTTGTTCCAGTTAATACCAATAAATTCAACAGATTCTACTGTTCTCTTGTGGAAACAGGAATTATGTTCATTCACAGGTAAAATTTTTTTAAAAATGTATATCTACTCTTAGTGGTCCTTCGCCCTTTTCAAGAGTGTGTAAGAGAGTCGGTATTTTTAATTAGCTTGTAATATTTTGCAAGTCAGCATTCTATTTCAATGTTAAAACAATCAGTTACTGCATTTTTTTCTCTAGAGTTTGTTCACGGTAGTGAGTAATAGTATTCATTTATTTCGCTGCCTTGTGGAAAGCTGTGTTCTTAACTACAGTGTTTATAAAAAGAAATTGTGGTTTATTTATATTGCACTTGTATCTGTGTATTTATCTAACATATTTTGAGTGGCTGTTGGTTGGCTGTTGAATGCTCCTGGTTTTGACCTCTTCTTATCAAGCAGAACTCCTATCCTTCAGAATATTATGTGCAGAGTTGAAGAAATTAAACAGGAAAGGACTAATCTTCTACAGAGGGTGAGATTGGCTGAGAGCCCCTGAGGAGCATGGTTACACTGCCGATGTTCCCGCAGAGCCAGCTCGGGTGTTGATACTTCTCTAGCAGTGCTGAGGAGCCTGGAGCAGTGTCTGCCTAGCTACTTACAGAAGCAGACTTCCCATGTTTGTGTGGTGCTGTACCCAGTCTCCACAGTCTGCTTAGTGCTGTAATGTGGTTTGAGTGCTAGACTGGGGCACGGAAGGTGTAAATACAATTTGTGTGCCTTTAATTTCTTACCCTGCTCTCTTTGATAAAATTACTAGTTACATATAATAATTGTTATTTATTTTAGCATTTGTTTAAAACTAAGGAACAGCTGCTTTAAGAAGAATAAACAGGTATAATTTTCTGACATAATAAACCATACATATTTTTAAAAGTTCACATTTTTTTAAAAACTGATTTCAGTGTGCACTGCAATTAGTAACAGAGACAGTAGTTGGGTGTCTTTCAATTTGACAGTGTAGTGAGTAGTATTTCTGCCATGTTGACAGTGTCAAAATGACTAGATTAAATTAGCAAATAATTTCAAACTGGTGAAGACTTATAAGTATAGCAAGAAACTAAAAATCCACCTCACCGCTCCATAGAGACTAAATTAACTGTTGTTGATAATGTTAAGATATAAGCGTAGTTCAGACTAGATGGTGGAAATGCTAGCTCATTCTGCTGTCAGAGGTGAGTTGATTATGGAGCGTGGCAGAGAAGTTGGTTTCAAATTTTTATGATTGCTGACTCTTTGCTTAAATGTACAGCTGTGACTTTACTACTGAAAGAAGAGAACATGTTTCTCGTATTTCTGTTTGAATTATGAATAATAGGGTTTATCGTTATGTCATGGTGTCTTACATTTATAGATTTAATTTCGAGCTGTTGGAGCATCTGACATTTACAGGTTTTTTAGTTCTTTGTTATTCAAAATTCAGTATTGAAAGACGTGTATATGAATTTTGGGACAGAAGATGTCAATGCTTTTTTAATTTACTTTAAATTATGAGGTTAAAGGAATAACAATAATTTTCAATTAAAGAGAACTTACCATGAATGCTGCTGCATGCTATGGCAGTGTCACTGGTTAGAAATATCATGGCCTATTACTGTGCAAGGGAAAATTAAATAAACAGCTGGAAAGGGATTGCCTATGCTAATTCTTTTCTTAATTGATAGATAATAAACTAAATCTACAGTAGGTATGAGTGTCAACAGAAGCTACATGTTTTCACAATGTCTAAGAACATCTCTTGGACTACCTACTTACCTCTTGTGTGCCATCAGAGAGGACTTAGGAGCACTGCCTATGGTAACCTATTGGACTGCTTTTATTTCACCTTGTAGAAAGTGTTTTAAACTATGTTAAGGATTGCAATTCTTAATCAGCTTAGTGGCATATACTGTTTTTTTCTTGCAGTGAAATTAAACCTTTTTCAGTAACCCTAAGTCTGTTTTGTTAATTGGTGTCCTAGAAAAGACAAATTGAATTCTGTTTCATTGGAGTAACATCTTTGAGCTAAGTATTTAAGAAAGATTTAGAATGCAGTAGAGGGTATAAATGTAAGTTTTGTCTAATCTTATTGATGTTTACTTTCCCTTCTTCCCCTTCCCGTTCCTTTTTCCAATTCTATGCTCCAATGACTGAATTCCCTGGGCTATGAGTGGATGTTAAATATAGAATCCCCACAGCAAATGTGACTTATCTGATTCAGATTCCTTCCTGATGAGGATAATCCTCATGATACTGTCTCATGATTTTTGTCTTGTTCCTGAAAAATAGCACTAACTTTTGGCACACAAATTGACTTGGAAATATATTTTATTGCAGGAAAGCAGTGTTGCAATTGTCATGGAATTGTGATGAGTGAACATAATGTGGCCAGTGTCAATGTTCTAGGTGGAAATTAATTATTATATAGTGAAATCAGGAACAGACTTCTGTTTTTGTAACCTGCAAAACAGAAGAGCAGATATGGCTAAGAGATATAATACCTGATCTCTGAATTTTCAAAAGCTGAAAATTTTGCCATAAGAAAACTTTTTAAAATTTAAATACCAAAATACAGAGTAAGTGATAATTTGAAATTGTTGTATTCCAACTAAATACTGTGTTGAAAAAGAAGTTGTTCAGACTGACTTTAAGTGTAGTCAGATTCATTTTTTTTCTGCATGCTTATGAAGAAAATTCATTCTATAAAACTGTTTTGCCACAGTTCTGTCCCTGTTCTTTCACTGATCCTTTTGCCTTCCTCTTAAGCACTGGTAATGCGGATGCGAAAAATAACTTTGTCTAGCATTGTTTGGAGACTTCTGTGTTCTGTGTGATGTTAGTGCTTTCACAGGTGAAAGATACAATGCTGTTCCATGTGGTTGTGCTGTGTGTAAAGAAAAGAAAACAAACAACCAAAAACCACCCTGCTGTTTTTATTTACAGGACCTTTTGGGATAAATCATGGAATAGAGCTTCATTCAGATGTGGTAGAATATGCCAAGGAAAAATTGGAGAGCTTCATAAAATATAGTGATAGCTTTGATAAGTAAGTATCTAATTTGTCTAGTTCACTTTGCAGCAACATTTTTGTTTTTAAAATGAGTGCGTCATTGCTTACAAGATCAGGGAGGGAGAAGAATGGCATCACACAATCAAAACATAAAACTTCCAGTTTGTGACAGTAGTTCATGAGGTAAGTTAAGGCTTAAGAAAGCACGTCCTAGATGTGTGGGAGTTTTCCTGCTGTGTAATACTTAACAAAATTGATTTCCCTGCACTTTGGCGGTGTATATACATATACACGCAGATGTACGTATGTGCATGTATGTGCATATATACATATGTACTGAAGAGAATGATGTGATATGCAGGTGTCTTCGTCTGCATGTATAGAGTAATTTGTGTCCATTAAGTCAATTTTTATTATATAATTGGACATAATTTTTCTGTACAGTATTAATTTTTTTCTAATCTACCACTATTGATCTAGACATAAGTAAATTTATCTGAATGTCTTCATGTTTATTAGCTGGAGAGATGGGTTTAGGATTATTTTTCTATGATCATAACATGACTCATTTTTTACTGGTTTAGTTCAGTATTTCAGAGCTTTGAACGTTATTGATTCCACCTACTCAAAAATTTTTTATTAGTAGTTTTAAGTCGGCCCATAAGAATCTGGATCTTGGGCCCTTCTGCGTCTGTGAAAGGGAAAGGATGGTTCTAGCTAGGGTTGTTGTTGTCTGCTTTTCCTTACAGGCAATAAGTTCTCCAACAGTGATAAGGTAGCTTCTGGAACTGCAGAAAAGCTTTTGAATTTTAGGAGTAGCCTAAGAATTGCAGAGAAAACTCTTTCTATCCCTTTACCTTTATTATAATGTGCTTTACAAACTGCCATGCTCATGGTTATGTTGAATTGAGCTCAATCCGCTTTTTTCCATACTCCAAATTTTGGGAGCTCTGGTCTGACCACAGGCCTTCTTCCTTATGTTCTGAAGTAATGGAAGACACTAAATTTTAAGTTTAAAGTGTCTTCCTAGCATTACCTGTACCCGAGTTCAATTCTATATTTCTTATATTGGCTATTTGATTTTAGTACCATGTTTCCTTATTAAAATAACTAAAATTATATAAGAGAAAAATATGTATATTTCATTACTACTCTCTTAATACAAACACACGTTACCTGAGGTTAATACATACAGAATTCAGAACCAATAAAAATGGATTCAGTCTAGAACTTCATGATGCACTTTATATAATGTCTTTAAAAAAATGCGTGAAATGCAGTCAGTTGTGATCATTATTAATATTACAGTAGCGACTCTAAGTTCTATGTACCTGCAAGCTAATCAATTCCTGTGCATACTTGTATTCCTGCATTCCTGTAGGTGTGTGTACTTGGACATACAAAAAGCTAGTTTTGATTGAAATGTCTTTCCAATCTGGTGATACGTTTATGTACAGAAATGAAGAGAAATTGAGTGAAGGGGTAGCAAGGAACTGCTATTGTTTAAATAAAATCTGATTAGGATATTTATGTAAATGAATATCAGAACAGTGCAGTTTACACTTTAAAACATGCAGGGACTGGAAAAAAACCCCCAAAGTTGCTAAACTTGGCCTAAGTGAATGTCAATGTTGTATGTATATTGTGTTTGAAGGAAATAAGTGATCATACATAGTAAATATTTTAAATATTCTTAAAAGAGACAGTGCTATATAAAGGCTGCGTGCTATTTATAATAGTTAAATTGATCTTTAGTTACACAGTATTATTCCAATGAAGGGGAAAAGTCAGCAGGTTGGTGAACATGATCTGAACTTTACCACTAATTTGTATATTATTATCTTGGCATATGCTGTTTAGCAATCCGCCTTTTCCTCACAACAGTAAAATACTAAGCAACAGCTGCAGAAACACCCTGCTCACCAACCTAACAAAAATTATACTTCTATGAAAGTGCTTTTTGATACAAATCTACTTGATAATAGCTGCACTGCAGCTGACATGATGCTGATTGGTTGCTTGGATTTTGTGGTTTGTGAAGAGATTTGTAACTTGTCTGCATAGCTGATTCTACCTAACTGCTTTCTTTGTAAATCCTCTGTATTTTAATGTAGTTAATGAAGATTGTGAGGGGGTTTTTCTGTGATGGGGTCCTTATATATATATATATATTTATTTTTTTAAATATAAGTGAATTTGTACTGCATGTCTTGAATTTTAATCTGCCTCTCAAAGTAATGTACTCTAGGTCCGTAAGTCTGGGTTTGATTCTTGTTTCAGTAACTTTCCTGCATCTTCATTTATGCAGTGAAAGATATTTACCCAAAATTGTGTGAACTGTGGCTTCTGAACTTAACTACTGATTTGGTCAGCTGTAGTATTTGGATGAAAGGCTACCCAAGAAAAAGGTGTGCGGTGTCCATCTACTGTTGTATACTGATGTATACTGATCAAGCGTCCTTAACTGTTTGAAAATAGATTTTCTGTGGTAGACTGGTATGAATGAAATTAATTGTCTGAGTGGATGTGTATGTGTGATGAGGAAAAATACCTTACGCTTGCCAGCAGCCTCTAACGAGGCACATGGAAGACAGAAGAAGCACAGAGACCATGATTGTTTTTCTGGCAGTAACAGAGTTATGCAGATGGAGAATTCTGTAAAACTTTGCAATGCCACTTCCCTTCATTCTTCATTCTGGTCTGAATATTTTAAGCAATCTCCTTTTGAAATAAAACAGAGGGATATAATCTTACTGGTAGATACTTGGAGAGCTTCAACCTAGATCCTAAATAAATACTTCATAACTTTGTGGTGTACCTTTGCTTGAAGCAGTAGGCCATTGGCTTTGCATCTGACTTGCATGGAGCTGGATCGTGGTTTAGGTGGGTTTTTGCCTGGTAAAGCAAGATGGAATATTGCTTTGCCTTTTTTATGGGGGAAGGATCCAGTATTATGTGGTGTAATAAAACTTTTTTCTTGATTCCTGATAAGAATGTTGTTGAAATGTAACTAATAACTTAAGACTTCTGCAATTGGGGTAGATGCTTGACCAAAGACTGGAAGCAGTGTAAAAGTAGCATGTCTAGGGTTTGAGACAATCTCTGCCTAAAGAGAGAGTGGTCTACCTCTGGTAGCTGAGCTTCTCTCAGATTTGGCCTCTTGAGCTGTTCATTGGAGGAAAAGCTTTTCAAATAGCTGTTTCAGAAAGACAAATAATTCCAGTAGTCACTTGTATCTGTATCCATATCTCACCAATCTGTAAAAATAGTTTTTCTCTAACTGGAGATGGAGTTGTTCATTCTGAGAGGTAAAATGCTGCCTGTTTTAGTTGACGACATATGTTTGCCAGTAGAAGCAAAGGAAAAGTGCCATCTGAAAGTGTTGTCATGATTAAAGTGCAGAGATTTTAGGTGTAGACTAAAATTTATCTGTCTGAGTCTGAAACATGTGTAAGGCTCTCTTTCATTCTTAAAACCTTCAGAGAGTGCATGCCAATTAAGGGGACGAAAAATCATTCCATAAGAAGGTTCTATCTAAAACACATATGTGCAAGTACCAGGCCCCACTTCACCTGTTTATTGAAGGGGAATGTGTTGTCTTTTCTGCTCCCAGTCAACTTCTAGACCTAGAATATCCAGCTCGGAGAGAGAGCCACAGGGCAAGGCTAGGTTGCCCATCTTCTAGCACCCTATCAAAAACCAAACCTGGTAAGCTGGTGAAGTCCCTGCTGTGCAAGAAAATCACCAACCCTTCTCAGGATCAAAAGAAACCACTTCAATGGTAAGTGATAAGAACCCTAGTACTACTTCTGGGATAACTGTTACGGGTGAAACGTCTTCATGAAGTCCTGTAGTAGGTTGTGTTGGCATTGAAAAGTAGTAAGCTTAATCTTCCAACAGAACATTTGTCTTCATTGAAATTCAGGGCTCCTGCTAGGACTGTGAAGGCTCGCTTTCTTTTCATTAAAGCAGGTTTGAAATAAGATGTTCCTTGTATACACAGAAAGAAAACAAAACTCCTTCCTGCCTGTGCAGCTGATTAGTGATTGCAGTAAAAATCTAAGCAAGAAAAGCAAACTGTCTTCAAACCTCACTGTTAGCTTTCTCAGTTTAAATCTTACTGGTAACTTAGTTTCCAATAGTGTAAATTATGTGGTTTTTTAGTAGTGGATGAATTCTTGTTGAGGTTTTATCTAACCAGAACACTGCAGGGACTACAAGAATTCCAGTGGGAGTCTTTGATGCTAGACTTGGGTTAAACAAAAAAGAAAGGAAGATTGTCTTTTGTAATATCCCTTTTTCATTTAGAGATATTGAAGAGAAGTACTGTTTCTAATCCTACATCTCATAAACCAGAAGGCTCAAAAAGTGAAAATTGTATCTACTCTTATCTAGGAAGGAACTAAACCTGCATTTTTAAAGTATTTGATAGTTGGAGAAATACGTATTCTTGCCTCCTCAGAACCACACATAAAATGTCTTTTAGAAATAAATAAAAAAATCCCATGGTGGACACTGCCTTTCTTTGGAAATCTCTCTTTGGTACAAGTTTTGAAGTATTTATAGTATTTGTTACATTAAACCAAGTGATGACAGTGCTCAGTGCACAGTTACTGTAAAATCTGTTGTTTCACAAAAGCTCGCAGTATAAAAAAATGACAATTTCAACCTATAAAACATTTTTCTCCTTCAGTAAATAAAGAAAGCAAATACTCTTCTGCTTCTGTAAACAGAGAAATTGTTTTCCAGACTTGTATCCATGGATATATTAGGGCCCTGGTGATAAACCGAAGTGACAGATTTTCTTCTCACCTCCCTATTCCTGTCCACCTTTCTTAAAATTCACTGTGGAATTGATAAAAAGTATTCCTTCAATATAATTCCTCATTTTACCAACAAAATTTAGATGTAGTACATAATGAAGTGTAAATTTTGTAAACCACGGTTGAAGGGAGAGTGAGATTAGTTGTAAGTATTTTTAAGAACCAGTGTTTGAATTTTTTGGTCCACTTCAATTAAACTAATGAGAATATCAGAAATTATAAACAAAATAGCTGAGGTTGTATAATAGGAGAACCAAGAAAATTTTATTCAGATATGGACATGACAAATACAAGTGAAGTAAAGATACAGGTTTCTCACTTACTGTCCTCACAGCATTGCCTGGAAGGTGAAAAAGTGTTCAAAACAAAAGTTACTGAATAGAAGTTTTGCCAGCATTGCTATCACACAAAGCCATGTCAGTAATGATCTTCATCTGTGGTTTTCGAAGAAGATAAGTTTTATGTCAGTTGAAAACCTGAAAAATTGACAAAATTATCTGAAAGGTTCTTCAAGGTTTCTTTCGGTGAATGCATTAGTGTTTAAGCAGATTCTATGAGTATTTGGAGTAAGATTACTGCTTTATGAAATTCTTATGTTTGACATAGGAGAAGCTCTAAGAGTATTGTCTTTTTAATGCAAACGGACAAAGGAGCCAGAACTTCCTAGATTAAATTATGTGTAGCTTCTCAGTCTGTCTTAAAATAGCCACAGAAAGCACTTATTTTTCAGCTGCTGTAGCTGTGTTTTAAAGATAAGCCATTTTTTTTTGTTGGTGAAAAGAGTTAAGAAACCTGTGAACGAATCTGCTAGAACTGATATTTATTTTTTCTCTCCGTTCTTTCCCCACCCTGAGGAGTCCTTTTTGTTGAAAATATGGTCAGCAGTATATTAGAATTAGGACAGCAGTATACTAGTATAGGACATAAGTAATTGTTATTTCCTTGTCACAGTAGCAAAAATAGTTTAATCTTTATCATATGTTTTCAGAGTCTACACATTTTGCAGATTCATTTCAATGTGTGGTTATTAATGGATTTGATGGTTTAAGGAAAGTTTGATATAAAGCTGATTTGATGACTTATGTTGGGTTTACTTTTATTTTTTGGAACGTGTATTAAAACCTGAGATTTTTTATGTGTGAAATTTGCCTTGCAATGCTTTTGAATTCTTTGTTCCACTGTAGTTCAAATGGCAAGTATTAATAACTTGCTAACTTTTTCTTACACATCATTAAAGTTGAAGAGTAATCCTTTGTGCCCTAAATTAAAACAAATTTAAATAAATTTTCTGTTAGGGAGGAGTTACTTGTGGCAGCTTGATGCTAGTGAATGAGATTTCAGACTTTCTGAAGGTTTGGAGTTGACTAACTGAACGAAATAAGTGTGGATGGGAAAACTATATACTAAGTTCATACTGAAATGAGTTCTCTTTCTGTAAGGGCTGTGAACAGCAAGCTAAGATATTAGTGTGGTTAGTAAATATAAAGATAGAAGTGTACTGTTAGATGATACCCTGGTATGAATGTAGTAGTTGAGAGATAAAAAAAATGTATCTGTAGTGATGCTGGTTTTAAGAGGTAGTTAATTTTTCTCTTGGCAAAAGACAGGTGTAAGTAGTTTAAGTGGTTCCTCAGTATTGCTTTTTTTAAGCATCCTGTAACATGTTTCACTGGTTCCTTCAAACACAGATGTTAAAAGTTGATTTCCTTCAAATTAATTTTTGTCCCCAATCTTACTGGACTTGATCCTTTTCAAAGAAACAAGTATGTATACCACTTAAAAGAAAAAAAAACAATTTATAGAATCACAGAATAGCTTGAGTTGGAAGGGACCTTAAAGGTCATCTAGTCCAACTCCCCTGCCATGGGTAGGGACATCCTCCACACCTCCCAGCTTGCTCAGGGCCCCATCTAACCTGACCTTGAGTGTCCCCAGGGATGGGGAATCCACTACCTGTCTGGGCAAGCTGTTCCAGTGTTTCACCAACCTCATGGTGAAAAACTTCTTCCTTATATTTAACCTGAATCTCCCCTCCTTCAGTTTAAATCCATTACCCCTCGTCCTATCACAACAGGCTCTGCTAAAAATTAGCCTGTTCCCATCTTTTTTATAGGCCCCCTTTAGGTATTGAAAGGCAGCTATGAGGTCTCCTCGGAGCCTTCTCCAGACTGAACAGCCCCAGCTCTCTCAGCCTTTCCTGGTAGGACGGGTGTTCCAGGCCTCTGATCATTTTTGTGGCCCTTCTCTGGACTTATTACAACAGGTCCATGTCCTTCCTGTACTGAGGACTCCAGAGCTGGATGCAGTACTCTGGAGAAGGGTCTTACCAGAGCAGAGTAGAGGGGCAGAATCACCTCCCTTGATCTGCCGGTCACAGTTCTTTTGATGCAGCCCAGGATATGTTTGGCTTTCTGGGCTGTGAGGACACACTGCTGGCTCATGTCCAGTCTTTCATCTACCAGTACCCCCAAGTCCTTCTCAGTAGGGCTGCTTTCAATTCCTTGATTCCCCCAGCTGGAACTGATACTGAGGGTTGCCCTATCCTAAGTGCAAGACCTTGCACTTCTCCTTGTTGAACCTCATGAGGGTCCCCTGGGCCCACTTCTCAAGCTTGTCCAGGTCCCTCTGGATGGCATCCTGTCCTTCAGGTGTGTCAACCAAACCACCCAGCTTGGTGTCATCATGTCTACTTGCACCTAGTTTCATCTTTAAGAGAGATCAGGATAACATTTTGCATTCACGAAGGTTGTGTAAATAGAAGAGCTTAGCCCAAAAAGCATCCTGTGCATCTTCAGAATTGGAAATAATTAAAGGGTAGGTTCTGTGGGTGGATGTTATGTTATGACCAGCCAATGAATCCCCTTGTAAAAAGACCCCTTCTATTAGGGTAGGTTATTGTACTATGCTCTCTTATTTTTTCATTACTATCTTGTTATCACAAAAATTCTAGATTGGTGGATATGGATACAAGAGCAACAAACTTCAATATTAATTCTTTGCTATAAATGTGTTTGTTTTTTTTTTTTTTAAATGAGTGTTCATTTTATTACAATAGTAATACTTCATTGTGTTGATAGCTATGGGAGATCTTACTTAAAAGAACATGGTCAGTAACAATCTATTGATAATTTTCTTAAAAGACAGAAATGTATTTTAAATTCTACAGAAATTACTTTAACATTTAGCTGGAAGAAAAGTACTGAGGCTATGTTGAGGATGAACTTGAAATGCCCATCCTTGGGGTTACAAAAGTGCAAAAGATGGTATGGTAGAATTAGGTTAATGGTTGTTTTATGTGCTTGAAACTGCTTGATTATCTTGAGCCATTGCTAAATATGATCTCTGTGTGCTTAAATTTATCCAATGACAAGTGCTGTTTAAACAGAAATTTTCTGTTGCTATGTTATCTATAATGGGAACTCTTAATTTCTGTTGTATTGGCTGTTGGTTCTCTCATAATCAACATACAAAATTCAATTGAAAAACCTAATGTGATTAAAACTTTTCCAGATTGTTCCAGCATTTTATTTTTGCCTTTTTTGGTGTCAGATCATTTCATACATCAAAGTATTTTTCATGGTACTTTAATAATTCTCTGTAAAGACCACCCTGGCAGTTTGGTGAAGTGTGAAAAAATGGTAAATAACACTTGGCATTTCTTAGTTCCATTTCAACTCAGTAACTGAAAAAAAAAGATTTAAGTGAAATACTGCCTTATCTTGATAGATAGTTTATGTGAGTGTTAATACTGCATGTTAAAGCAATAAACCATTTATTGTCAGCAATGTCATTAGTCTAATAAGATAGCTCAGTGTAATACAGAAGGAAATTGAATATCTGATCTGTTTTGATATCCCAAGGACATCGGGAATAAAATCAACTTGTTTAGATATAGCGACAATTAGGACTAAAAGAATTTGGGTTTGATTACGTCAGTTTCCATTGTAAAATAGTGTGGTTGACACCACTTTCACACTGTAAGACTAAGAAGCTTGTGATGCTATTGGCAAATATTCTTAAAATCACTTCCTTCTATTTGCAGAACCTTTGTATTTAAGTTTTAGGTCATTTCCTGATCAAATGTTGAAGTCTTTTATACTTAATAAAACTGAACTTTTCTTATTTTGAAAATTGCTTGGGCAATTCTCAAATTCTCTAAATCACACTTTAGTCTCTGTTGGAAGGTCATCAGAAATTATTCGATTGCATAAATAGCGGAAAATGGTACATGAATTTCAGTTTTCTGATTCAGAGGTGTGTGAATTTTTTTGTGAAAATAGAATCAACGGAAGATTCAGGGAGTGGGGAAAAAGTCTTGTAGCATCACTGAGGTTTACTTTACATGGGAACATAAGGCTTACATGGGAGGAGTAAGGTTGACTGTTGTGCAACTTAACCAGGTTTGAATAGTCCATAATTCTCTAATAAGTATGAACCTCTGTGTGCCTTTATTTCTGTCATTTTGTCACTGATCATGCCATAATACATAAAGCAGTTGGTTTTGTGGGCAGCCCGAATGAAGAGGGTTGGCTTCTGAACTCGCATCTTGCAATGACCAGACACCATTTATAACCTTTTCCTCTCATTTCTACCTGCTTGTACTTAGCTTGCTGGGTAACAGGAAGCTATTGTAAGGCAATTCTTGAACTGCCTATGTTCAGGTGGGCAGCCAGCATACCAATGCAGGCCAGCTGGGTGTGTTACCGTTGTGTGGCCAGGTGAGTTGAGTAGACTCCCTTGTTTTTCATCTGACATAGACTTGAAGAGATGTCTTCAGGAATTACATGTGCCCTAGTCCATACAGTGTCTAGGTTTGCTGTGAGTAATTAGTCTTTCAGGAAACTCCTCCTGTTGACAAATTGGGTTGAAAATAGCTGGAGCTATTTTTTTTTTAAGTAAATGGACCAACAAATAACTGTCTATTTTGGTCATAAGCCTTGTGTCTCCACAAAACTGTGCTGATAACATGGGGCATGGTCTAGCCATTTTTAAGTGCCTGTAGACAGAGTTGGTGTCCAGTGCTTAATCCATCTCATTCTTGTAGCTGTAATAGGAAGTTGCTTCTGGTGTTTTATGTGTACTTTGTGCCCTTCTGGTTGCAAGCTGTGGAGCTAAATGAGAAATTCCCTTCAACTTTTACTGTATTTGTAAAAACCACCGTGGATTTTCATCCACAGCTTGTGTACAGAGTATTTCATGTCTGGGGAATGTTTTTTGTGAGTTTTCATTTAGTCTTGTATTTTTGATTCCTTGGAAAGTTTGGTATTCCTGCTTGTTTTAAGAAGGTGTGATGAGTGGTTTCATGAGCTTCAAGGTGGTTTCTAGTAGAGGAAGCAGTTTAGGACTGACTGGTAATAAGCTTGCCAGCTTTTAGAGGAGCATTCTGGGAAGAACAGATGATGTTGTGAAAGTTGCCAGGTCAGTCAGTCTTCATTTTTCTATAACTAACCTGGGACTGTTTCAAGATTTAAAACTGCATTTTAGAAAAGAACCATGTGCCCCTCTCTCTCTCCGGCAGCCTCCTCCCCTTGAAATTTTGAAGCCCACAAAGGTAATTTGCTCAAACTTATAAATTAAATTGTTGTGGTGGTGCTTGACTTATACTGTAGGCAACCTGAAAACTATAGCATGAACTGCCTGATTGACCTTCACTGAATGTAAAAGATACATGATAGTCCAAGTGCTTATGAAATGAGATGGCTTCTTCAGCAAAGTGATCGGTGCCTTGGGTTTCATTTTCTTCCCAGCACTTAACCTCATCTAATGTATTTCCAGCTCTTTCTGTATTAATCTGAAATTATTTCTACCACAGTTCAGGCTGAGATACTGTCTAGTTGTGTGTAAAAAGGCAGTCGTTCCCCACTCCTCCTCCCTTGCCTTTTTTTCCTTAGATTACTATTTGTAGCTTTCGGTTTTTCCTCTGGATTTGGATGAGGAAACAACTTAATGGACATTTGATCACATGCAGCGCATGAGAGGGCTGTGCAATAGTTGTTAAAGAATTCTGAGGTCTGTCTGTGACTAGTCAAAGAAGGAAGCATTGCATTCTTTTCAAGGTGAAGCCATCCCATCTTGAGGAAAAAATGTACTTCAAAAACTTCAGTTTAATAAAATTCTGATTTGTTTGTGGCAGTGCTGTGGATGGGAAAGTCAGCCAAGCCTTATAGGCAGCATCCGTAATCAGTGAAAGCTGCCAAGCTCCACTGTAACTGAAGAAATACAGATTTGAATATTGTCAGGTGTTGTACTGGGATTTGCTACTGCTAGCCAAGTGAAAAAAACAAATTATTTTTCAATGACAGTCAGCTGTAAAGTTCATAAAATGGCTACATGTATTTGAAGAAGTCTTTAGAAAAAATCATTCCTTCTGGATGAAGTTTGAGATGCATTGGCTTTTAATATTGCCAGATGAAGTTTACAAGCCGTTTGATGCAACAATGAGGTGTTAGGTTTTACTTTTATTTTTTTTTCCAAAGAAAACCATAAATTCTTTCTATGAGCTACTATGTAACCTCTCTTCTTAATTTTAAAGTGCTCAGGGAAAATCTAAAATTCTTTGCTGAAGCAATTTCTTTACGAAAAGGTAAATTTCTTTTATTATGGTGTTAACAACTGAACCAATAAGGTGCTGCAGACATTTGAAAAATGTCAAAAAATATCAGCGTAATGGAGAATATATGCAGTTTTGGCAATAAAGCTCTATCCTGTACGTCTTTCCTTCGGTATTTTATGCAGTAACAAAGAGTACTTGCAGTCCTTGCAACTTGTGTTATAAACTTAGGCCCACTTAAAAGCAGTTATATAACTTACTTGCTGATGAAAATTAGAACAGATGCTTCTAAAATATATATGTATTGGTCTTGCTTTATGTGTGATCAAAAAATGATAGCTTTCCATTAAATCTCTTTTTTTTTGGGGAAAATTGGATTGGGCTCAAGGTAGAAAATGGGGAGATGGAGGAAAACAAGTCAAAAGCCTAATTTTTTTAAAATGGAGAGATGCTATTAGGAAACAAACTGTCTCAATATTTATTCAGTAACTTGGATATTGCATATTGTTGATGAATGTACTATTTTAAAGGCACTTTTATGCTATGGCTTGTAAGGTTTTTTTAAATAAATCTATTTGCTTGCTGTTAGGAAGTCTGGTAATGCTTTGAAGCGTTTTCTGTTTTGCGTAATACATAATCATAACTGCATGAGAGTTTTTCTTTGGTCCTGGATATGGCAGAAAAAAACAGATTATTTTCAAAGTAGTATTGCCTTAATACAGACTTCTGAAGTACGTATGCTAATCTTTTTTCATTACATAAGGGAAGATGTGAAAAATATTTTTGTCTTTATTTAGACTGACTTTCCTAAAAAAATCCTAATTTGAAATGTGTCCCTTCTTTGTGTTTTTTTTTTTTCTTCCCCTTAGATTTGAGTTCTGTGAACCTGCCTTTGTGGTTGGTAATTGTTTGGAAATAGCCTCAGACAGTCATCAATATGACCGGATTTACTGTGGAGCTGGAGTCCAGAAAGACCATGAAAACTACATGAAAATTTTATTGAAAGTTGGAGGCATTTTAGTAATGCCTATAGAAGATCAGGTGACTTAGTGACAATTTCCCCTTTTTATCCTTCAGTATGAGAAATATATAATTTAAAGTGCTTTAAAATGTATATTTGATAGTTAATGTTCAGTGATGTCTTGATTCAGTGTATCATTGCAGTTAAGCATATATTAGTCTTTTTAATGAAGCCTTTAATGTTTTTCCTTTAAACTTGTAGGAAAGCATGAATATCCTGCTTCCAACAGTCTGTGACAAAACAGTCTTCAGTGAAAGTAGAACTCCATTCATAGTATTTTCTGTGTATTATACCAGTCCCCGAACTGCTTTGAAATCTCCCTGCCACACAGATGTGTTCAGTTAGTACTTCAAAACAATGAAACCATCCTCTAAACCAAGAGAGTTTATTTCAGAGAAATATGGAATAGCTGTGATTAGTGGGACATTATAAGGGGCGAAAAAAACTGAAGGAAAAAATATGGCTTATTTCCAGCAGTTTTCAGTGTTGCTTTGCCTTGTTGGATTAAACGTTTTTCAGATAGGTGTATTATTTTAATAATGCTTGGCACTTTTATCACTTTTCATCCATAGATCTCAAAAGGCTTTACTAAGGTAAGTATTGTTTTCCCTGTTTTACTAATAGGGAAATTTGGAAAGGCAGATTTACGTGACTTAAGTTGATATCCTTCTAAATACAGATAATTATTAAAATGCTTGTTGTTAAACATACTAGTTACTTTATCTTCCAAAAGTAATTATCACATTTTGTATCTGCTTTCTCAAAATACCAACATGATTTAAATGTAGCCTGCATGATTCAGTTCCATAAATACTTCTTTGCAGTATTTATTGGATTAAGATAGTCAGTTGAAATTGATGGAATCAAAAGTAGGCATGATTTGAAAGCAGAAGTAAAACTTGAGTATTTCTACCTTATATACAAATGGTTAGGAGGCTAAAAGCATTTAAAGTATAAGGAGTAGGTCTGGGTTAATCTGGCCTGCAGAGAAACAGCTAAGGGAACATTTAATTCTTGACTTGGCTTCTTAAAGGGGTGGAAAATTTACCTAGTAGACAGGAGTCCAGTTCTCCTTACGTGTGCACAGCAAACTGAAAGAAGAATGTTACATATGGTGACAAGGAGGCATTGAGCCTGCACATAAGAAAAACAATTTTTCATAATGTGTGGCTGAACTACAACAGGTGAACCAGACAGACTGGGGAATCTCAGTCCTGGGAGATATTTAACTTCATAAAAAAAGCTTGAATTGCTTGATTTAACTTTGAAGTTGGTCTTGTTCAAGCAGGAGGTAGGACTCCAGAGGTTGCTTCCAAAGTATTCTGTGATCTCTTGGAAAAATAAAAATAAAAAACAAACAAAAAAAACCCAACTTACCTTGGGCCTTAACTTTCCAGCTGCATCTCTTTCCATTGCCGAAGAGACTTAGTCAGTATTTCAGTGACCAAGTAATATTTCAAGGAATATGAAAGTCCTTTATGTTCATAAAACAGCCTTTATAAATTAATTTTGAAGCAAATAAAAGTAACTGTGTATTCGAACACCAATTTAAATAGTGTTAAGTATGACAGAACTAACCGCTGATTTATTTTGGTTTTGTTTCTATGCAGCTAACACAAATCTTGAGAACCGGACAAAACACGTGGGAAAGTAAAAATATCCTTGCTGTTTCATTTGCTCCACTAGTGCAACCAAACAGAAATGACAATGGCAAACATGACACTGTGGGACTGCGTAAGTGTCATTTGTGCTTGCTCCCTTTGGCTTGATGGGTTATTATAGTGCCACCTGGTGGTGGTTTGGAAGTGGGGAGGCTATGCTCTACAGCTAGAATATGTTAGAACAGGAACATACAGTTTAGCAAAACAGCAGCTCACTGATAAGTTTTTGTGTTCCTGGCACATGTTCTGTGTTGCTAAACAATATTGTGAATTAAAATGAACAGTGCTTCTAGCTTATTTTTCTAGACTTGTTTTCCTTTTAGGTTCAGCTTCTCCATTGCTAGCGAGGTTTAGATAAAATAGCAAGCTAATATTAGGTTTGTCAGGAGTACTAAATTTCTGATGGCCTCCCAGAGAAAAATGTTTCTTCTCTACCCCCTGAAGTGGAACAAGTCTCAACTGGAGCTGTGGTATGGTAGGATATTAATAGCTGAGCATGCTTGTGTCTGTCTGCAACTGATACAGTCATGCCTAACTGTTTTTTAGTAGTTATTTGGGTTGGCTTTCTAGCTGCAATGCTTTGAATTAGATTAGTAAAGGTATTCAGAAAGTCTCTGAAAGTACATGTTGCCAAGATTATAAGATAGCATGATAAGAGGAAGGGGGAAAAAGTGACAAAGAAAGGTGTAGCATTGAAACTTTCTGTCAGAGTAGTCAGGGCTAGGAGTAGAGTAATACACAGAGCTTCAGTAGCATATGGGAACTTTAAATAAACCTAACAAATTGCCTAGAATATAACAACAGCTTTTCTCTCCTGTTTTGTTCTGGTAACATATAACCAAGGGGAATTAATCCCCGTGTCTTCTTCACATGTTTCTCCCCTCCATACACATTTTTAAACTGTGAAACAGGTATAAACCCTTCAGGAGTCCAGGATTCCTATCAGGTTGCATTGCCTATAACTACTGATCTAATTTTGAGTGTGTATGAGCTTGTCAAGGATAGTTCTTTATTATATAGTACCTTTACTTTTTTTTGTTCGAAGTATAGAAGATCCTCCCTTTATGTGATCAGTTCTTTTGCAGCAATTATTAATTTTGTTTGTGTTAACACTTGCTTTTTGAGACCTTACAAGTTATTTCCTGAAATTAACTCGTTAATACAAGATCATTTTTTTTCTCTGTAGTCCGTCATAGATAGGCTGTATCATGACTAACAGTGAAATACAGAGGTGACTTGTCAAACTTTCTGGTCTTACTATGTTTTTAGGTAGTCTAATTCGCTAGAAATAGAAAAGGATTTTCAGCTGTTCTTTATCATCATTCCTGAATTTTCAGAATGAAATAATGCAGATCAGTAGCATTCAAAACTGAACTGTAGTACGATAAAGTTGTTTTCTGTAAGTAGCTTAATATAATAACTTCAAAATGACTTTTTAGTATGAAGAGGAAAATCCTACTGCCGTTAATTTTATGCTACTTGGTGTAGGAAGAAAAATGACAAGCAAGAAAATTGAACAGGCTGCAGAGTTTTGGTTGGTGTACTACTTTGGTTTTGTTTTCCTTGGAATTAGCCAGCCACAGCTGATCTAGATCAGGCATCCACCAGCCCAGCAACACTTAGTCATCACCTGCCTGTCATTGGAAAATACATGCCTTTTGGCTTTTTGTTACTGTTTGGTTTTTTTTCCCTTCAGGACCTTGGTAATTTTGTTTTCTTTTCTGCTGCAAGGATATCGATGACTTACCTCATTGGTCAGCTGTGAAGTTGACATGGCCCTTCCTTGTCAGTTGGGTTCAGTAGGGAAAAGCATAGCGAGTAGAAGAGGAAGGCAGAAGAATAGCACTTGCCTAAACAAATTTGACATAAGGGTAGAAATTATTTCCTAGCAGCAGGATCTCAAAACAGTGCCAGCAGTAGGTCCCAAGACTTGGTACATGCCTAAAGGTGACAGTATTTGTTCTATGCTTTCTTAAATTTGTTTTAATAACCTGTTCATGCTTTTTACTTGAATATCTGTCAAAAGACCTCTTAGTTTCTTAGACTGTGTATTCTCTCTAAAAGATTAATTGTATTTCAGAAGTAATTTTCTTCACAAAGCTGAGTCCTTTACATATGTCTGTGGAATGGAAGTCTTTAGTAGTGAATATGCCACAGGGTTTGTTAAGGTGGTTCTATCGACCCTTGTTTCATTTGCGTATTGTATCATGTACTAAAATTTCAAACATTAATCTTACCGCCTTGCAGCTAATTTTTTTGCTAGAAAGAAATTTTGCTTATTGTGTATAACTTACGTTCTCTTTCATTTTAGCTCCATGTGCCGTTAGGAATCTCCAGGACCTTGCTCGAATATATATCAGACGCACCCTTAGAAACTTCATAAATGAGGAGATGAAAGCCAAGGGTATTGCTCAGAAGGCTCCTCCAAAACGAAAACGGAGGAGATGTCGTAGACGCAGGATTAACACCTATGTGTTTGTTGGTAATCAGCTTATTCCTCAGCCTCCAGATAGTGAAGAAGATGAAAGAATGGAAGATGATAACAAAGAGGAGGAGGATAAAGATCACACTGAGGCCTTGAAGCCAGAAGAGCCTCCTCGAAATCTGTTGAGAGAGAAAATTATGAGTCTACCATTACCTGAATCTTTAAAAGCATACTTGACCTATTACAGAGAAAAATAACTTGTGTTAAATAGAAATAATGCCTACTGATAGTTCCTTTATTCTTGAAAATGTAGCATTTATTAAGAAGTAGGTGGACAAATTATTATTAGTCTTTCATCAAGACTGAAGTACAGCGATAAATCATAACTTATCTGTCCTGTCTTTGCTACAAGGAAGACTTGCATTCAACAGTAGAATCCCTTTTTAAAAATCTATTTTTCTTTAAATTTTGAAAATGCTGTTTTAACTCTGATAGAAATATATATTCCATTATGCAGCACTAATCAGTATTTTGCATGGTAAGTCTTTTGATCCCTAACAGATTTGTATTGATAAAAGGATGAGTGAAATTTTATATATGCTGAATAATTGTTAAACATGTGCATCTGACTTGATGAGCAATTTCTCTGTATTTATTATTAGGGGAACATTTTAAACATGCAGATGCTTATCCTCTAATGTCATAATCGGACCCTTTTTAAAGTTTATTTTACTATGGCTTTGTTGCAATCATTATTACTATGTTGGTTTAGATGTATTCCAACACCACCAGTGCAATAAATGTATACAGACACTGAATGAGCTGGCTTTAATGAAATATGAAAATGCAAGTTCTGAAATGTCAGATGACCCTGCTACTTCTGTATTTGTATCTTTTGCCAAAAGATCTTGAGAAAAGTAACAGCTTCTCTCAGAGCCTTAAAGAAACATAATAATTGATAAAGCAATGCTTACTTCAGCTCTGCTTATATTCAAGTCCATTCTACACTTTCAGTATTTCTAACTAGAGCCACTTCCTCATTTGTGGGAAGTTTAGGACAGTACATTTTGTTTATTTCTACAGCTCATTTCTACAGCATTGAGTCAAAATGTTTGATAATACAAGATTGTAATTTAGATTTCAGTCATCTATATTTACTGCTTTTAAGTAGAGGTAGAATTTCAATGAAGTTTAGTTTATATTGCTTATTGGGATAGCTATAATAGTAGAAGTTAGAATTTGTTCAGCAAATGCACTTTAGTAAGTGAATTTTATACTTAACATGCATCTTCAAGAAGGTAGACTTGTGCTAGCCTATATTTTGTTTCTGAGCATGGCTCTTAGCACAAAAATATTTATAAAAACATATGCATCTTTTGGAAACCTAAGAGTAGCAGTGCAACTGTGGGGACCCACAATAGTGCTGATTTAGATCCTTCTATGATTTTTCCTCTTCTAGTTGTGAAGTTACTTGCAATTCTCATTTTATCTTTTGTTTGCGTTTACCATCTTAATTTCTTCATTCTGTTGTAACATAACCATGAGGGAAAACACTGTTTATTAAGAACCTGGCACGATATGCATTGAAAGCCACAGTCATTGGAAGCGTATGCCTGTTGGACCCAATGAAAAACATTCCTCTTGAAATATCCTGCACGATTCATTTTATAATACTGGTAACACTTTTGTGTAATAACAATAAAACAAAATAATCACATCTTTCTAAAACAGTACATGTTCCTAGTCCAAGTATTTATAACCAACCAATATTTATGTGGTCTAACAGTCCAATACTGACCTCAAAATACATAAGCATTTTGTTGTATCTGAGGAGGAAGGTAATACATAGTCCTGTGACACTGACTCTTTATGGTGCATTTCATGCTGTAGTCCCTTCTTTTTAAGGTACATCGTGGTATTGTTTTAAGTGGAACTTCATGAAGGCCTGTTGTACCAGCATGTGGAGTTACTTTCCACAATATATTTACAATATAAGTAAACAAAGCTATTTCAAGTACTTAACCTGACTTTATTTTAAAAGCAGGAAAAACTAATAAATTGTTTCCCAAAATAATGATACTAATAAAGTAATTGTGATGCTTCAGCTCTAAGAATTGAACATAAACTTGTTTTAAATGGATTATTTTAGACGGAATTTAAATAATCTGAAGTTTTGAGATGTTTCTTGTCTCTCCTTTTCTTGGTGTCTACATCCATAAGCTCAAGAGTTATGACATTACTAAATATTAAATACTTTCAGGACTTTATACAGGATGCTTTTGGAGAATAAATTTCTACATACTTTCACGCCTGTATACTTGGAAAAACAGACAGCGGATGACTTGTCATGATTCTTCATTATGTAAGTTTTTTTTCTGGAGTCACTGAAAGAGAATGTTTCTTCTGTGTTTTATATGTGGATTTATTTTACACTGTTGAATTTATATTTACATAAATAAAAAGGTAGAAATGCAAAATGAATTAAAAATTAATTTTTGCCATCTCAGTTGATGATGGGGACGTTGTTGCAATAAAATGTTTTTTTTGTGGTTTCTGCTTGCTTGAATTTGTGTGTTTCTGTGCAAGTATTTTCTGTTCTTTGGAAATTCAGATATCAGTTTTTTCATAGTTAGGTCAGTAACTTCCTAATAAAGGCTGTTCTTGAATTTCAGAAATAGAGTAATACACCTTCTTGCTAAATTTTGAATTTTTGCGAAGGTTGGAAGCTGAAATGTTAACTCATGACACAGAAAAGCTGTTTGGGGCCCAGCACTGCTTTTGAAGTACTGTTGTGGAGAGTTAGGTTCTTCTGGAGAGTCTAGAAGCTATACTTGAGCTATATACTGAAGAACAGTTTCATGGGTTTTTTCCCTAAATAATGAGATTTCACCCTCAACAGAACAACTATCCGGTTCAAAATAAACAAGGAAAGCTTCGAGTTAAGAACAGCAAGGGTGGTGAGCAACTACTGACTATCAATTCCTACTGAAGCTTGGTCTTGATGCTGCTGATTTTTGTTAATCAATTAGTGGCAAAATAGAATGTGGACAGGCTAAGCTGACTAGCAATGCTGTAATTATGGTTACTATAAGGAAATATGTGATTAACTGTCAGAGGCTTTTATCATCTTTGGTCTGGGGGAGGACTCGAAACCAGTGCAGCCTTTTCAGGAGACCTGGGGTTTTTAATCCCATGTTGTTCAGGGGCAGCTAGATAGCTGCCTCCCAAATACTTGGGAAACTGTTTTTGCTGAAGTAAGCCTGAACAGCTCTGTTCAGCTGAGCATTCTTGTTTAGGTGCTGTCAACTTAGTCTATTATCTTTTTTAAAATCCTGTCATTTTTTCCCCTAAAGTACTTTTTAAAATGCATCTTTACCTGTCAGTTTGAAAACAAATAGGGAATGTAGTCAAATGTGCTGTTCTGATTAAAGCTGTTTTAACTCACGAAATACTAATCCATGACCTCAAGAGTGTCTCCTTCCATCATTCATGTAATTGAGTAAAACTGAAGGCTTGTACCTTTGTGTGATCAATTAGAAAAGATAAAGGAGCTATGTGCTGTGTTCTTCTTAGAGGTGTATACAAAACTCCACCTTAATGAACTGCTAATTATTTTGACAACATGACTCATGTGTGAGGCTCTTTCCATATACTTGTTCTGAGAGGGTCATTGGAGTGAAAATGGAACACTAAGGCTTTAAAGTTGTGTGTTTCTTGATAACCTTTAATAAACTTCAGTGAAATCTAGATGGCTGGCTTGATAAATGCCTGTCTCTGGCTTCTGTAGTTTCCCAGTATATGTGTCAACTTGTTTAATTACTCTGTTCAAGTAAAGCTGGCTTGTTTAGCCATAGACTTGCACCGTGTTTACGGTCTATATGGAACCAAGAATCTAGAGCTGAGTTAGCAATGCTTTTTAATATGATGGCTCTGATTGCCATCCTTTGTATTCTGTGATGCTTTACAGAGACTTATCAGGGGAACTTACGGAACTTATGCTTCCCTGTTAAAGTTCCATCCTCTGCTGTGAACTAGGAATCTGTGTAACACCTTGCCATGATATTTTGCGAAGTACTTCAGTGCTGGAGAGAAGTGAAAGCACTGCAGAAAGCACTGAATTGTTTTCTCTCACTCTTCTTTCATGCATTCATAAGCAGCCATGATGCTGGAAGGAGACAAAACAGAGAGCAAAAATATATCAGTACATGATAAAATGCTGGTTTGGGTTTGTTATTTTTTTTTCTTTTTATGAGCATTTCCTTGCCATTTTGCTAGCTTCTTCCTCCTGGCTGAAAAATAATTCATTAGGGTTTCATGATTTAGGACAGTACCGTACCATTGTACTGCTCTACTGCTTACTTCACTGTCCTACTTCAAACATCTTTAGTACAAATGGATAATCTCCAGAAACTGGGAAATGTTCCTTGAAGGCAAATAGACCTACAGGGTTTACTGTTGATACAAACTTTAGTACTCTTGTCTCTCAGACATCATTTTGAGTTCTTGCACCAGTATGTTCAGTTGGATTAGGATTCTGTATACTTTGATTTTGAAGCCTAGTGGCTTTCTATTCATGTCACATTTCTGAAAATTTGGCTATTTAAATAAGGAAACTTAACTAGTTCAGGAGCATTACTTTAGACTCTCACTTCTGAAATTGTGTTGGTAAATTGCAGATTTTTATTAGAAATCTATATGATAACCTGTGTGTCCAAGATAGACTCTTTCCATCTTCTGATACAAACCATCATGAATGGTCACTTTTACTGAAGATTTTGTCTGATTTCTAGTCAAGATCTGCAGGTTTACTAATCTCTGCTTCCTAGAAACGGTTAGGTAGTTTTTTCTTTTGAAGGTGTTACACTCAAAAGTCATTGTTTTAGGCAGATGGAGAGATACATATATAAGAAATATATATATAAATATATACACACAGAGATCTTAAGAAGCCTGGTTAGTCTAAATATTAGAAAAGAATAGTGGGGAAAATAAAGGGGAAAAATGCATGGTAATAATGACAGTAATAAAATTAAAATCATAACACATGCACTTCCATTCCATTTCTTGAGTTACACTCTACTTTGTGTTGTTTCCCCCAAGTGTTAAATCCACAGCTTGCACAACTGCTAGAGAGAGTAACACTGAGTTCTGTGCCTCTGTGGTTCTTTGTGGGAGGAATGTTGTTGCTGGTTCCTTCTTACTCTCCCAAGATCAGCTTGGGAGTCATTGCTGTGTTGGATATTGTGCTTTTTGCATCCTCTTTCTTCCTTGTTTTGTAGCTCCAGGTTGTACCCAAGTTTTCTATATATTATAGTTCTGCGTATGTTAGATACTATATTTTGTTACCTCCAAGACCAGTTTTGTCAAGCATTTTTTTTAAACTGACAGTTATAGAGCTGTGCACTGCTGTGGGTTCTTCTGTACCAGGTGTGGGCCCCATCACTTGTCATCCCATGCCAGTATTCACCTAGGCTATCTCCTGCACCCCTGCTTCTCAGAGCCTCTAGTCTCATATCAGAGCTACATTTTTGCACTACAGCACTTTGTGAGAATGATAAATGCCTTCTTCTGCCAGCAATAATGGCTTGTTACTGTTACGTATATAAAACCAGGGTTCTACCACACGAAGACAAATATGACTGAAACAGGTTCTTCATACATTAGGTCAACTAGGGAGACTACTGTCACAGCTAAACCAAGTAAAAGCCTACAGGCAGGTGAAGGAAAGCTCAGATGTAGCCAGTCCAGAGGGCTTGCAAGCTTGGTACAGCATATGGCCTGCTGTTGGCCATGTCAGTACTATTTTACAGGGTTACACAAGAGTGAAAGCAAGTTTTCATATTTAGTTGACGAAGTGATCAAAAAGCATATTGCTTTATTTAGGGGTGGGACAGGATCAGGGATGAAAGAGAATGGAAGATTGGTATAGGGGGAAGTGACTGGTAAATAGTAGCTGCAGATCAGTTTATAGCTTAAAAAAAAAAAAAGAGAAGGAGTTTTGATTCCTGTTTCAAAATCTCTTAAATTTCTGCCCATTTCCCGGTCTGTACAATCAGTAGTCTTCGTATATGTTAGCTTGAAAGGAGATTTTGCTTGATGTTTCAACCACTTTAAATATACCTGGTTTTGATCTTTCCATCTTTAATTTTGTCCTGGCCTTCAGTTTGCCTCTCTACTAAATGGTACAGTGTATATTTGTGCTGTATAAGAGTCAATACATAATGCACTATTTTTGTACAGTTTGCTCCACATCTAACAAATTCTTTAATGCTGGCTTTCAATAATGTGTTAAAAGTAGTGACCTTTTCAGACCAGCGTCCTGCAAAACGTCCTGCATTTAATTTGTTTCAGTTCGGCTTTTTTTTTCAGAACTCAATGTGTTGGTTTTCTACAAAATAAGTAGTAGGTCCCCAAAAAATGCTTTTTAACCTTTCTGAGGAATTGTATCAAAAACAATGTGTGTAATAAACTGCACCAAAAGAGGGCACTATTGCCTCATGGGAAACAGTCTGTATGCTGACAACTGGTAGAAAAGACAATTAAATAAAATCATATCTACACTGATGTTTTTATAATGAAATATGTATATAAGTAACTTGTTAGGTATAGATTTGTAATATGTAGAATAATTCTCAGTCTTTTAATGATTCGTCCAAGTAATTTTCTGAATTTTTTGTTTTACGGGTGTAGTATTTTTTTTTCTGGGGCATACTTTAATATAATCTGAGACCTTTCCAGAATTGCTGATGTGGATAAAGAAATAGAAGTTTATAGAAATTTAAGGTGGCATTCTGTAGAAGGGTCAGTACTAACTGTGTAATTAGGTGTTAGATGTCTTCAGCTGCCAGAGTTGTTCTGGATTTTGAACTAATGCTTACTTGAGACTGTATGTGAGGACCGGGCATTTGGACATGAGGAGAGCATGGCTATGCAGAACCGTGCGTGACTCTTACAAACCTGTCTAACACAGCAGCCAGCTGCTGTTTGTGCCTGCTGTATAGTGCTGCTGCTCGACTACTGAGTTGGAGAGCAGCGTGTGTTCCAGTGGCATTGGTTAGAAGGGAGGCTGTAACTCTGAAGCAAATATGCTTTAAAAGTTATGAGGCATGTGGCGCTAAAGCCTGGCCCCAGGGGACAACATTTCTAGGAGAAAGAGGTGTAACCTGAGAGAAAACACCTTGGAGCACTACCTTCTCCTCTGCTGCCAAGGGCCCCAAGAAGTGTTTTGTACATTGCAGATCCTCTAGCTTTGCCATAAACAGATCCCAGTCCTACCTTCATTGTTTGCAGCAACAACCAAGCTAGCTGTCCAAACCTCTGGATTATGCAAACTGGCAGTTTTGCAGTTCTGGGGGTTTTATAGTCTCTGGCAGTTGCTGATTTACTTCTGAAAATTGGGAAAAATATGAAATGGTAGCCAAAAAAAGAGTGTGTAATGTTTAAAACGTGAGACAAACAGATCTGTCATACTGTTTCCACGGCATATCTTGGCTTTGCTAATGGTGCCAGTGCTGAGATGAGCATTGGCAGCAATTTTACTCGGATGCAGTTTCAACTTCTCTTGAAAAACAAAGCACATTTCTAAACTATTGTGATTGCAGAGGGAGGACATGAATGCTGAATGTTGAAAGGCCAGAGTGAGGTTTTGCATGGATGCAAAAGTTGGCAGGCTTGTTAGCTCAAGCAGCACAAGGTATGCAAAGTGCTACTAGGCAGCTTTCAGACCAGAGCTAGTATATGCTGAAATGTGAGAAAGGGATAACAAGGGCCATCTCCTTATGAAAACCTCTAGTGATTCATTCTACAGCTCCTCTTTTCTACTCTCAGACACTCCCTAAAATAGGGATTGTGTGAATACGTTATAGAGAGCTCTTACAGGATCATCATAAATATCTGCACTCAGTGACATCTCCCATATCCAGAAACTAGGATTTTAGGTTTTCTTTAAACCTTAATAAATCTTTTTAATAATGATATGCATCTCCATGACCTTAGCTCACTTCAAAAAATTAATCAGACTATTTTTTCCCCCTTGACCACAAAAATATACCTAATTTTTTTTGTGGAGAAGGAAAGGCAACTGACATTTTGGGGAGTGATAAGTGATGTGATACTCACTCGAGATTAATAATAAATTCTGATGTACTGTTTTCTTGTAAACATTTCTTTTTTACTGCTATTAAAATCATCACACTAATGTTCTTTTCTCTGCAGTGGTGGTAGCAATTGTGGTGAGACAGATTTAGTTCTATCCCAGTAACCTTGCTTTTTTTTAATCCACTGCTGATATTTCACCTTGTATCTAATCTGTGGACTCCAGTGGTTACTAATTGCAAACCATTGTAAAAGATGTTGGGGAACGTCATCTCTAGGAACCGATTACAGTTGAAATGTTGAATGCCAGTGGATAATGGAGTTATGAGATCCTTTTCATGCAAGTACAAATTAAAAAAAATAAATAAAGGACTTGCAAATTATATAGGCAAAGGCCCACAAAAGAGTTCAGGTGTCCAACTGCCACTTGAAGCACCTAAAATAAAAGTTTATGTCCATAGCTTCTCAGCTGAACTGCTACCTTCAGTTCCCACCTGCCTGTCATGGGGTTTAATGTAATTTAGTAATCACCTAAGTCCCAATGAGGATCACAGAGCAGGTATTACCCAGTTCAGTTTGTCCTGAAAGCTCAAAACCCTCCTACTGAAATGTCCTTGGACCTCAGAGAAGATGTATGACGCTATTGCAGACAGCAAGGGATACTGATGCAAGTGCTTTCTCAAAACCAGGAAGACAAATGTTTTCAATGGAAGTTCCCCTGTGACAGGGAAGAGATTTCAATATTTGTATTTGGTTGAATTAGTTCCCATGTTGTCATGCTGACTGCTGTGACTCTCATGGTGTTCCCCACAAGTTTATCTCAGATGTGTGGTGGATAGGCAGCAGGATACCAGGTCTCACTTATTCTCTTTAACCCTTCTGGGGAAAAAAAGCCCCACCGTGGTCTTGGCACCGTAGAGCAAAATGTGTATTTGCTTGAGCATGCTTTATGTTAGGTTCAAATATTTGTTTTTTTCCTCAGGGATGATAGCTTTTCTAAGTCAATTGCCTTTAATGATGCAGCGTTGCTTTGCTGCTAAGATGCTTGGAGATGTCAGAATCAATATAGAAAAAAGGGAGATGGAAAATTTGAAAAATTATTGAAAGTTTTTGGTCACAAACAAGAATGGCAAAAAAACCCCAGTGCTTCTCTGACAACTTTTAAAGCTCTGTGTCAAAGCAATTTCCTAATTAGTGCTAAGGGATACGGCCAAGAATAGACAATAAAATCATTACCAAAAATAGCTGAGCAACAAGCTTCTTACTGTATTGGTATGTCAAAGAACAGAAATAAATACTCTAGAAAATGTTCACCTTCATAAACAAAATATGAATTTCTGACTTGGATTTTACCTATAACATCAATGTGCTAGCTCACAATATAGTTGTAAATATAACTAATATATTTTCATAAAGAGCAGCGGTCTACTCAGGAGTAACTCTGAAAAAGATTAAATCCTGATTCCATTCAAGTTAATAGGAGTTCTGCTATTGTCTACAATAAATACTGGGTTTCACTGTTCCAAAAAGAATCCTTGTCTCTAAAGAGTTTATAGTATCAGACAAAGAAGATATGAAGTGTGTAGGAAAAGGAATATGGTATGCAAGTAGTATGTAATCAATTTCACAACACACTGGTTTTTACATTTTATTTTTTCTTAATTCATTCAAATTTAAAGCAAAGCTTTTTCTGGTTTGAAGTATGTGTAATGGAGCCTTCATAGGAGCATGAAGGTTTTGCTAGGGTGTGAGAAGGAAGAAGGTTGGAAGGTGAGAACGAACTGTGAATAGCAAGCAAAAAGGATGTACCTGTTTTTTTCTGGGGTTCTGCTAGTAGGAGAGGGTGAGAGGGAGTGGGACTAACAAACAGCAATGAAAAGGTGCAAAATGACATTGATAGTATTGTAGCTGGGGAGAGCAAGCTGCTGATTTTCTTTCATGTGAAGCTCCTGAGGTTTTGTAAGCCTCCAAAGCCCCGGAGGGACTTGCTAGCTCTGGTTGGTGGCAGTTGGGCTGCTATGGCACAGCCTTGGTGTATGTGATATGCCCTTGCACTCCTGTGCTAGTTTAGAGTGCTTGTTTGAAAATCTTTGTCTTTTGAATGTGTTAACTTTTGAGCTGAAGATTATTCTGAGTGGAAGATAAAAGTAAGTGTGATACTTGAATCTCTTAGCTGAAATTATTTTCATTTTAATGGAATAATTCAGTAAACATTAGGTCAGAGACAACTAAAAGAATGCTTTTGGTAGATAGGGCCCTCACTGGGGAGAGAAGGGACTTGAATTTCAACCTGCAATCCAATGTGTGTTTAAATATTTTATTTTAAGCACCCTCACAAGAAACAAACTAAATCCAGAAAAAGCCATGTAGGTTTTCTATCAAAAAAGGGGAAGAATGAATGATGGAGAAACAAGAGTTTGGCTGAGACATCTCTAAATGCAGTTCCCATGGGGAGGAAGAGACAGGGAGATGGAGGAGAGAAGAAGGGAATATGGTAGGAACTGGGCAGGGGCAGTGCCACAAAAGTGGAGACTGTTCTGACTAAGCACGTAAAACAGATGTGCAGACAGTGGAGGGGACGGGGGTAGCTGTGGATGTCCCCAGAAAGGGACTGTGTGATGAGCTCACTGGCAACCACAGAGCACTGATTTGGGCACCAGCCCCTGCTCCCTTCAGGGTCTGGCCAGCCCTTCACCAGCCAGGACTCTCCATGACCACCCCATCTCCCACCAGCACAGCATCTTTCCTTCAGGGAGACAGAAAACACCAGAAAACTGTTCCTGTAGTAATTCAACTACTGAGGAAAGAAAGAGCTGACATTGGCACTTTTTTTTTTTCATGAGAAAGGAGCAGCACAGGCATCTATCTATTAGGTAAATGCTCAGCCCTTTCAGTCTCAGTAAAGATAAACCATATGGCTTGATGAAATACCCTGTTCATAAAACACCAAAATTTTAGGCTATCCTTCCAGTCCCACCATCTCTTCAGCATTTCCTTTTAGCTGAATACTCTCCCTGGATTTTGCAGCTGCCCTGTCGCCTAGCACCAGCCTTGATTTTTAGGTCCTCAAAGGCACAGAGGGAGGGAGAGCGCTTAATGCAGGTTACCGCATGTGCCTTTGAATCTCTAGTTGTTACACAAGAGTCTGACTGAAGGCGAGGAGACTGCTGCTGTGGAATGTATGGTATGTGGCCAAACAGGAGACTGAATAAATACAGATGATGTACACTGTGGTCCATGGGAACAATGCTAATTTCCTCTGAAGATGCCAGTCTATTTCCATCAAAATGCAAAGCTGAAATCAAAGAGCCTGTCTCCAAAATTTACTTTTTAAAACTCTAAAGTGCTGCCTGGCAATAGGAGCACTTGTAATCTCTAGGCAACATGTCCAAAAGTTAGAGAATACCACACAATCCTAATGTGAAAACTGGGATCACACAGAATCACAGAATTCTAGGGTTGGAAGGGACCTCGAAGGATCATCTAGTCCAACCCCCCTGCCAGAGCAGGGTCACCTAGAGTCCATCACACAGGAACGCATCCAGGCGGGTTTTGAATGTCTCCAGGGAAGGAGACTCCACAACCTCTCTGGGCAGCCTGTTCCAGTGCTCTGTCACTCGCACAGTGAAAAAGTTCTTCCTGATATTCACATGGAACCTCCTATGCTCCAGCTTGCATCCATTGCCCCTTGTGCTATCATTGGACGTCACTGTAAAAAGCTTGGCTCTATCGTCCTGACCTTCACCCTTTACATATTTGTAAACATGGATGAGGTCACCCCTCAGTCTCCTTTTCTCCAAGCTAAAGAGACCCAGCTTCCGTGGATCTAGACATAAACTTCAACTCCCAGCAGATCTGAGGGAAGTAAGAAATCTTGGGGGGAGAAGTGGAGACTCCTTCTGTGGTCTGCTGGTGACTGTATGTGTCACTAGCCCATGCCTCAGTTTACCCATTGGGAAAACATTCTTTGTCATACACCCCTTTGACAAATGCTTTTACAAGAAAGAATACTTTGCTATTGTTATTTAAAGGAGGCCTTATGCAGCTAGGCCTACATCCTGATGCAGGACAAACCAAGTCAACAAGCTGCTTTCCTCCTAGTTTCTTCTTATTGGAAGGAACTGGGAAAGACGGGAAAAACATCAATGAAAGGGAGAAGAATGAGCAAGACCTAAAGATAGGGAATTTGCTTGCCCAGGCTGCAGAGAATGTGTTGTAGCTTTTATACTCTGCATCTAGATAGGTTGTTGCTGGTCACAGCCTGAGATTGATATCTCTGAGGAATTTCAGAATCTGGCTGTAATTTCATAGAATCATAGCGTGGTTTGGGTTGGAAGGGACCTTAATGATCATCATGGGCAGGGACACCTCTCACTAGACCAGGTTGCTCAAAAATCCATCCAACCTGGCCTTGTACACTGCCAGGGAGGGGGCAGCCACAACTTCTCTGGGCAACCTGTGCCAGTGTCTCACCACCCTCACAGGAAAGAATTTCTTCCAGATATCCAATCTAAATCTACCCTCTTCCAGTTTAAAACTGTTCCCCTTCATCTTACCTCTACATGCCCTCTCCAGCTTTCCTGTAGGCCCTCTTCAGGTACTGGAAGGCTGCTATAAGGTCTCCCCAGAGCCGTCTCTTCTCCAGGCTGAACAACTCCAACTCTCTCAGCCTCTCTTCATAGGAGAGGTGCTCCAGCCCTCTGATCATCTTCGTGGCCCTCCTCTGGACTCATTCAAACAGCTCTATGTCCTCCTTATATTGTGTCCAGTTCTGGGCCCCACAGTTCAAGAAGGACATGGAACTGCTTGAGAGAGTCCAGCGCAGAGCCACTAAGATGATTAAGGGAGTGGAACATCTCCCTTATGAGGAAAGGCTGAGGAAGCTGGGTCTCTTTAGCTTGGAGAAAAGGAGACTGAGGGGTGACCTCATCCATGTTTACAAATATGTAAAGGGTGAGGGTCAGGACGATGGAGCCAAGGTTTTTACAGTGACGACCAATGATAGGACAAGGGGCAATGGTTGTAAACTGGAGCATAGGAGGTTCCATGTGAATATCAGGAAGAACTTTTTCACTGTGTGAGTGACAGAGCACTGGAACAGGCTGCCCAGAGAGGTTGTGGAGTCTCCTTCACTGGAGACATTCAAAACCCGCCTGGATGCGTTCCTGTGTGATGTACTCTAGGTGACCCTGCTCTGGCAGGGGGGTTGGACTAGATGATCCTTCGAGGTCCCTTCCAACCCTAGAATTCTGTGATCACTGATCTCCACTTGGATATCAAGACTTTGACCACAAGTCTTTGAGTGCGCCCATCCAGCCAATTCCTTATGTACAGAGTGGTCCATCCATCAAGTCCATGCCTCTCTAACTTAGAGACAAGGGTATCATGCAGGACAGTGTCCAATGCTTTGCACAGGTCCAGGTGGTTGACAGCAGTTGCTCTTTCCTTATCCATCAGCACTGTAACTCAGTCATAGAAGGCCACCAGCTTTTTCAAGCATGATTCTCCTCTGGTGAAGCCATGTTGGCTGTCACCGATTACCTCCTTGTTTTCCGTGTGCCTTAGCATAGTTTCCAGGAGGATATGCTCCATGATCTTGCCAGGCACAGAGGTGAATCTGACTGGCCTGTAGTTCCTGGGTCTTCTTTTTTTTCCTTTTTTAAAAATCAGGGAATGTTTTCTCTTTTCCAGTCAGTGGGAACTTCACCGGATCATCATGACTTTTCAAATATGTGGCTTAGCAACTTCATTTGCCAGTTCCCTCAGAACCCACGCATGTATCTCATCAAGTCTCATGGTCTTGTACACCTTCAGGTTTGTTAGGTGGTCTTGAACCTGATCTACTCCTACCATGGGTGAATATTCATTTTCCAATCCCTGCCTTTGCCTTCTGTGACTTGGGCAGTGTGGCTTGACCCCTTGCCAGAGAAGACTGAGGCAAAAAAGTCATTGAGTACCTCAGCCTTCTCT
>VZRW01010244.1:10729-38897 GCA_013398125.1 Aegotheles bennettii | reverse complement strand
TTTCCTAACCTGATCCCTGGCTGCTCAGATGAGTTCTCTGTATGGCCTCCTGGCATTTTTGCCTGACTGTGTCATCATTGGGATGCATCATTCCTGAGCTTGGAGGAGGTGATCCTTGAATATTAACCAGCTTTCTTGGGTTCCTTTTCCCTCCAGGGCTTTATCCCATGCTACTCTACCAAGCAGGTCCCTGAAGAGGCCAAAATCTGATCTCCTCTTGCAAGATAGTTTGGCATCAGCAACATTTGCCCCCTTTCCCTGCAGACATGTGCGCAGCTGAGTTGTCCAGCCTGGCTTTCATTATTTTTCAGGTGAGGAAAAGCTGTTCTGCCTCCTCTTTCCCTTTGAAAAGTCTCTGCACCTGCTGGCATGCAGAAACCTTTCTCAGACATTACCCAGGCCACAGGGTAATGGCCTTGTTTTGCCAGGTTTCAGGAGAGTTCCAGGGAAGGGTCAGACCAGAGGCGATTGCCTGTATTGGAAGAGTTTGAGTGGCAAGGAGAGATGGTGTTGGGAGCAGTGGGAAGTGGGAAACTATCCCAGCACATGAGCAGAACCTCAAAATATTTGAATTTCTGGAAATATCGAAGGTGAAAGTGTGGCAGCTCCAGAGAGCCCAGTGCTGGCAGGACCTCTGAGCAGAATAGAAGGCAGCAATAGCAGGACGGAAAATTGTCTGCTTAAATCAGAAGTGCTTATTTCCCATTCCATGTGACTTCATCACATGGTGCTCAGGTGCCCTGGCTGAATAAAAAAGCTGCTGGGTATTGTGGTAATAGAAATAATACAGAATTACTTTATATACACGAAAGCTGAAGTCTGGCAGGCTTAAGGCCACACAGTGCAATTGTAGGTGGAGGAGACTGATGTATGCTTCAAGGTTTGGGCTTTGCTGGTTCTCCTTGCTGCTAAATTGGGATATCTTTTTCTGTGCTCACGAGGTAAGGCTCTCACACTCATTTTTAGATCGAACTTCACTGTACAGCCATAAATGGCAGATGTTTTTCAGCTTGATTACTTCTACTGTCATTTAGTTAAGGTTCCCGCGTGTAATTTTTGCTGTCCTTATGTTTGTACATCAGATGGGGATGCTTGGAAATGCTTGTTTTGTGGGAGTGTAATATGAATAAGGAACACTGGATGATGATTGCAGTAGCATGCAATTACAAAATGACTCTTATTTCAGAGTATGTGCTTGTAAGTGGTTAAGTTTTTGAGCCTGCCACCTCCTTGTGAACTGTTTAAAATCAAAATTAGTTTGATTGTAACTGATTAAAACTGCTGTGGACAAACATGTTTGCCTGTCCAATTCTCTGTGTGTGTGGATGGAATGATCCGAGCCATGAGTTGTAATAGTCTGCCTTCAGGAAAGAATTATGACAATATTGAGAACCTTGTAATTGTTGGTTTTGTCTTTATAGCCTCAATAGCAATCTGCCTGATGCTTTTTTTGGAGCCTGGGAACCAACTGGCAGGTTATTAAATAGATGAACAATGGATGGCTGGAAATTATAGGGGTATAAAAGAACTTTGGATTGGATTTGATCACAATTGAATTAATCTTCTCAAATACAGTGTATTACCTGAAGCTGCTAAGCAGTAAGTTTTATAGCCACAACATTGTATGTTGTTCCTTCAAATTCTTTTTCCTGGAGCTCTGATCAATGAAAATTTCAACCTAGCTCACCCACTTATTTCTCCTAAAGAAAAATAGAGCAATTTACAGTCACAACACTTACCTACAAGTGAATACTGGAGGCCTTAGTTAAGAAGTTAAGTCATCTGTGGATTATATTGGAATTAACTGATGAATTACAACAAGATTATAAAAAATGTTGCTATTGTTTGTACAGTTTGAGTCACTAATATTTCACAAAGGGCCCACATGTAAAGCTTGTTGCACAGTCTGTGCACCAGTTTACCATTCAGATTCTATCACTCCTCCACAATGGACCCTCTTCTGTGGAAGGCAGCAAGGTCCTACGTAAATGCTTCCAGTTTCCTGAGCGGCATGGCTTGCCCAGTCAGAGCTAGGGACCTGTTGAGATGCTGCCCACGGCTGAAAGAAATGTGGAAATGCGTAGGAGTAGAATGGGTGAAATAGCACCAGGAAGACATTATATACCCAGTATAGAAGAGAGCGAGTGAAAAGTCTGCAGAGAAGATCACTGAAACCTCCCTTCTCAGTGGATGAATTTTGCAATTCTGGTTTATCTGGAGATGTTTCTTGTCAAAACACTGTTAAGGACCACCAGTGTCCCAGTGCAATTTGTTTTGTGTCATGGGTAATGTGTAAAAACCTATGAGGTTTTTTAGTCGAAAGTTGTGTCATTTGGCAGGGCACCAGTCCCTTCCAGGCTGCTGCATGTGGGGAATCTACCATCTACCATAATAATCATTGCTGTTGCATGCCTTCCACAGGAAGAAGTGTGGTTTTATCTTGGTAGGTTTTTTAATTATTGGTGTTGTATAATTAGTCAGTGTTTTGCACAGCACTAACATGGGATCTTAAAATAGAATTAAGACCGTGTGCTCCATAGCAGGTGGAGTATATGTAGAAAATTAAAAGCTCTGAGAGCAGAGAGATTTGTTTTGAAGTATTTGCATTAATTTAATGGTAACAAAGGTTTGCATTGTATTATAGGCAATGTCTTGAACTCCCACATTGTACCAATTTTTAGGCACGTGACATAAAAAAAAAATACAAGTGATAAAAGCTCTACTCTGCAACAGATCTGCTTACTTACTGTAAGAAAAAAAATTACCCAGCACTGCAAATGTACACACAAACAGACGAGGGAAAGGTTTGTATTCATATAATTGAGCCTATTTATTTATTAAGTGATAACCCTATTCTCTCAAAGTGTACAAAACTAAGGCTGTTTAAGCATAAGCCAAATAAACTTAAACTAGATACAGAACTATATCTGCTTGAAATCTTATCCTGAATCTTCAATACTAACCTGGTTATACATGCATGTGATCTACCATTAAAGTCCCATAAAGAGCATGAATTCCTTTACCAACCTAAAGGGTTGGTACAAATACAAAATTTCCTAATTTTTTGAAACAGATCAGAACAGTAGGTGATTTAAAAATCCTGGTCATGAATGTAGTGTTTTTAAGATGCAAACTGGCTGCTTGCTAAAAAACATTGCCTCAACTGTTTCAGCTGAGTGCTGTACATCATTGCAATATGTTGTACAATTCTCTGGTAAATTGTGTGGGCATGTACATAAAATATAAACAACTAAAGAAAAAGTTGAATAAATTAGTGCAATACTTGGTTGTCATTTGAATATAGGCGATGATTTCTCAGACATAAATTTTAAGTACCTGTTTAAAATATTTTTTTTCCTTTTTTAATATTCCTTTCATATATTGTAGAATGTGTTTCTCTTATTTGGATTGTGTGAAATCTATATTTGATCTATTTATGGCATTTTTTGTTTGGTTTGATGTAGAAATGAAGACTTTACCTGTTCGTGTGAAGAAATGAAACAAACCATAAAAAGAATAAGGTTAGTCTAAAAGATACTTTTCCATATTGAAGAAATAATTTCTGCTTTGTCAAGGACAAAGTAAGATTTTTCTTGAGATTTGGCAATTCTCATTCCAGCTGTTAACCTCTGCATTTTATTGGATCAAAAGAAGTTCATTTTTTGTTAGTGGGAATAGTGATCAAATACAGCTTTTTTTTTTTTTTTTTTTTTTTATGTCTTGCATGATAATCCTAAAGCTGTAATCAAATGTTGGTGGGGATTTGTTTCTTTCATTTTGTTTTACTGCTATTTGAGTTGGAAACCCTTTCAGTATGGCCAGGAAAAAAACAGAGTTTTTTGCATGATGTTCATGAAAGCACTCATTTCTAGAAATGTTGTGAGCTTAGACCTGATTTGATACCTGGTTTGCTGAACAGAGTCTGCATTCTTCATTTATCCCTCTCCACCTGGTGTCTTGTCAAACCTGCCACTCACTGATACCCATTCGAGAATGATTTATTTTCTTTTTTAGCATATTAATTATGTCTAATTGTGAGTCTCCCAGTAACTGAACAATCTTTTGTCACAAGCTTATCTGAACTGATTTCAGAGACAAAGGAAGTGTGGATGATGTCTATCCAGCCTATAATATTTTGCTTTGCAGTTTGAAGTTTGTTATGAACATTTCTCATGTCCTACCTCTTCAAAGTTGAAAGGAAGAATAAAGAAGACATAAGCATTCTGTAGCAGGGGTGGCAGATGTTCGGGTTTGAGGTCCTTCAGAAAGATCAAGTGATGTTTGGATTCCAATCATTTCTTCGATGGGAGCATGCCAACAAAAGTGGCATGCCCCTGTTCATTAAATACATTTTTTGATGTATGACATCATGTAGCTGCACAAATTTAAGGAAACGTCAAGTATGCGTTCTGCAAGCAAAGTGACTCTTTGTACCTTTTCCAGATATTGGATGCTCCTGAGCCTGTGTTAGTTTTTCCCAAAGACCTCCACAAATTATAAAGAAAAGCTTCAAGGAAAAATAAAGGGTTTTTCCAGAACAATTTCCTGCAAACAGTTTCTCACTCTCCATTTTGCCCTGTTTAGAAAAGTTTCTTCTAATGGCCTCCATGCCTCTTAGAAATTTATTTTTCATTCTTCTTTTCCTTGGTTAACAACTTATTTTTTTTTTTTTAAAAAAAAGCTGAAGTTTGTGGCTGTAGAATTCATAGGATTCATCTTTTCTTTGAAGAGGCCTGTAAAACAATCATCTGATTTGCTGAAGTTGTAGCACTAATGAACTGCACACAGCTGATGCCTTGGGCGCGCAGGCTGTCATTCATGAAGAGCACAGAAAATAAATCCAACATGCTCAGCAATGTCACTTTGAAAAGAATTTAATGACACATTTCCTTTTGCAATATGCAGCTATAAAAGTCTCATATAAAATATGCAAGGAGAGAAGGATAGCAGAGTAATCTCAGGACTTTGCAAGAGGATACTTCAGTGGAGAAAGGAAAATACTTCAGCAAAACTTTTCAATGTAACTATGCTTGTAGGAAAATATATTGCATTTTTACACTCCCTTTCTTCTATGTATATTTGTGTTCCACAAAATTAACTGAGAACAGGTTTTATTGCATAAGATAGGGACAAGTGTGGTTTATTTTAATTTTTATGTAATTCACTGGGTATGACTTAAAGAATGTTATTTCAGAGCATCATTCAAAAATTGTCTGTTACCATGCCAGCTGGTAATGATCTATAAAATTATAAACTTCTCAGTTTCTGGGTATCAATGTTATATTGTGATGAATTCACTATTTAATAAATTCCTTTATCAGTACTCTTCTTGATACTGACTTTGTTACTGAGTAGAGGTGAAGACAGGTTCTTTGAATGTATATATAACATAAATGCATTAATGTCTTTTTGAGGTGGGCTAGCTGCTTTTTGGTGCAAGAAGAAGGAGAAAATTTTTGTGTACCAGGCTGTTATCCAGTCTCTAAATATTGATAGATGGGTTATTCTATCTATTATTAGATTTGTTATTTTTTTTATAATACTGATCCAGTTGTAGACAAATCCTATACTGATTGCATTGTTGGTCTGATCCTACAGGATTTCACATTTCATGTTTTCTCAGCTACCTTCTAGCCTTAACTAATGACTGAGTAGTCATCACCCCCTACAGCTGATGGTGAATGACTGCATATGCACACCTCTTCCTCTGCGAAACTGAGATAAAGTGGTGTAGTTTAAATTTTTTTATCAAAATTTATTGAACAGAAGACACCATAGAGGGTGCTGATGCTGTCTTTGTGGCTACAAACAAGTTGGAGGATTGAGGTCAAAGGTGCTGCAGATGGACTCCTGGGCTGAAGGCATAGGTTCAGGTGGAGACATTCACCATTTGGGTTACCAGCAGGTCCACGGGGCAAACCTTTCTCTGAGGCTCAGCAAAAGAATAAAGAAGTTATTTTGAGAATTATCTTGTCGTAAAGAGTTGGAGTTGGATAGTAGTTGTGAATGGATGATATTCTTGGGTTTTTCAAAAATGTAAGCTTGGGGGTTTTTTTGTATTTAAAGCCAAGATTTCTGAGCATATGAAGTGTCAGTAGAAGTTTTTTAGCAGTTTAGAAGGAATAGCGTTAATAAGTTCACTGTAAATAATGAAAAAAGAAAGGACTGTGAAACTATTAGAAGGGTGTTCTTTCAAATTTCTAATTGGTTCATTAGCTTGTAAAGTATTTCCAGTATTTGTTTGTTGTTTGGGGCTTTTTTGCATAATAATGGATAAAATCGTACACAAATTTTCCTAGGTTCTCATCTTTCACTTAATGGGAGGAGATCAAAATAGATTTAGTGTAAGTACAGATCTCATTAGTGTATGCTACTGTAATGGTGTTAATGCTTGTTAATTCATTCCATCTTTAAGTAACAGAACAGCTTAAAGCCTGACGTAATAGCTAGCATATTCACAAATCACAGACAAGTTTGGGTAGGGCTTGTGGCATTTGCCTCCAAATTTGATTTTATTTCTAGAAAACATGACAAGTTTCTCCTAGATTGGCTGGAATTTCAAATGATTGCTTATTAATTTGTATTTGTCTATGTCTTAACCTTTGGGTAAGTCACTCAGGAAGGAAATTCCTGCTTAAATAAAGTCACACAGTGAATAGTGAGACTGGAAGGTACAAAAAAACCCAAATGAAGCATATGCAGAGGACACCACAGGTTCTGTTTCTTTTATTTCTGTAAAGGGGTGAGCCCAGAAGCCTGACATATCAGTGCTGGTTTGTGCAAAATTGCCTTGTATTTCAGAGCTTTTTTTTTTATTTAATCTGTTGACAGCAGCCAGGATTAACATGTCACATTTTACTAAAACGTAAGGTCCAGAAGAGAGAAACACTGTGTGTGCCAGCACAGCAGACACTGTCTCCAGAGATTTGGCCAGCAAAGATCCAGGTCCTTCACAGACAACTCTCGATTAACTGGTCTATGGCAGCTTAAACTGACCAAAGTGAATATCTCTATACCTCAGGCTCACCTGCTGATGGCCCATTGACTATTTGGCCTAAGTACCAGTCTAGGAATTGAGGTAGCTGAGGTATAGCTGATCATCTCTGGCAACAAACCAGACATCTGCCAGGTATCTGGAATAAGAGTCATCAGAGAAACTGCTGGAGCCTGTGTACCTCTGAGCAGAAGCTTTATGTTAACAAATAACACTGTTCAGGAATGAATTGTTCCACTTGCTGGTTCCTACATGGTGTATGAATTTTAGCTGCTGGTATCAGCATAATTCCTATGGAACTACATCTGTCCAACTTTGCTGGCAATTAGTTGGAGGCAGCATGCTATCAAATTAAATATTAGAAAGAATAATTTGATTACTTCAGCAAAATTTGCTTTGTGTGTAGCCAATGATATGTAAACAGACTCCATTATTCTTTTTATTTTGAATTATCTGACTGATTTGGAGTTGCATTGCAATTTAAACTGCAGAAGAGCAAGGTACACTGCATTTATCCAATTTAAATACAATGTTTGCTTCTCTCCAGACATACTTTAATATATTTGTGGCACGCACTTTGTACAATTTCAATTGCTTTTCCTTTCTTAGGTGTATTTCTGCTAATTTTACAAAGGCAATGTAATTAATGGTAATTAATGTTTCTTTTTATTCATGAAATCCAACATCACAGAAGAGCACAGCTTATCCCTCGATTTACTTAAATTGTCTCATTACATTTGTGGTCTCAAGTAGGATTAACAGCATTAGTCCATATAGTAGTTGTTTGCAATGTTGTAGAGACCTAAAAATGCATATTATTCCAATTACCAAGAATTTGGTTTTTCAAATTATTTTTATTTTTGCTCATTAGAGTGCTAAGAGGGAAACTTAGCTCAATATCCATACAGAACCCATTTTCATAACACTTGATAAGCTTATTCTTTTTCTGTCTCTACTTAGTTATTACTGTCAGTATGAGAAATCTAGTGTTTTTTCACATCACTCAGAAGGCTACACGTATATAACCTGTCAATTCTCTTAATAAAAAGGTGGAGAAAGAAAACAAAAGCAGTCTAGAAATGACACTTAAATAAATAAATACAGCTTCTATCAGGATATTATTATGTGAGAATATGAAAACATAGCTTTCATTTAATATATTTTCAAATTCTTATTGGAGTGACTGGTCTTGGATTATACTGTTAGAAGAAGCTTCCAAGTGACAGCTCAAAAAATGTAATTAACTACATTTAAAAATGCAGTATTACTGATCACATTGCACATGTTTTTATGCAGTAATGGCAAAGCAAGAACAGCTTGGAGCCTTTCTTTCATTGTGGCAGATTCTTATTGGACAGATCTGAAACTGTGCATGAAGCAGCATGCATCATGCTACTGGGTGCCAGGAAGAAACAATCAGATTGAAAGAATGAGGTATTAACAACAGCACTAAAAAGGTTTCCAGGATTATTTGATTGCTTTCTTTTTATTTAACTGGACAAAAGAGATTTGAATGAGATAAACTGAATAAAAATTATAAAAAAAGAAAACAAATAACAACAACAACAAAACCAGCAAACCTGCCCCCCAAATACCAAAACACGGGAAAACAAGATTTATAGAACTCAGAAGGAGGTAGAAAACATGGAAGATTTTAAGGCTAACTGAAGTTCTTGAAAAGGTAATCTTATGGTATTGGAAGACAGCAACATATATATAACTGCAGCAAATCTGCTGCGGTAGATTCTTGTGGTATCCAAAATTAAGGCTTGGCAAAAAAAAGTGATTAAATTTTTTATAAGAAAACCAGGTTCTAGACTAAACTGAAGCATTTGTGTACTGGAGACATGATAAAGAATTTGAAGAGCTAGAGTCTAGAAGCAGAAAGGCATGAGGAAATTATAATCAGAGGCCACAAAAATAGTGTTTGTGGTTGCAAATGGCGAACTTATTTTAAAAGTTATTAGAGCAGAAGAGGAAAAAGGCAGTCTGAATGACTGAATAAACTGTATGTCTGTGTTTGTCTTGGTTTATGTGCATATAACTGTACTAGCTGTAACTGATGCTGTGGTGTATCAGCACTAGAACAGTACCCCAAGTTATTTACACTTTGATGTGTCCTTTTAAACACAGGAAGACAAAACAGCTATTTTAGAGATGCAGAAATGATGTTTTTATGTATTAAATGATGGTTTAGAGTTGCTGAACATGAATCAAATAGATACATAGAATCATGGAATCGTTGAGGTTGGAAGAGACCTTCAAGATCATCCAGTCCAACTGCCTACCTACATCACCACTAAGCCATATCACACAGTGCCACATCCAGATGCATCTTGAACACTTTCAGGGATGGTGACTCCACCACCTCCCTGGGCAATCTATTCCAATACCTAATCACCCTCACAGTGAAAAAAATTTTCCTAATATCCAATCTGAATCTCCCCTACTGCAATTTAAAGCCATTTCCTCTCATCCTTTCACTATGGGCACTGCAGAAGAGACTGACCCCCACCTCACTACAACCTCCGTTCAGGTAGTTCTAGAGAGCGATGAGGTCCTCCCTGAGCCTTCTCTTCTCCAGACTGAACAACCCCAGCTCCCTAAGTTGGTCCCCATAAGACATATTTTCCAGTCCCTGCACCAGCTTTGTTGCCCTTCTCTGGACACACTCCAGCACTTCCATGTCTATTTTGAAGTGAGGGACCCAACACTGAACACAGCACTCTCAAGGTGTGGCCTCAGCAGTGCTGAGTACAGCAGGACAATCACTGCCTTATTCCTGCTGGCCACACTATTCTTGGTGCCATTGGCCTTCTTGGCCACCTGGGCACACTGCTGGCTCATATCCAGCCAGCTGTCACCCAGCAACCCCAAGTCCCTTTCTGCTGAGCAGCTTTCCAGCCACTCTTCCCTGAGCCTGTATCAGTGCCTGGGGTTGTTGTGACCCAAGTGCAGGACCTGGCACTTGGCCTTATTGAACCTCATCACTTTGGCTCAATTCAGCCTGTCCAGATCTCTCTGCAGAGCCTTCCTTCCCTCAAGCAGATCAACACTTCCACCTAACATAGTGTCATCTGCAAATTTACTGAGGGCGCATTTGATCCCCTCATTTAGATCACCAATAAAGATATTAAACAGAACTGGCCTCAACACCGAGCCCTGGGAAACACCAGTAGTGACTGTGCACCAACTGGTTTTAGTTCCATTAACCAGAACTCTCTGGGCCCGTCCTTCCACCCAGTTTTTCTTACATATCTAAGAGAAAAAAGTTTATGCCCCTGCTGTACTTCCTATTCTTTCAAAGTTTTAAGCAATGCAGAGGAAACATCATGTTATTGTTCCAAAAGACAGCATCTTAAATATTATAATTATTACAGCTATTTGTTTGGGAATGACTGTAACCACAAACTTTTTCATTCTACTTGATTTTTAATTCAGTCTTTTACTTTCTTTCTTATTACAAGTTTCAAATCACGTTATTTGAAAGCAGCAAGACTGTTGCCATGGTTTAATTCCATGTAGTGTCATTGTAATTAGTGGAAAGAGAGACTATTTGAAATGCTAAAGTCATACTGGTGTGAATAATTCAAACGGCTCTTTCTTGCACTTTCATAAATTTCAGATTTGATTTAGCACTTGTTTGTCCTGTTATTTTCTAGGCATTTCTGATATTTTCAGCCTCCAACTTTAAAACTGTCTGCTCTGATTTAAAATAAGTAATGTATGTTTTTCTATTTACATATATTTCTGGTTAATTTTTTCTTGCTCGTTGATAGAAAACACCAGTGCTTAACTCCTGCATGTGGTGGTTCCCCCCATCCTGCTGAGGTGTCATGAAGCAAAGGCAACTTTAATATGTAATGGTAAGAGCAGCAAAGACTCTTCTCCAGATGAAGACAGTTTTCCATTGGTAGAAGAAAGTCTGTCAGTCTGTTTATGTTTGTTCTTTAGTCACAAACTCACATAGAGTTGGTGAAAACATGAATGCAGTAGACTAGAGTGATTCGCCATCCCTGGGCATGTTTAAAAGTTTATAGATAAAGGCACTTAGGGACACGGTTTAGCAGTGGGCTTGGTAGAGCTACGTTAGTAGAATTAGGTTAATGGTTGGACTCAATGATCTTAAAGTTCTTTTCCAACCTAAACGATTCTGTGATTCTGCTTGTGAGCAGCTTGCATGATTAGAATATAACTTACTCGTACCCCTTTACCAAGTGTACTAGTATGAGGTGTGTTATGGGTTACTTCAAAGGCAAAGTATCGTTTCTGCTCAGAGAGGAGACAACTGGCATTATTCTGTGAGTTCAGATTTATTTGGAAGATGTAGAGATGGGGAGAAGGTGAGGGAAGTCTGGTCCCTCTGGACCTCCTTCCCCAGGCAGCTGCTCCCAGCACTGGTGCTCGTGAAGCCTGACAAGAGAGGAGCCTCCTCAACAGGATGTGTGGGGGTAAAAAACGGAGACCTTGGTCATATTGTGGAGAGACACAGAACAGCATGTAAGCTGGCCTAGGGACTTCAGAACAGCTTTCCTGGTCCTGTTTTTGGTAGCAGTGCATGTGGCATGGTTGGTAGAGCATATACTTTAAGCACTGCTTGTCTCTTTCCAGAGTGAAGAAGACAGAAAGATGGAAATCAGATTTGTTAACTGTCTGCCAGGCTTGACAGCGAAGTTTCACATGTTACATTCATTCAAGGTACTTGTCGGTGGCCATTTACATTCTGTCTTAGTAACCAAGGTTGAAACGAGATCTTTGTTTGGGAAATCTAATTGCTGTAATACCAAGGCTCTGGGTAGTGAGACTGGCTTGACATGTATTACCTCCTCTGATACAAGGTAATGTGTTATCCCACACCATTGCCAAATTTCTGGCTTGAATTTCACATTCTCTATCTTCTCCCCCCCAAAAACCCAAGTGTCTAAATCTGTAGCACTGTTTAAAAGAGTGTAATCACCTACAATTCTCCCACCTACAATTAGCATGCTAATTTTTTACTGTAGTGTGGAACTGAATTGATTGAAATTACAGAATCTTATAATGTTGTATAAAAAGAAACAGTCTGAAATAGCTTCACTTCTAAACAGAAATTATTTTGGTACTTCTCAGAATACATTAGTACTTTTTAAATTCCTTGTGTGTGTGTGTTTGTATTTGAAACATCAGATGTAGGATGCAGTATTGAAAGAGTTTAGGAATAATTCATTATAATCTCTGACTTTTTAAAGTAGATGTTTAGACATCTACAGTCTTGTGTAAGTTTCAGTTTTCCTGGCCTGTTCCTTTTTTTTGTTTGTTTGTTTTCTGTGCCAGATGGATACTCTGTATTAGATAAGGTGGTTTTATTTTTATACGTTTAAGTGCTTTAAAGCTTCTTTGTTTATGAAAGTACTTCTCAGGGGCAGAGCCTATCCTTGTCTTGTATATCCAAGTGCCCTCCCCTCCACCTGCTCATTTAGAGCAACATAAATGTGTGCTGCTACACTGAGGCACAGGAGAGCTCCCATCAGCAGTAATTGTTGACCTACCACAGTTCCAGTCCGTGATCAATAGATAGTACTTTGCTGCACAGCAACAGCGCAGAGAAATTACAGAACCTACTGAGAATTGTTTTCGACATGCAAACCCAGCTGATGGCCTTCAACTGTAACAGATGTCAAAGAGTGACAGGCACCCTGGGGCACTGTTAAAGTACTGCTGAAACTTGACTGGAGGAAAAAGAACGCTATCAAATTACTAAGTGCATTCTAACAAATCACATCAAAGTGGAGAAAAAGCCTGAGCAAAAGAAAATTACTACTTTCATTTTCTTTCTTATCTTCTGCTCTGACACAGTATGTGTGCTGCCTTATGCAATGCTATCAACTGCTGTACTAATGAGTAGTTCAGATATGTGAAACGACAAAGCTTTTACAGTACTGGCCAAGGGGCTGTGTTGCAGGAGAAATTGGAGAGATTAGGAAGAACATGTACTCCTAGGAATGCATTAGCTAACTTTTTTACTTCTGCATATGTAGATTCATAAGTGTGTATATTTGCTAACATTTTATCCTTGAATGACTATGTGAATTCAATCCAATCCAATGCAGAGGAGAAAACTAAAATAAATAATTTTTTTTCCACTTTCTTGTGTTGATCTTGCATGTGTACAATATTTAGCCCAGCTGTTTTGCTTACTTGCAATGCCTTTGTTCCTGAAGATGTTCATTCAGAGTCAAGACCGGACTGGATAGTGTGTTTTTAAATTGCTGATAGTTTTGTCCATCACTATGTGGTCACGATCAGCAGAATTGATCAGACTGAACATGCATGTAACTACAAAACTAGACATGCATGGTGACCATTTATTCCCAGTAAATACTTCAAGTTCAGTGAGCCAAAATGTATATTAATACTTGGAGAAATTTTGTCTTCAAAAGGAAAATAAAAAGGTAGCTGTCTATTTGTACTTTTTTTTCTGTGTCTTGAAATGGACTATTACCATTTCACCAAATGTAGAGAGGAAGTGTATGAAAAGTTACAAGAGGCAGACAGTGCCAGTCTTAAATAGCTGCTGCAAGCCCTCTCTTACTAGATAGCCCTTGCACTGTGTTCCTGGACCTCTTTGCAGGAGGTCAGAAAGGCAAGACATCCATTTTGGATGATCAGAAAGGCAAGATGTCTAACAGTGCAACAATAATAGAGACATAATGTTGCTAAGAATTGGTTGATTTGAACTATCATGGGGTGTGTTGTGAAGCAAACAGCTATCGGTAAGGAATCCAGTTATAGTGTTTTAATAAATTATGAAGAGTTATGCTCAGATTCGTGTTAATAGGTAATGGAAGTATGCCTTATATATAACAATAAATATAAAAATGAAACTATACATGTGGCATACACATATATTTATCTATCTATCTGTAAAACCAAGCACTTAGTGTAAGCATAATGGAAATACTAGTAGTCTCATTCAAGCACCATCATTAGCCTGTATCTAATTGTACAGAAGAGCAAAGACTAGTGTAATCAGGATACTGATACAGAAAATGTCATAATAATAGTAATAATACTATTAAAATTTCAAACAACACTTCTACCCCTTTTCCTGGGGTTATGCTCACCCTTCCCCTCCTCCGTTGGGTCCAAAGGTCAGTGGCTTCAGTCTAGCATTTGGTGTGTGGAAGGGTGTTATGACATGTCACTGGTATCTGGAGTCCTTCACCAGGGAGAATGTAATGTTCATGTTACTGGTTTCCTCTCCTATGATCCACTTGGGATCCACCATTTGTATATTTGTCTATACATCTAAATTGTCCTTTTTCTTCATTACTCTGCAGCTCCAGGTTTTATCCAGATTAACTAGATACAGTATTCTTTACATATATTACATGCTATTTCCTTGTTCTCTTTGTAACCCCAAAGACCAGTTCTGTCCAGCTCCAGGTTGCCTTTTTTTGTTTGTTTGTTTTGGTTTTGGTTTTGATTTTTAACTGACAATTATAGAGAGCTGTGCACAACTGTGGGGTCTCTTATACCAAATGCTGGACCCATCTCTTATCATCCCAGGTCAGTATTCACCTAAACCACCTCCTGTGTCCCCACTTCTCAGGGCCTTTGCTCTCATACCAGGATGATATATCTCTCCACTATGGCTTTGTGTGAGAATCATAACTATCTCATTCTGCCAACAATAAGTACTTTTTACTGCTATCTAGATAAAACTTGTGTTGTACCATGCAGCCATATGCAGACATCAAGTCAGCTAGAGAGACTGCTGTCACAGCTAAAGTGAATAAAACAAAGCCAAGGGCAGATGAAGGAAAGCTCAGATGTCCAGAGGCCTTGCAGACTCAGTATAAGAATATGATCAGTTAATAGGAGTGACAATATCTTATTACAGGGCTACAGAGTTACAAAAGTAAAAGGTGCTTTTTAATATATGCGGCCATTTTTAATATGGTGCTTACATTTTTCAAAAATTTTCTTTGTCATCAGCCCATCTCAAACATCTCATTGCTTAAAAACCTCTGTTTTCAATGCAAAACCCCCACTTTTCCCAAAGAAGAACTTCAGTTTACAGTACATAGCAAGAACACTGCAACCCTATTTAGATGTCTTTTTGGTTTATATTTTAACACCTTCCACCCCCCACACGTTCTGATAAACTTTAGCTTTTAAGACTCTCCAGCTGTGCCTCCAGCAGTAATTGGGGTCATTAGTCTTTGCCTCCCCAGGCTAATTACCAACACAATACAAATGTCATCCTCTAAAGTAATGGAGCTTGAACAGGTTAAAGGCTGCAGCCACATGCAGGTTGAAAGAGAGGGGAAGAGAAAAGATAAGACAAGACTGTTTTCTGTGTCTGCTTGTATTTCATCCTCTATCTTAAACAGCAAGCTGTACTTGCTTCTACAGGCTCTGTTTACTTTAACAGGCTCCTAAATCTTAATTTTAAGTGAGGCAAGCACAAAAGAGATTTTTCTGTCTTGACTATTTTCATACTTAAATTGTGTGCCTCTTAAGTATAGGTCTTACCTAGAAATCTTTAAATTTTAGTCTGAAGGACACTATGTTAAAATTCCAATATCTAGTAACTTTGGTTCTTGCATAGTGAAAAACTAGGAGACATGTTTCAATTTTGACCAATGTTAAAATATTGATCATGGGCTGGAAAAGCCACAAGAATGGCTAATGCACTGAAGTATAAACTCTTCTTTTTAGAGACAAATTTTGAAGTCAATCTATGAGGTCTTGTATATAAAAATACAAGTGAAGAGAAAGATATGTAAAATGTATCTTTCCTGAACAGAAAATATTCTAATTTGACCATAAAGTATAACATGAACATTAAAATTTTATAGTTAAATCCTCAAAGTCATACTAACATGCAGAAAGCATGTTTTGCTTTGGCAAGTATGCTTTATTTGTGACCTGGTGTGTATGCTGAAGTGCATTCCTCTGATGAATAGAGGAAAAATTAGCTTTCACCGCAGATCCAGAACTTTGCTCTAAATGGTTGGCTGTGGTTAGCATACAAGGTACTTAGTAACAGGGCAATCAAGGCTTCTGCCTGTTTCTGAAAGCAATTTTGAGGAAAAGTTCACCATATCACCTCATGTTTTAGATAACTTACAGCCATGCTGATAGGTCAAAATGATTCTGTGAGGAAAAAACACAGATTAGTGGGTCTCTAGGGTAGGATTGCAGCTGTATTTGCATTCCTTTAAAAAGAGCATGAGACGGGTATGTGCACTATGCAGTATGTTTTCCCTAGATAGCAACTATGCAGTAGTAGTACTGGGGACTGAACTTTAGGGTAAAGTTTTGGTCACTGAAGAATGGATTTAGCAAAGCTGCTTTAGGACCATTAACTATTTGCTGCATTTGATCATTCAGAACTACAGCTTTTGGAGTATGGGTAGGTTTTGTACTGCTCTGTAAGGGAAAGAAAATGGAGAATGGATAATGCTTTTATACAGAGCATCTGAACTTTTCCTTATGTGTCATGTGAGCAATAAAAAGAAATCTGAGAGCTAGCTTTAAGCTTGCTGTTTAGGCTTCCAAGAAAATGCTTTGCAAAAATGAGTTTTCAGTAAATGAAGGCGTTGTACTCATCTAACCATTTCTCCATTTGTGCTTACGGCCCTCTTCCAAGTTTTGGGTATCTTCAGTTGACACAGTTTTGATCATCCTTCAGGTTTCCCCTGAAGGAGGTCAAATTTTGTGAACACAATAGTTGCACAGTTATATGGGAGATGTGACAAGCTCCCTATCTACTGAATGCTAGAGCTGGAATCATTCGTAGCTAGTGTAGCATATTCACCACTGGTCTCATCACTGTTCATATTCTAGGTAGCTAAATGATACGTTTTGTTTTTTTTCTGTAAAATTTCTCTAGAAAATGGCTTCTCAATAGTGAAAAGGTTTAATTTATTACTTGACCTGTAGTTGAAGAAAAAAAATAAATGCGGGCATGAATCACTAAGGGGCAAGAAAGGGGCAGGACCTCTTCAGGTGGAAGATGTGGAGCCACTATATGGCTTATAGTGAGCAGGGGCCCTGTGTATTCCCACTGCTGCAGATTATGTGTCTGGGGGTAAAAGTTAAGGGAGCAGTTTCAGACTCCAGGAATTCCTGAGAAACCAGAAAAGTTTAGCAAAGATGAGGGTTACAGTCCTTGTGCCTGTTCCTTCTGTGCCGGGTGGAAAGACAGCAGCAGCTGAGGGAACTCTATGAGTCTCCCTGTCAGTTACGGGAGGATATTTTTCCCCAGATGCAAGATCTAAAAAGTGGAACTAATTTAAAATATTCTGCTGAAATGATACAGAGAAATGCATATTTCCCCAAGTTGAAATTTTGTTTGAAAATATTCACTTTTTTTTTTCCCCTAAAGGAACTGAAATGGAGATTTTCCAGTCTTGTACTGCAGCTGCACTGCAGAGGAAGCAGGAACACCTTGTGGACTCCGTTCTTATTCTGTGGCTTGGCTGGGGAAATAATCTGAAGTTGGTAGTTACTCAGAGGCATTTGAAGCAAAAGGCTGTTCAGTCTCACTTCTGAAGAAAACAAAATGGAAATGACCAAGATCTTTCAATGTTAGTCAGTTAATGAGCTTTGAGCTGTGTTTTGCTTCTTCAACACAGGTATTTCTGAGAAATCCTGTCTGCAGTATGTTCTGCAGCTTTGATTTTTTTCTGCCCTTGACTCGTTTTGGAAAAACACACAGTTTCATTTTAGAACAAGCTGAGATCAAACCATGCTGTGTTGTTTCATGACAAATTCTATTTTGTTAGTGTTTTAATAACCAACATAATTTATTGCATCTTTTTGTAGGCTAGTTAATCTGTTTGCCTTAAAAAAACTATGAGAAAACCTATTCATTTGGTATTGTATTGTATATGCTTAGGACTATTTCACTTTTCTTTGTAACAAAATACAAAAGTGCATTTTGAAAGCTAGTTGAAATTGTCTGGAAATAGTTTTTTTCTGTAAAGGGAGAGCAGGTGTGTGTTCAGTTTTGTTTTCTTGCCCTCTTCAGTTTTACTGAGTTTAAGTTTGACATTCATTTTTCTGGACAGATTCTTTTTTGTATTTGGAAATTTGAGAAGTGCCAGAACCAATGTTGCTGTTCTACTAATTCAGATAAGAGTTTCCTGTTCATGCATCTCTTTTTATTAGTGTAGACAGATTGTGCCACAAATGGTTCATTACCTAGAAACAATTCAACAGTTTTTAGCAAAACAAATAATTTTATTTACAGCCAAACTGAGAGATTGTTCAACAGAAATAATAATAATCTTTTATCTAACTCACTTGAGCAGACTGTAAGAGGCTATCAGGCTGCAGTGCTGAATGAAGTTGCAAATTGAACATAAATTATGAACATAAACATCATTATGCATTTTTCCAGTTCATCTGTCTCGTGTGGTAATTCTGCTTGTTCCCCTTCTGATTTATTTTACAGCTCTGTCAAGAGGAGAAAGAAATTAGAGATCAACAAACTTATGTGTGTGTGCATGCATGTGACACTAAATTCTCATGAAATACTGGACTAGATCACTGGGTTCTTAAAAAGATATCGATGCCTAAATCATTTGCTGCATCCTCACATGGCCACACACCACCAAGAAAGATTTTCTGTCATTTTTGTTTTACAGCAGTTAAAAGTATGACTTTCAAGAATAAAATATTCTATTGTGGCTTTGCCAACAGAGCTACTGCTAAATCCACCTCACTGACTACTCCAGGATTCCTCTTTGTCGGAGGACAAAAAGGTAGAAAATTCCCAAACTGGTTTCTCTGTTGCCCCTTCTAACTCACTGCAGAAAAATGATGTGTGAGCAGTGTGTTTTCAGGCTTTGGAGATCCTTGCTTAACATAAATCATCTTTGAGATTACTTTTAATTTAAACTGTGGCCTGGCTGCAGTTTTGGTGGTAAAGCCACTCTTTTAGCTCTCTTGGTGCTGGGTATTCAGAACTTGTTTGAAGTACTGTATGTATTATCTTACCACAGTCTGTATATGTGAAATTCAACAAGTAATACTCCTATTACTGGAGACTGAAAGGACCAAATCCTAAATTAGTGAAGGGTGATGAATGAAATTTGAGTAATGGACTGAAATTTCTATGTTGTATCAACTCCTGTTTAGCCAGCAGTTCAGAAATGTGGTAGGTAAGCCTTGGCTAGCAGCCAAACATACACCCAGTCTCTCTCTCACTTTGATCCCTTAACAGTACAAGGGGAGAAATTAAGAAGAACAGGAACAAGAAAGCTTCTGGGTTCAGGTAAAGACAGGGATATTTCTTACCAGTTACCGTCACAGGCAAAACAGAGTCAACATAGAGAAAATTAACCTAATTTATTGTCAATTAAAATAAAAATGTAATTACTAATTCAGGTAGTAGTAAATAAAAGGACAAACACTGAAACCAGATGTGTCCTCCCTCTGATTCACAGGCTTAAATTCCCTCCTTCGCTTCAGATTCTTCTAGCCCCTCCACACCCAAAGTAGTGCAGCAGGGGAGTGGGGAATGGGGGCTTGGGCTCAGTCCATAACAGCTCCTCTCTGATGCTCTTTCCTCCCCACACTTTTCCCCCGCTCCAGCTCCCATGGGCTGCAGTCCTTCAGGAATATTCATGGGCTCCAGTGTGAATCATCTAGGGGCTACAGGGGAATCCCTGCTCCGGTGCCTGGAGCACCTCCTCCCATTCTTCTTTTATGACCTTAGTGTCTGCAGAGCTGTTTCTCTCACATTTTTCTCTCTCCTCTCTCACAGATGCTGTGCAGCATTTTTTACCCTGTCTTAAATATATTACCACAGAGGTGCCACCATCTTGGCTGCTGGCCTTAGCTGTGTCCTGTGGTGGGTCTGTTGGAGCTGACTGGAACTGACTGTCTATCCCGGGGCAACCCTGGCCTCTCCTCACAGAGGCTACCCCTGCAGCCCCCATGGCCAGCGCCTAGGCACTTGCACCCAGTACAAGAACCAGCACGGAACACATCTGGGATGCGTTGGCAATGATGACCCAGCAATGTAAGCTTGCAGCCCAGAAAGCCGACCATATCCTGGCTGCATCAAAAGAAGTGTGGCCAGCAGGTCAAGAGAGGTGATTCTGCCTCTCTGCTCTGCTCTGGTGAGACCCCATCTGGAGTACTGTGTCTGGTTCTGGAGTCCTCAGCACAGAAAAGACATGGACCTGTTGGAGAGTGTCCAGAGGAGAGCCATAAAAATGATCAGATGAGAATTGAACACCTTTCCTATGAGGAAAGACTGAGAAAGTTGGGGTTTTTCAGCCTGGAAAGAGAAGGCTCTAGGGACACTTCATAGCAGCCTTCTAGTACCTGAAGGGGACCTACAGGAAAGCTGGAGAGGGACTTTTTATAAGGGCATGTAGCAACAGGACAAGGGGAAATGGTTTCAGACCTAAAGGGTAGATTTACACTGGATTTTAGGAAGAAATTATTTCCTGTGAGGGTGGTGAGACACTGGTACAAGTTGCCCAGAGAACTTGTGGCTGCCCCCTCCCTGGCAGTGTTCAAGGCCAGGTTGGATGGGGCTTTGAACAACCTGGTCTAGTGGGATGTGTTTCTGCCCGTGGCAGGGAGTTGGAACTGGATGATCTTTAAGGGCCCTTCCAACCCAAACCAATCTATGGTTCTATGATCTCCACATACTCAGTGGTTCCTCTGCCCGGGTTGTCAGGAACATGTCAGGCCCATGCAGTCTGGGCTTCTTCTTTAGATAAAATTCAGCTATTTTAGTTTGGCTCTTATAAAAAAGTGATAATGACTTTTTAATGCATCTCATACCTTGAAGAGGTTGCATTGCTTTTTCTTGGAAGTGCACAGCTTCTTAAGGTCTCTTGGACTTACAAAGAGGTTTGTCAATAAAAGGAGAAAAAGTTGGAAATTTAACAAGGATAAAAAAATTAGACCCATTCCCTTTCTGTTCTATTATAAAATGGATTAAAAATGTCACTATAAGGATATTTTTTTTTCATCCTTTAAAAGACCATAAAAACAGCAAGCAGATCTGTATTACTGCTCTGTAACTAAAATTCTGTTTTCTTTCTTACATTTGTGCTATGTGAAAAAGCCACAAAAACATATGATATCTTTCCACTTCAGTTCCTTTTAAGGTCCTCTTTGATGTATTAATGGCAATGGTTTAAATGTAATTTTACTCATGTCTTTCATTTCAGAAGTAATTGTTTATAAGTAACTACTAATAAGAGCGTGTTTCTGGTGAATGTGATTGCTCATTAAGTAGATCTTTCCAAGATGCCTCTACTGAAAACATGTTATTGAATACTGAAGTTAAATTAGGAAAATTTATTAAGACTTCTGGAAGCTATTCTATGTTGAAGGCACAAATGCTTTTTTAAATCCCAGTGTGTTTAGACTATGCCAAAAGACTTTCTAAACATACATACACAAGAGAAATGAGATAAGAAAACTTACACAAAACAATGAGACAAAATTGATACATGATGGTATAGACCTTTTTATGTAAGTTTGTCATGCTAGCTTCCTGCTGCAGTTAGCAGAAGTAAAAACCCTCCTACTCTGGAGTTCTGACCTATTTTTATCTGCTTTAGGATGAGATTAATCTCATGCTAGAAGGCATGTGTTCACAACATGGACTCTAGAGAAAGCCTTGGTTGACTAGCTCAGATTTAAATGTCTGTGCTGTAAGATTAGGGAAGAGAAATCCCATTCCTCTTACCTCATTTCTTCTTGGTGCACGATGGGAGCATTTGACAGGTAGGTAATTCTGTGGGTAGCTGTTGACAATACCACATTTTGAGGCATAAATGCCTTGATTCTAATTTCAGTAATATTTAATAAACTGCAAATGGAGATCAGTAGCTTACAGGGAACACCTATGTTTCTGACAAGTCACCTTCAGGGGAATAATCTTACAATCTTGTAAAGAGAAATAGTTTAATGATATACTTCTGCTTGACTGATTTAATATCCTTTCTTTAAAAGAATGAGTATTATGCTCATTTTCTTGAGGCTGTTGTTCAGATCCCATTTTACATTCTTACATGGCACTTGTAAGTACCACATATTTATCCACACAAAATCCCTGGAAAAAAATGAGAAAGCTACTTTTCCACTTTCTAGAAATGGGAATCTTAAGTACAGACAGACTTTGCCATTGGCCAAGTCCCACAGCAAATCTATCCCACATGAGGAGATTTGAATGCATCTTTCCCAGGTCCTTGGCCTTATTTGGATTGATCTTTTTTCTCTACAGCAGACACTGATAGAAAAACTCATCTGTGTAAAGTATAAGTATGTGATGGTCATTGAAAAATCCTGTTCCTCCTGTCAGGAATTTGATTATGTTTACCACAGATGCAAGACCCTGCTGATAAAGTTGCACTGCTTCTTCAATTGGATTCAGTTTATCACTATGTAACACTGTGCCCTGCCTATAGAAACATACTTTGCTTCAGAAGTAGCTCACACATCCCTAACACGGCACTGAACTGTGAAGTAAGTCCTAAAAGTAACAGCAGGGTAATCCTTAATATTTGTCTTCTCAAGGAGTCTGTATTTATAGAAGAGCTTGGTTTCATGAAGAAACCTTTTGACTTTAATAAGTTAAACCATAAAAAATATTCAGATGAGTGTAACTGCTAAAAAAAACTTGACCATAACAAATGATAGCTTTCTGCATGGGTGGGTAACCCAGGAAAAAAACAAAGCTATGTTACTAGTTACCGGTCTGTGTGTATGTGTTTGTATGTATGTGTGTGTATATGCATATATACACACACACACAGATGTAGGATTTAAGACAATATTGGAGCTTTTGTGTGTTTAATCTAGCTGGCTTGGGCACCGGTAGTATGCTGGCTGAGAGGCCTGGATCAGTGCAGGCTGCAGGACTTTCTGGAGCAGCAGAGACAGCTTTTGGATCTCTGATGTACTCTCAGTTCTGTGGCTGGACCAGTACAGGTGTTTGAATAAATTAGGTAACATTTGGCTTGTCAATGCTGTGTTACATCTCAGGGTAAATATGTTTTTTACTGGTGCATGGTAAGTAGAAAGTTGTCTGACAGCACATAGTAATACATTGTTAAGTTGATTTTTTCTCTGATTCACAATTACAGTTAGTCTTACAGCATCTCTCTGTGTTGGTCATGCATGAAGCTGTTTTTGCAGGCAAATGTGAGGTTGAATCCCAGCCACTCTAGTGGCAAACATTAAAGAACGAAGGTCTGTTTATGTGATTAAAGTCAAATACTAAATATCACCATTCTTCCAAACAACAGGTGAGAAATTCTAAGCAGGATACAAAGAATTGCACAGAGTTGGGTTTTCTCAGACATTACAGAGAACCAGCTGCTGAAGGGTGGTGATTTGGCAGTAAACGCCTGCCACAAAGGCAGGGAAAAGCATATTGCTAGTGCCGATTTAGCAGAAAGACCAAAGCAGGAATGAGTTAATATGGAGGAAATAGAGTATTTTCCTCTTCACCATAACTGTGATTCTTTTTCTGGAACAAGTAGAACTTCTTGTAATGACAAATAAAAATGGCCTTATCTTGCCCCTACTGAAATGGCACACAACTGCAGTTTTCCCAGGGCAGAAGTGTTAGCTCCAAGACTAGACCTTGGCTGGCCTCTGCGCTGTGTGACTGCAAGACAAAATCTACCCTTTGAGCACAAGCACCTGTGTGGAGAATCCCTTTCAAAATCTGTGAAAGAAGCAGATACCAGCCAAAACTCTCCTCCCCTTGGAAAAGGTACCTTTATTTTTTTGGTATTTTTTGTTTTGGTTTGGTTTGGTTTTTAGTATGCTATATACAAGACAGAGCCTCTGTTAAAGGTTTCTCCCACTTTCCAGTCAAACTCTTTAGTTTCTAGAGTAGAAATCAGACCAGAGAAGAAGTAGCCCCTCTTGGGCTTTCCTCCCTACAGAACTGCTTTACCATATGTAGAGGTATGCATCGTCTGGATACCTCAGTGTAGGACTCTGGTATCTCAGACATGCATCCTGGCAGCTCCATCTGTTTTTCCATAGCCCTTTGAATAACTGAGTGTTTTATAAAAGGCAGAACACTTCAGCTGAGAACCTGAGAGGGACGCGCCTTGGACAAGTACTGCTGCATGTATTTCTGAGCACAGTCAAGTCCCTAACTCCTGTTCTTGATCTCTTCCAGACTGGGCAGTAAAAAGATAACTTACTGAAAATTCAATGTAAAAACTCATATATTTCCTCAGAAGTTGCAGTATCCGTGCAAAAATAATTTCCACTGAAAAAGGAAGAAAAAAATAAATTCCCAGTCAGCTCTAATTCTTGTTCACACAAGTAGTTCCATTAGCTTCACAGGGATGAATTCTGGGTAAGATTCACTCCCACAATTAACAGTCTTGAAGAACTGAGTTTTAAATCAATGTTTCTTTTCCAACAGCCAGACACCCTGAGGAGTGAGAAAACAGAACCTCTGAGGACAAATTGATACTATAGATTTCTGCACTAGAAACAAATAATTTAATTTGTGTTTGTAGCAAAACATTGTGCTGCCTGACACAAAATAGACTTGTTCATTAATGCTATATTCTATCACTAATATGCTCTACCAAATAAAGATCAAGTTTCCTTTTAATTTCATAGTTCTTCCAGGCTATAGTTCTCTTTTTTAACTTTTTTTTTTCTTCCTAATAACTATTAGTACTAGAATTTATTGCCAAAATTAAAAGAAGCTAATTTTTGTAAACCATGAGTTTATGAAAAATAGAACATACAGTGTGTTCTGGGATGTAAAATTTTGGTTGTTTTGTTTTGTTTTGTTTTTCTGTTTATTATTTTGAGTTTCAGACAGAGCCCCAGGGAATACCTGGATAAATTTCAGTTCTGTTTTCCCCTCTGAGGAGATGAAAAGCTTTAGTAGGTAACCAATAAAGTTGAAGAGGAAAGCTAAAAAGAAGTGGAAAAGCACAGGAATCCTAAGTATGTGTTGGACGACCTGAACAGATCCTGTGAGACAGTATCTCACCGATAATTGCTTGAAGCTTTGCACCTGGAGGCCATAACCTGCTACACTGAAACTACCACCCTGAAACCCTGGATCACAAAAGCTCGCAGATAGCTGTTGTTGGAAGGATTGCTCTTTTTCTGCTCAAAGTATAAGTAGCTGCTGGGAAGTTGTGGACAGTATTCGCCCTCTCCAGTGTTTCAGAAATGGAGCAAAGAAGTGACTAACAGAAATAATATCTCTTCCTTTTGTTTCTCTTTCCCCTCCCAAAGTAAAATTAACTGAAGTCTGAATCCAAATAACATTGGAACAACTTCAGTCCGAACCTGAATGGGCAAGTAGGGCCTTGGAGCCATGATCTAACAGTGCTCTGACGAACAGAGTGCCTGAATCCCCTGACAGAAATGAAATGTCCCTTGAACGCTTACAGATGTCCTTCTGTAGCCTTGCTGCCTATAGAAATAAAGAAAGGTAATCACTCTCAACTAGCTTATACTGAAAAATAGTAAGCAGGCAAATGTTGCAGCTCAGCAGGAACACAGCAGAGATTCTTGAATTAGCTCTTAGTAAGTATGGGGACAGCAGAGCTGATTAGCTTACACACATCACCTTAAAAACATAGCCATACTGCTTTTGAGATGTGTGTTTGGCTACCTTCTGAATGGTGCTGAATTACGTGGTTTATATGTATTATCATCCAGCATAAGCTCAGGGGTTTCTATACTCTGATTCTTTATGTGGAATAAAATCCCTAGATAAATCAGTTACCTTCAATGATTCTGTCCCACTGCCCACCTGAGCCACCAAAACAATTCATAACAAAAAATTTGGGATGATAATAGTTGCACACATACAAGGGAAATGGAGCAGGCATTAGGAAGATAAATGTTGTTTTATTCCCTCCTCCCCAGGGGAGAGCGTGTAGGCTGGCTGTTACACTAGTGTCACTTTTTTTTAAAAAAATTACTTGTTCCAGTTGTGAAGCAAGCCCAATAGTCCTGCCCACCAATCCCAAATTCCCAAAAGGAAAAATGCTTTTGACTATAAGGTGGTAAGGAGGACCTGGTGAATGCAGGAGGATAGCTTGTCCCCAGCATAAGAACCAAGGACTGATGAGATTCTCCAGGAGACAGGGTTCTTGCTGAAGGAGAAGAACATAGGTTCATAGCTGAGGATTTAAAAGATCAATATCTATTGAAGTTTAGGTCAGTGAGTGTTTTAGGAACCTATTTTCCAAGCAGTTGGGTTTTGAGCAGTGGTTTGCTCATTTGCAAAACTGATGACGGCAATTTTAGGAGACACAAGACTGTCTTGGCACAGGTGAAACATCCCATCCTGAAAGGTGCTCAGGGCGCTGGGGATTAGGGTCACACCCCTTGCCGAGGTCATCAGGCACATGATTAGAATTTATAAAGAAGCTGTACTCCACACACACCAGGGGATGTTTTCTAAGATCCCCTATCAATTTTAATAGAATGTCTTGTTCCTATAAGAAGCATCCTATCCTTGTGACTGAGCACGTTTGTGAACACAGTGTGTTTGCAATGTTTGTTTACTATTGTACTCTTATTTATGTATCCTGTTTTGCTCAGAGGTTGGAAATGTGAAGCTATACTCCACCAAATGGCTCAAAGACGATTGAGGAAATTATCAAGGAGATGAAGCATTCTTGTCCTGTCCATTCAGTCTGTGCAGCATCTCAGTGGCAATTGAAATGCCACTTGAAATATAGATTTAAATTTTGCATTGGAACTACTAAAGCTGCTGTCATACCTAGTTATTAGAGTTGTTCAACACAGCAGGCTCAAACCTCTAGTGCTGTTTCAAAATACGAAGTCTTCTGCCTTTATTTCTAGCACTAGGCTTCAGAAGGAACACCAATACAGACTATGGAAAATTTTATGTTATAAAACCACGGGAGATGCTTTAGCATTTGTTGACTTTTTGCCCTGTTTTGCAGTAAATGACTCCATAGTATTCAGCTTGTCCAAGTACAATAAAGGAAGGAGCACAGCTACTCCTTTTTTATTACATTTCTGTCCTTGAATTTCTTCCCATATGTTAAATTAACAGGAAAAATGTCAATGGTGACATAATCAGTTCCATTGTGAACCTTCCTGTAAACGGTCATTGATCCCATGCAGTCTCCCTCTAAATTCACCATTCACAGAGTACCTTGTGTATGAAGCTTTACAAAGAAGACTTGTGCAAATAAAAATGAGGAACGAATTCTCTTAAAACATTTTCCTGAGATTCTTTTGGTTTGCAGTCATTTAAAACTGTATACTGTTGCGGAGGGTTCCTACACACCAGAGTTACATCCATCCAAACATATGTCATGTTTCTTTGTCGGAACTGTAGGAAGATGATCAGAGAGGGAAGGATTTGAAACCCTCTGACTTTGTATGTGCCATTTTTGAGCTGACATGAGTGCATAAATTCAGGGATGGATCGTGGTGAGCTGTGGATCAGAAGGCTGCTTGCAGCCACCACCTACTTCCCTGGCAACTTAAGCCCTTTTTTGCCTCCCTTAATGAAGTTACATTATGTAGTTTGTGCTCTTTTCCATTTGCATAAGGGAAGTTATAGTCACTTTTGAATTTAAGCAAAAATAATTAAGATTTATGTTGGAAAAAGTTTGCTGCCACTCTAATTCCCTTTGGTTTTGTTTGGGCTTGTTTGTTTGTTGTTGTTTTCAGTACAACATAAAATCAAGAAGTTTTCAGTGAATGTGCTCCTCATTACATTAAAAACACAAAATGCTGGGTTCTATGCTTCTGTTGCCTGACAAATGGTTTTCCCATTACAACTGTATCATAGAATCATAGAATGGTTGGGGTTGGAGGAGACCTTTAAAGGTCACCTAGTCTAACCCCCCTGCAGTGAGCAGGGACATCTTCAACTAGATCTGGTTGATCAGAGCCTCATTCAGACTGACCTTGAATGCTTTAAGGGATGGTGCATCTACCACCTCTCTGGGAAACCTGTTTCAATGTTTCACCACCTTCATCATAAAAAAGTTTTTTTTTCTATATAGACTAAATATACCCTCTTTCAATTTAAAGCCATTATCTCTTGTCCTAGCACAACAGGCCCTGCTAAAAAGTTTCACAGAATCACAGAAACACAGAATCCTACGGGTTGGAAGGGACCTCGAAAGATCATCTAGTCCAACCCCCCTGCCAGAGCAGGGTCAC
>VZRW01010244.1:0-10418 GCA_013398125.1 Aegotheles bennettii | reverse complement strand
GACCTACTAACCACCCCCTTTCTAATGCACCCCAGGATGCCATTGGCCTTCTTGGCCACAAGGGCACATTGCTGTCTCATGGTCATCCTCCTGTCCACCAGGACCCCTAGGTCCCTTTCTCCTACACTGCTCTCCAGCAGGTCAGCCCCCAACCTGTACTGGTACATGGTGGTGTTCTTCCCCAGATGCAAAACTCTGACATGCACTCAGACATGCACTCAGCAGACATGCACTCAGCTGGTTGTCATCTGCAAACTTGCTGAGGGTGCACTTGATCCCATTCTCTACGTCACTGATTAAGATATTAAAGAATACTGGTCCCTATAGAGAACCCTGAAGGACACCATTTGTCATCGATCTCCATCTGGACTTCAAGCTGTTGAACAATACCCCCTGGATGCAACCATTCAACCAATTCCTCATCCACTGAACAGTTCACCCATCAATTCCATATCTCTCCAATTTAGAGAGAAGCATGTGTTGGGCGACCATGTCAAAGGCCTTACAGAAGTTCAGACAGACAACATCCATAGCTCTTCCCTTATCCACTGATGTAGTCACTCCATCACAGAGGGCCACTAAGTTGGTCAGGCACAACTGGCCCTTGGTGAAGCCATGCTGGCTGTCTCATGGCAAAATAAAGTGAGTCTGATTCTCTAGTCTTGAAAAAAGGCAAAACCAGACCCAAACTCCTCAAACTCCAGACTGGTTATTTAATTATTTGCAGGTGCTTATTCAGAGAATTGTGCTAGGTCATTCTTTTCCAAGCATTTGGTAATTACACTTCTGATAATGTGTATAATGTTAATCCAAGTCTTAAATCCCATATTCTTGTGTCTTCTTTGCACATTTTAGAGCCACAAACTTCTTCATGAGGCTTTTCTTATTTCAGTTACCTCTCTTCCCAGTACATTATACAAATGTTGCACTCTCTACCCATGGCAGACAATGATGGGGTAACAGCTCCTAATGGCAGACCTCAGGAGGCTGTGTGCTGTCCAACCTGAGAACTGCATTGCGAACTCCCTTTACCAGGGTGTTCAGGAATTATCCTTGTCAAGGATGGTCAAGGACTGCTAGGGTTTCCTTCAGCCAGGCCAGAGTTGTGTGGTTCAAAATACACCAAATGTAGCCAGGGAACTAAAACTGGGACTCTACTGACCAGAGGTTTAAATTCCTTCTCTTTTCATGTGGTGATAGTGTGGGGAGGCAATGGAAACACGCAGGCATATTTTTCTGTGTTTCTTGCTCTTGTGTGTACTGCCCACACAACACGTGATATATACATTCAGAACAATTGGACATACTATAGACACAATTGGAAGCATACAAGGATATAATAGGAATTAGAAAAGAGTTGTTATTTACAGTCTGAGTTCTGCTAGTGAGAAAATCTGTCTGTGGCATTCTCTGATCCCAGTTCCTTGAGAGGTCAAGAGTGAGCAGCCTCCTTCCTGGGAACCTTTTGGCTACCCTCCTGCAGCTCCCTGCAGAGCAAGGTTTGTGTTCTGCTTTTCCATTAACAGGGAAACAGTTTCTCTACCTGCTGATAATCATGTTGTTTTTCTAAGTCATAAGATTGAAAATTTGCCTTTTTTTTTTGACAGCATCAAAAATGTGGGGAAACTCAGTGGATTTTTCTCTCTAGGTTGCTGTCAAAAGGCAGGTGTTCCTGTGTGGGGTGATTTTGAGCTCAAGATTTCAAACCTGTTTGAAACGTGTCAGCACTTTAGTTTCTGCAACTGGCTTCTTTCAAATGCGACTGACAGGAACAAACAAGAAGCTGTCCAGGCAGCAAAGGTATTTTTACTGCCATTTTCTATCTTTCAGGTATGGCTTGTACTTGTGTTTAGCAGTGCCCATTCTGGTTTAGACAAGGTTCTCAGTTTTATTTATTTATTTATTTATTTGATATTTATTTCTATTTTGTTCCATCTTCCTATGCCGTAATCCCAATGGGACAAAAAATGCCTTTCAGGTTTTCTGGCAGAGGATGCCTGTGAATGAAGCATTTGGCATAAAGTCTTTATGTGTTGAACAAATATAATTTTCCCTTTTTCAAAGCCAAGTGTGTCACCTGTGATGTGTCTAATTGCTCTGAAGTCCAGGCTTTACACCCTTTGGCAAAGCATCTACAATGAAACTCTTATTTTCATGAGCTAAGGCAACTGTGTCATACAGTGCCATATGTGCCAGCTGGTAGAGAATAAACACTTTCCTAGGAGTTAGAGAGAGAAAATATTGTTCCAAATGCAGGGAAGTATGCCTGGAAGAGTCAGTTGAGATAAATATTCTATTTTGATTTCAGAATTTTCGGGGTTTTTTTGTACTTTTGTGTTCCCTGTATGGGTCTTATCTGTTCTCAGTGTGCTTATCTGCTACAGAAAGCTAAAAGCATTTTATGACTTCCTGTGCTCCATTTAAAAATGATTCTGTAGCTGAATCGGTTCTGTTTTCCAACTTTACCCTACTAGTGGACTTGCTAACCTTAAGCATCCAAGAATTTAAATCAAATAATATGATTTAAGTTATCTCATTGTTGATGAACATATTTTGGAGGAATTTTCTAATTCTTGAGATTAAGATATATATAAGGATATATAAGGGTATATATGAGCTATGTTTTCAGGTTTTAATGTATAATGAAAAATATTTAAAGTATCACTAATGATATAACTTGTGCATTAATGTGGTCATATAATAGGAAATATAATAACACTACTACTACTACTGATTGGCACCTTGATATTTCTGGTACAAATGAATGACCTAGTAACTACTACAAGCCTTAGAGCATGTAGACTCCAAGGTAAGACTTCTGCTGTGTGTTGATTATTTAAATGAAGTCAGTGCAACTGTATCTCTTACATGTGTGGTCCATAACAGCTGTAACAGCTTCAAAAATGCTTCCTATTAAATCAAAAGTTATATTCATACTTGTCCAAAACCTTGGTCAAGCTTCTTCATTTTTATCTTTCCCTGAAAATAATCATAACAACGCAAAGTAGTTTGACCATGAGCCTATAGTAAAGTATACAAGCCCAATTTAAAAATACCTAAAATTATAATAATGGTATATTTATCTCTCTTTTCTGCTAATGTGTCCTTCAACATCTACTTACCATCTTTATTTTGGGCTTTTTAATGAATGTCTCTTGATCTAGGAAAAGAAGTCTTAATAGAAAACTGAAATTTGCATATGTGTTCTGAACTGGACCAAAACTATAATACTTCAAAATTTTTTGCAAAGACAAAACCTCTAGGGAGAACCCAAACCAATAGATCCAGTATATTAAGATGAACAATGTGTTTCAATTTCATTTAGGCAATATTTTTTAGTATGAATGAAGACCTGGACCGAAGATGTCAGATATGCATTTTTTTTTCTCTGCTTTTTAGTTGTTTTTGCTTGGTTGGTTGATTTCTTTGTTTTGTTCAGTGACAACCAAAATGTTCACAGCCTCTGCAGTATCCCTCTTGGCATATTTGGATTTCAAAAGGCTCCTTAGTCTTTTTTAAAAATTAAATTATGAGACCTGGGCATGAAAAATCTACTGAGACTGTCATTTACTGCTACTGTCCGAGAGTTGTGTTTCTGCAAAAACTGCTTTCTCCTGCTTGTTTCAGGTAATGAAACAGGATATTAAATTAGGTGCTACTTGAAGGATTGAGATACTACTGAAACTTGGAGTAAATTGCAACAGCAACCATAATGAGAATACTTGGCAAATTTAGAAGTGATCATGTTTTACTATTATCTTAATGGACAATTCCCAAATTCACCCATTCAGGCAGAGAAAGCAGGAGCCTCTGCTCTAAACATACACCTATACATGATTCAGTGAGTGCCTTTAGGAGCCCAGGAACACTTGCTTGTCAGCTTTCTGCATTGACACAGAGGTGTTGAGATGGTCAGAAATGCTGTTGCTCTATCAGGGCAGCACAGGTGGATGGCCTTCACTAAAAATTAGCACTGGGTCGTTAGTGACTTTTTTTCTTAATCACTCAGAAATACATTGTTCTTTCAGAATCTGAGAGTAAGCTAATGGCATAAGCCCTGAGCTTTGGCAAGGCTGATGTACTCTGTGTATAGTTAGAGCTATTGAAGCTAAACTGTTTCCTTTACATTCATCAGGTATTCTTTGTTTTCTTTCCTTACTTAACACTTCTTCTCAGAGCGCTGCTCACCCTTATTTTTATATTGCTACTGCCTGCTTTATTCCTCAGTTGTTTTCTTCCCTTCATTTCTGTTTCTCTCTGCCTCCCAAGCAAAAGGCAAACCAGAAACAGTTGAGTGGTCAGGTGCATCTGAAATAAAGCAAGCTGATGCATATGGCATGGTTCAGTGGATGGAGTATTTCATTCTGCGTCAGAAAAAAGTCCATTCTCTGCCACTCACCTTTTTTTTGCAGTGCTGAACAAGCTATTTCATCTTAATTTAGGCAGCAGTGAGACAGGAACAATGCTATGTGCCTTCTATTGAGCACTTTGAAATTCAGGTTTGTAACACACTTTTTAGTATTGGTGTACCTCTCACTAACTGTGGGAGGAGAACTGAGTAGGTCTGTTTATGCGTGGCTGGCATAAAATAGAACAGGTAACAAGGTAATCTTTTTTTGGAACTGCTTGCCTATGGTATATGTTCACATCTTTGATCTGTAATAGTTCAAGTTTGTCGTCTTTTTCAGATCATCTCCTGAAGAACAACTTAAAATACATGACAGCTGAGTGTGGAGGTCGTAGAGTGCAGAACATGCGCATCTCTGCAGTGCTGTGTTAGTCATGCCCTGTTTCTACTGTCAGAAAGGCAGTCCCATGAGACAAGAATGTTCTACAGGACAGAACTACAGAACAGTGCCAGCACTGGTGCACCTTCAGCATGCACCAAGTCCTGCTGGAGCTGCAGGCATCTTGCCAACTTCAGGCAATGTCCCATCTCACAGGCACTGGGCAGTATGATGCAGACAACCGAGTGACTCTACATGGAGGAAGTGCAGGTCTGGCTGGGCATATTAGGCCTGGCCTGGTCCAGCATTTTTTGGGCTGGATCTGAGCTGGTTTCTGCAGAGCCACTTGTGCTCTTGTACTGCCTGGCCTAGCAGTCCTGTTAAGAGAAACACAGTGAAGCTCTGAAGTAATCTTCAGGCTGCCGGTATGTGTCCAGCAGGGATTGATGATTGCAGCATTCTGGGGATGGCAAAAACTGCACTGGCATGGTGTTCCACCTGATCTGATAAATTCAGCTGGACTGGAACACCTGAGCCTGTTTTGTTTTGCAACAAGGTCGTCAGGCCATGAAGCTGCTATATAGCAGGCTGTCATCTACAGATGCTTCAAGCTGTTAACATAGTAGTTGTAACATTGAAGGGCCAATATAGCCTAAGTTTGGGGGTTTTTTGTGTATTTTTTATTGCCCAGATGCTTGGCTTGGGAAAAAGAAAACAAGCAGCAGATAAGCTTTGGGCCACAAGCCATTTCTCTTCCTTTTCCTTAAAAAACCCCACAAAACAAACAAAAAGCCAAACCAAACAAAAAAAACCTAATGTCCCTCAAGAAAGACAAAATCCACTGAGTTAAAAAAAAAATGCTGATAGACCAGGGTGCTTGAAAGAAAACAGTATTCATTATCTTTGGAACAGATGGAGATCAGCAAGAAAGTTGTAATGGACTATAAAATCTGTGAGGTTTTTTGAGTTCATTATACTGTCTCATAGAATTCATAATTGCCACAAAGTTTAATGAGTAGACCTCAAATACATTCACATTGGTATAAATTTTTGCACTGAATATAATAGACCGTGAGTCAGAAATAAGTTGAATATGTTGACTTTTAACATACGATAATACTTCTCATAAAACACTTCAAAAGCAGGTAGAGAAAGTTGAAGTCTGAAAAGTCAAAGAAAGAGAAACAAAGCAAGTCTCTGGTAGATATTAGTTTGTGAGATATCACTTGAAGAATAATTCCTCGTAGACTCATCATAAAAAAAAATTGAAGAAATGGGACTCAGTTCTAGCACTGCAGTTTAATGTATGCTATGATTCATATATATTGTTATGAAGGTGCTAGAATAAAATAAAGGAACTGAATGTTTTCATTGGAGTTCCCGTGTTAGATGAACAGGCAAATGGTTATCTCACTAAAGGATGGTATCAGAAAAGAAATGCAATAAAGCATCAGATTTTTTTCAACTGATACACCCTTTTATCTTGCAGATAGTTACAAAAGAACCCAAACTGAGGTCATACATTAGAAATGTGTTTTTTGTCCCCCTCTGGTCTAAAGGAGGTATTGGTAGATATAAAATCTAGAAAAGTTTTTCAATTCTTTTTATTCTGTCTGTTAGTGGCTATTAAGAGGCATTTATCTTATGAAGGATTTTTTCTTTCTTGTATGATATCACCTGGCTTGGGGTTTCAGTGCTCTGGCAAAGTGCCTTTTACAGATTTGCATGAACAGGGCATATAAGACTTTATCAGCGAGTTCTGCTCTTCTCTGAGCAAAGGTAGTGACTGCCTTTTGTCTTGGTGATAGCTGTGCTCAAAGCAGTGAAAGGGCTTAGAAAACATGTATACCTAAAACTGCTCAGTGGTGCAGAGTGAGATGTATCTGGCCACCTGCACACCATTAGGTGATGAGTGAATTTTCCTCTTGGAAAACTGGACCATTAGCTGTTGGGAGATGCTCTGCTTACTCTTCTGGTGTCTGTTGGGTTCTGTGGGGGTTCCTGAGTGCCATTTCTGTGGCTGTGTCTGAAGTTGTTGCTCCTGGCCATGTTCTATTTTGGAGAAGTGCAATCATACCCTGGCCCTCTCATTCTGAGATGTCTATGAGTGAATATCTAAGAAACAAAGAGGAGTTGTCGATGGAGAGGAGGATGATTAATTAGCTTTAACATAACTGTACATACCTGAACAGTCCATGTGTCTATTTTAACTTTCTGATTTTTATAGAGATTAAAATAGACTAAATTGTACAAAAGAATTTCCATTAACTAGATAATTCTTTTTTCTTCATGTATAAATTTCATTAAATGATCTGTCCCTGGACATGTTCAAGAGGCATCTGGATGTGGCACTGGGTGATATGGTTTAGTAGTGATGTAGGTAGGTGGTTGGACTGGATGATCTTGAAAGTCTCTTCCAACCTTAATGATTTTATGTTTCTATGATCTCCAACCCATCAGTTGTCATATATCTATATAAACCTTTAAGTTAATTATGTAAACTTGTAACTTTTTAGGTACTTTCAAAAATTTAAGTACCTGTCAAAAGTTAAAGAAATGTTTAATTTTAATGTATTTATGCAGATCAGCTTGCTGAAAGACTTTTTTAGTAATTCACTTTCCTAAGCTGACAAAGCTACATTTATTTTGATAATCCTGTACTTCTTGGATTGCAGAGAAGCACAAACTTGCTCTTTTTAAAAAGAAAAATTAATGAATAATCTCCTTTAGAAAATCTGTAAAACAATTTTCAAATTTCTTAGAGAAGCAGGTAACTGCAAGTCCATAGAATGCTATGTAAATGGACACAAAAAACAGGGTCCTTGAAGAAATGCGCCTAGTATGCAGGAAGAGTATACCAGAGATGCAAATGCTGATCAATAGGGGGAGGAAATCCATAAAGTTCCTAAAGCAAAAATAAATGCATCTTCTGTAAAAATATCCTTTAGTCATAACACATAAAGATATCTGGTAAGTTCCATTACAAGGAAAAGTGGTTTGGATATGAGGGAGAGGGACCTAGAAACATTAAAGTAGTTCCTTTCATAAGGAATTAATGTTTCACATTGGGCATTACTCTAGAAATCCTTTAAATAGCTGTAGAGTAAGATTAGCATTACAGTTAATCTAAAGAAATGCAAATTTCTGCTTTTTTAAAAAGGAAATTCTACAGCTGCTGGAAGTCTCTGGCCATCAGTATTTACTTTCCATTGGTTTTCTCATTACCACTAACGATCACAATTTTTCTGTAAGGGCTTACAGCTTAGACTGCCTTTAAGATCCCACTTTAATCCCTCTAAGAATTTAGAGGATCAGGCTAGGAACTTAGCATTCTATATTCAACATATAACAAACAAAAGCATTCATGTTGACCACTTTGTTTATGTGTTGTATGTGTTCAAATTCTCTTATTTTAAGTGTGCTGTAATAACTAGTCCAGGAAACCACAAATTGACTGTGACCATTTAATTTCTTAAGAGAATATAAAGTGATTCTGAATTTTTGATATCTTATTTAGTGCTGAAAAAAAAAATAATATCCTGGACCTGATATTGTGGAATAGGTTCTTCCTGTGGGCAACAGGATAGTTTTTAGGTGAAGTTATTGACTGGAAGAAACACCTCTGCCTTCTCTGCTTGTAGTTTCTGATGGATTCTCAGGCCAGCACCTGCTCTTATTCCACCCTTTTGATGAGGTGGGGTATGCAGTGATGCACCTGATATATAAGAGCAGCCTAACTTGGGGACACTTGTGCAATTCAGGTAGCAGCATCAGGAATTTTTCCCCTGTTGAGTGAAGAGCTGCTGAACAGGATATAGGAAGAATAGAGCTTTGTGAAGCTCACTTTAGACCTTATGTGTCATGTGTATCCCACAAGATGCATGTGATAGGTGATGACTCAAAACCATGTTTCTTCCCTCTTGCTTTAGGGAAAAAAAACCCAAACAAACCCAAAATGCAAACACCTTGACATGCTTGTTAGGTCAATTTTATTTGCTGCAGGGATTCAGCCTGCAGCATGTGGGCTAAAACATGAGCTAAAACATTTGAAAAAACACAGTTGCATAAACTTTAAACAGTCCTCTAAAATCAAAATTTACTAAGTGGATTAGATACAAGAAAAGTGACACAAAATGCAGCCCACTGAAGAAAAAAGGAACAGTTTTCCACAAGCTTCATCATGATATCTTCAAGAATACATTAATGTAAGGCAGCAGTTGTGCTGCTAGGATCCCAGGATACAGCTGTCAAGTAACATCTGCCAAAAAAGGGACTTGCTTCATTATCTTCAAGCCTCTCCATTGCTCATTAAGTCTCACCAGATGGGGATTCAGTATTTTGAAGTCAGTCATCTTGTATGAAGTAGTTTGTTCATGACACTGATGAGCAATTTTCTACCCATACAGTTGGGACTTCTATGCTGTTTATTTCAACTGAGTGTCAGTACAGGGCACAAATTTAGCATTTGATGGTAAGAATAATTGAAATACAAAAGTCAGTTTGGCTAACTAATTGAATGAGATTGAAAGTTTCCTATAATAGTCTGTTGTTAATTTCCCTGTAACAGAAACTATTACTGTAACCCCTCACAAGGTTTTGCTATATGTTTTTATTTACTTTTTCAAGTACTGCAAAATACTAATTGTGCATTCAAAAATATTGTTCCAACCCATTCTGTGGAAGATAAACTGCTGTGCATAATAACTGTTGTATTTCTGTTGGCTGATAAATGTTTAATGGTTTGTTAGAAAACTAATTGTCAGTTTAATCAGGAGAGTGACAATAATAATTCACTTAAAATATTTGCATTGTCACCTGCAGTGGCAGCTGTAAACATGATTTGTTCTAAATCCTGTATGTATTCTATGGGTATGAATATATGGCAATTCTCTTGAAATAAATTCCGAATCTCTATGGAAATGTTTCTTTTCTATTTTGTGTTGCTCACAATCCTTATTATAAACAGAATAAAACAAATCACTGTCCCCTAGGTCATGTGAATCGTCCATGTGTGAGGCATTGTATTGATGAATCTATGTAGCACCAGAATTTAAAAGTGATTAAAACCCTTGAATGATAATTTAAACCATCTTTTTTTCTCCACACCTTTCAATTAACTCTCAGCTGACCCTGAACTTGTACACAATCTGCTGCTACAGCTAGATTCCTACAAGTCCATGGGGCCTGATGGGATTCACCTGAGAATCCTTAAAGAGCTAGCTGATGTCATCACTAAGCCTCTCTCGATGATTTTTGGGAGATCTTGGGAATCTGGAGAGGTCCTGGTTGACTGGAAGCTGGGCAACGTTGTCCCAATATTCAAGAAGGGCAGGAAAGGGGACCCTGGAAACTATAGGTCAATCAGTCTAACTTCAGCGCCTGGCAAAATTATGGAAAAAATAGTTCTGGGAAACATTGAAAAACATCTGGAGGGTAACACAATTATTAGTCATAGCCAGCATGATTCATGAGGGGAAAGTCCTGCTTGTCAAACTTGATTTCTTTCTATGACAAAGTAACCCACCTAGTCAATCAAGGAAAGAGAGTGGATGTAATTTTTTTGGACTTCAGCAAAGCTTTTGATACTGTCTCTCACAGTATACTTCTGGACACGTGCTACACGATGGGTGAACAACAGGCTCACAGGTTGCACACAAAGAGTGATGGTGAATGATAGTGAATGGGGTAACA
>VZRW01010241.1:98311-137054 GCA_013398125.1 Aegotheles bennettii | reverse complement strand
GATTCTGTGATTCTGTGATGAGTTTGTGCTTTAGTTTTGCTTGTTCTGTTTGCTGAAGCGTGTGGAAGCCATTGGTGCTACTGCCTTAAAAAACGGGAACTGTCTCGCTGTGTCTCCGCAGGCTTCTTACCTCCCATAACTCCTCCAGAAAAATTCTTCCTTTCTCAGTTGATGCTGGCCCCCCCTAGAGAGCTCTTCAAGAAGACGCCTCGGCAAATTGCTTCCATGGACGTGGGGAACATGGCCCAGTCAGTGGATATAAGTGGACTCCAGCTGGCATTAGCAGGTAAGGAAGAATTGCAGCTGTAGTTCAGTTGTGAATGGAAATGCTAATTGTAACATGCCTACGAGTTACTCCTGACCTAAAAAAGGTTGAACTACGCTTTAGGGTCTTCAAACCCATGTTCACACACAAAGAGGAAAAACTTCAAGCAGAGATTACATCTTAACTGTTTATCCTATGTAACAAGCAGCTTTTTAAGCATATCATGCCACTGCCTTAAACATGAGAACATTGGCAAATATAGGAAATTTTTAATCTAAAGCTTTGGTTTGTTCTTTTTTTTGGGTGTATTTGTATCCTTTTTCACTCTCTGCAGTATTTCTAGTATGAGAGAACATAGCATAACCATCATGCTGTCACGTATCAGTACTTCAGCTGCACCTGGCAAATTGGCTATTACAATTATGTCTTCAGTTGTACAAAATTAAGTCAGATCTTACAGTGTTAGCTCCAGAGTGGGAAGGTGGTCTGCTTTTACTAGATTGAAAAGAAAAGCAATGTGATGCTTATCCTTTGACAGGAGAAAAGGAGCAGGAACATGATTGTTCTGATCACGTTGACTGGTAAGTCACATTTGGAGCTAATCTGAAATACAAAAATACTGTTTGGAACAAGGAGCCAGTTTGGACAGCAGAAAATAGTGGGTCTTTTTTGTAGGTACATGCAAATGGACCTACTCCCTTAAAAACTGACCATCCCACTTCTATACCCCTACAGTGTAGGTTACTGCTCTGAGATCAGGCATTAACTAGGCTTTCTCCATCCTGCAAGTGCATCTTGGTATTGTCATTTCTTTCTGTTTTTTTTGGGTTTTTTTATGTAGAATCCTGTCACTAGCTTGTTGTGCTGTGGTATACTGTCCCGTGTTCACAGTGCACAAATGTCCTCTGGTGTCTTCCTTAGCTACTATTGCCAGACTGCGATCTTTTGAATATGCAGACTGAGTACACTGACATACCTTCAAGGGGAAATCCCTTCTAGTTCTTGTTCTGTTCATCGTGTCTGTGCTTTCTAGAATACTTCTGTGAATTCAGATTTTGTGAAACTTGGGGTGACTTGTGATTTTTTAGCATAAGGCATATGTGATGCCTTAAAGAAGCCTGGAGTTATTTAATTAGTTTGTATTTGTTTTCCCCTTGGTACTGTGTTTGCCTTCTGAACCATTTTATTTTCATTAAAAATAAAAACATGTAAAGAACCTCAGAACTGTAGTTGCATGAATGGGTACTCTAGGTCATCTATTTTAATTGGTCCTTTTTTAAAATAGAAGACACTGATGAATTAAAGTACAGTACAAAATTTGCAAAATTAAGCCCTGTGAGATGCACTTGTATCATTATTTACATAATACAGTAAACTTGCTTAATTAACTGCTTATTGAGGAGTTGTAGGAGTTACGTGACAAAACAAGCTGCATCTGAAAAAGCTTTGTGCTGTTATTTCTCAGGCTTCTTGTTGTAGCTCCCTAGAATAAATGATTTCTAGTCACTTTCTTAGAAGATAAGTCTTTTGCTCATCTTAATATTGTGATGCTTCTTGACTATTTATCGTGTTTTGGAAGGTTTGTGAGTTTCAGAAGTTTTCAGTATATTTCTCCTGATGTTTGAATATGCAGGATGAAGCTGTGCTGCTGACAGTGTGTAAATACACACATTGTGGTGCTTAGATACAATATTTAAGGGGTTGCATTTGCACCCTTTCTCCCAAACATTTCATAGGACATAACAGCTGTAAGAATTAGCGGACCTTCAAAACTGTGGCCCTGAGATTAATTCACTGCTAATTAGAGCAGGATGATTTTGTCTTGCTTTAGAAAATACCTGCAAAAATCAACTTAAATAATTTTAAAAGTACTGACTTTTTTCAGTCAGTGTATCTATACCAATCCTTTTTTTTTTTTTTTGTAAAGGGAGGAAAAAATACTTGGCTTGTCCTCTGAACTTGAGCTTATTGTGACAACTCACAAACATATGGTGTTTTTTCTGGGTGTGGTTTTCTTTTTTAGTTTTGTTTTTTTCCCCCCAAAAAAAATTGGGTGTTGGAAAAGAGCATCTTGGGAATGAGTATTAAAAGTTGCTTTGTTCTCTTCTCCATTTAGTCTCCAGAAAGATCATTCAAGCTTCAGTCTTTCTCTATAGCTTGATTTTTGTTTGTCTGCTGTCTTGCTGTATAAAAAATGTCACTGTCTCCTAGTTGCAGGGTTGGGTCCTCTGGCAAAGTGATCCTGAGTGTCTGCTCACCATTGTTTGATCTAAGAGTAATTGACCTGTATGGAAGTTAAGTGCATAATACGTTGTAGAGCTTTCCTTTAACAGTCAAAGAAAATTTCTTTTTACCTGTAAAAAAAAAAAAAAGGCTCCATAAAGGAATCTAAGTGATTGGCTTCAGATTTTTAAATTTAGATGTCTTAGTTCAAGATGCTATGTTCTTTCCTGTTAAATCAGCATGTTCTAGTTCTTGTTTCTGCTTACCTGAAACTGTTGATCCAGCACCAACTCTTGAAACAGTGAGGGTGAGTTTCTGAGCTTCAATGCATATAACTGAGGGCTCATGCAGGCTTCCAAAGTCAGTAATTTGAAGGACTGTATCTTAAACTTCTGTATTTCTAATTAAGCATCGTTAATGATTTGAGATTATGGGATACAAACAGATTTACCATCTGATAGATTGAAGTTCTAAACTATAAATAAAAAGACTGAAAAAAGATGCTCAGTAACTTTCTTGCCATAGACTTCATTTGTAAAATTAACCCTTCTGCTCCATGGGTAAATGAAAATACAATCTGGAGTTTGAAGAAGTTTATAAAGCCAAAGACATGTTTTATAAACAGGCTCATTTAGACTTTGAAATATTTTTTGGTTTGAAAATAACTGAAAAGTATGCTAATTGTTGCCTTTAAGAGAAAAATACACTTTGCCCTTCTATTTCAGTGAGCATATATTCACATGTTTGCGTGATCTGAAATAGTTGGATGAAGTAGGACAAAGCTGAAAGAGAAATTAGCAATGTGTGGTGCTTTGTTGTGAGGATCCTGTTGTCACTCGCAGTTGCAGCACTTCTCATGGATTTGGTTGGAGTCACATGAAATAGAGTTCATACACATGGGAAGGGATGTGGTCGCACAAAAAGGAGCAAGCACACTTAGCTTAGAAGTGGCAGGGACGGTACACTGAATCTGGCACCACTACACTTAATTAGTCAGGAAGAGGAGTGGTGGTTAGTTTCACATGGAGCTTTTTCAGGGGATTCCTTGTGTGGTACTAACAATTTTGGATGTCAGATTACTTAAGGCTTAATCTGCTTCTTAATGTTCTCTGTTAAGGGAGTGTGGGACAAGGAGTGTCAGATGGTGTCCTGTAGTGGTTTTTTGTCTGCTGGGTTTTTCTTGCCAAAACAATGGAAAACATGATCTCTCAAAATAATACAGAGAATGTAGAAGATCAGCCATTAAGTCTTCAGACACAGAAGAGTGATAGACTGTGACAGAAGAACACCTAAAAATCTGACAATGCGAGTATCAAGCTCCATAATTTCTTTTTGGTCAGTTTTCTTCAAGTCTTCAGCTGTGTATGGTAAATTTAATATTATTTTTATGTGACTTCTTTATGTTCTGTAATTTGGGCTTTAAAGTGACACTTTCAGGTTCTCTCAGTTGTGCTTTAATGGCGATGTATGTAGAATCACGTAACTTAAAATCCATCTCTTTCCACACAAGCAGCTGCTCTACCTTGACAGTGAATGCAGAAGTATCTTGCAGAATGCCACCGAAATGTGTTGGATAAATTTGAATAGCTGACTTCAGGTCTAGTGTGACCGTTATTGTTGAGGAGTCTGTAAATGTATCTCTGTAGATCTTTTTCACTTCCTTGCTCTGAGAAGAATTGATTGCAAAACTAGATGTAGCATGTTAACTCTTTCAGGAGTACCATGTGAATCTACCAGTGTGCTTTCAGATGGAGATTACATCAGTTACTTACCCCTTCTAAAGTCAAGACTATGTTTCAGATTCATTTCTGTTTATTCTTTGTCCTTGCTGCATGCCTCTGTCCCTCGCCTGTCAGCTGGCACTCTGAGTACTAGCTGCCTGACAGTACTTAATTTCATGTGATGTTATCTGGTGTTTTTTTTAAGCTGGTTCTTCTCTAAAGCTGATTGTTTCTCACTACTTTTAGTATTCTAGGCGTCTCTGTTTCAATTTTATGCTTTAATATTATGGACTGGCCTTCTTTCAGAACGTCAGTCTGAGTTGCCAACACAGAGCAAGGCCAGCTTCCCCAGCATTCTCAGCGATCCTGACCCAGATTCTTCCAACTCCGGTTTTGACAGCTCCGTTGCCTCCCAGATCACGGAAGCCTTAGTGAGTGGACCAAAACCTCCTATAGAAAGTATGTGCATTTCCACATCTTTGTTTCTGTAACTCATGATGTGCTATATTGCTATACTTCTCCAGATGAAATGTAATTCCACAAGTATCCTCAAGGTAGCAAATGGGAATGAAGATGAATGAAACAGTACAAAACTGTGTCAAGCTGTCTCCAGATCAGACTCCATGGCGTTTCCAGGCTCTTAAAAATCTGGAGCCTGTCTTCAAGCTGTTACCAGTGTCATATGTTGGCTAAAACACTGGGTCTGATACCTCTCAGATCTTAGTCCCCTACCCTAAGGTCTGCACTGGCTGTTAACGCCTTCCAAGGAAGCAGTTACTGTGGAAAGAAAAAAGACAATGATAGAATCAATAACTTGGCGATACAAGTCAAGAGGAAAAACAGACTGATGTAACAGTATCACTAAGAATCAGGAATAATGTTTGTCTGGAAGGCGGATAAGATCATAATGCTCTTCTCAGTGTTATAATAGCTTTAAGAAATGGGGGCTTCGGGGTTTTTTGTACTGATAGAAAACTGAATACCTAGAGTTTAAAGAACACTTCTTGTTGTTGCCTTTTTTAGGTCACTTTCGACCAGAGTTTATTCGACCACCACCACCGCTCCATATATGTGAGGATGAGCTGGCATGGTTAAATCCAATAGAGCCAGATCACACAATTCAGTGGGATAAGTCAATGTGTGTTAAGAACAGCACTGGAGTGGAGATAAAAAGAATCATGGCAAAAGCTTTTAAAAGTCCCTTGACTTCCCCACAGCAAACACAGGTAAGTATCGTGCACTTTTCTGCCTTTTTTCCAACAAACTGTCTATTAAGTCATGTATTTAAGAAAGCTTGGATCACTTGATGTGTGTTTGGATTCAGAAAACTCCAAGTACTTTAAATTGTAAAAACCCAAGAGTTTTGACTTGGGCTTGTATGAATAAAGAGGAAATCTTTAAACTTCATAGCACTGACTGGGCATAGTTACAGTTGATCAGTAAGTAGCACCAGTATTTTTCTACATGGGAAAATCTTATAACAAATTTTTTTGTGCTTCTGTGGAAGCTTTCAGTAAGTAATTATTCCAAAAATGCCAATGCTCATGGGTTTTTTTCCACAATTTGATAGTATTACCCTTGATTTCAGTGGGCATTTTTGATCATCATCATGCTAGCACTATAAAATATCCTTTATTTGCAAAACTTTTTCTGACAACAATGAACCTGAGATTGAGGTTTCTTTCTGCTGGACAGGAAACTAAAGGTGGCTGAACTTTTCATGTGTTTTTTTTTCCTCCCTTCCTTGCCACCCACTGATGAAAGACTACTAAATGCCTTATTTAAGGTTTTATTGGCATAGTTGTATATAGAAATTATAGTGTGTACCTCCACTGTCTTTCAGTAGAGAGGCCTGAAGCTAAAGGGTTATCGTTCTCCTGTAGCTTAGATGTATTATAGCTGTTTCTTCAAGCAGTAATGTGAATAGTTAAGGGGGGGAAAAACCCCAAAACACCAACAACCAAAAAACCCCAAAACCAAACAAAAAACCACTAACGAGTCTTTTTTTTCTTTACAGCTCCTTGGGGAACTGGAAAAGGACCCCAAGCTTGTTTACCATATTGGTCTCACTCCTGCCAAATTGCCAGACCTGGTTGAAAACAATCCTTTAGTAGCTATAGAAATGTTGCTGAAACTGATGCAGTCTAGTCAGATAACAGAGTATTTTTCTGTCTTGGTCAACATGGACATGTCCTTACATTCAATGGAAGTCGTAAATCGGTAAGTACTATCTCAAATGTAAAAGTTACCTTAAGTATGTAAAATAACTGAAGAGTTACTACGTGACTGTGAGGCTGGCCATGGGGCTGTATTTGGATGCATTCGAAAGACCACCAAAAGTAACAGGAATTTACAAAATGACTAGTCAGTTTACAGTGAAAGAAGAGACTATCAAACTGTCATTCCCTTTTCATTTTTTCTATGCTGTTTGGGCTGTTCTGGTTTTTTAATACTCTTATTATTAAGACTTAGCGTGCCGTGATTAATCCTGCAGAGGAAGAGTGTCCTACAGATTTGTAGCTTTCTATAACTACTGGGCTATCTAAATCTGTTTTTCATTGCTTTACTTTACTTTACTTGCTTTTCATGTAGTTCCTTATTGGTGGTACCCGTAGTTAAAAAAAACCCAAACCACCTCTTATTTAAGTCCAGATTAAATTTGTAAAGTTATCTATGGGTTGGTAATTAAGAACTGAACCTCTCAAACATCTTCAGTGCTAAGTTCAGGGAAAACTGCCAATTTTTAAGTTCCTTTTTACAACAGTGCTATTTTAAAATATTACTGTTAATGTTAACAGCTTCCTATTAGCAGCAGCAAAACTGCTTAACAGCAAAAAAACCCCACAATTTCCCAGCAGAAAGATGTGACAGTGGAGGCATAAATAATTAATATTAAAAGTAATATATATAATGTACCGTATTTTACATATGGGTATTGGTTAAAAACACATTTCTTGTACAGGTGCTATGCTGGTTAATCTTTCAGTCCTTGCTCCAAGAATGGAGAGGCTTATTCAAGGAAGACAAATGTGTTATTCTTTAGTATTAGCAAAGTGTTTCTACTTTGAAAAGAATGGGAACGTACATAGTGTGCTGTGGGTAACTTCAGCTAGAAACTAATTTAATCAAACTGTTCGATGCATTCAGCTCAAAACTAATTAAAACTGGTATGACTTAAGGCAGTCTGTCACTGCAATCTACGTAGTATGACTAAAGCTTTATTGACAAATTGGGTTCCTGGTTAATATATGAATTCCATTAGCAAGTACACGTCCTATGTCCCAGGAAGCTGTAAGGTTAGTCACTGACTTCCAAAGATGACCAGTTAGTGGATGTGTATGGTTTTGTCACTGGAGTGACTGTCACTCCCTCTAATGGGTCACAATCTGGTCATTCCTGATGAAAAATTCATGTTTTTTTAAAGATTTAGCCTATTTAGGCTAGGATTAAAGTCTGTTTGAAAACTAGCCTCATCTCTAGCTTCTGTCTTCTCTTTCAACTGAGGTAGCAGTTGAACATCTGTGAGTATTCATTTTGATCCTTCTTGAGTTATGCTTGTGTGGAAGATAGGAGACTGCAGTGGGGCAAAGGGCAATTACTGTGAGGATCCTCTGCAAAAAGTTATTGCCACACAGCTAATCTGCTTAAACGCAACTTGTGTTCTTGGTGTGGCCTAAGCGAACAGAAGGTGGTATTGTTAAATAGCCATCCTGCTTCGTGTGCATGCCCTGTCTCCATTGGGATTAACTTCTGCATATAGGGACAACAGAATGCGAGCTTCTGCAGTGGGAAAACTCAAGACAGCTGATCCCCACAAACTACAAAAGTACATATGTCCCACTTCCTTCCTTTCATTTCTTGGCGATTCCTGAATGGAACTGCCAAATCAGCCTCTTTGTAACAGAGTGAATTGCACCTTAAACAGGATTTGAGGAAAGAAACATTGTATTTCTGAAATAAATCCCTCCCTACTGGTGCAGACTGATAGCAGTTACTGCCCTGAAGTTGGGCTAATGATCATGACATGGGGAAATAGTGACATGGGGAAAAGAGCTTTTACTCCTGTCCAGGATAGCTACACCACCAGTCAGGCATACTGGTTCACCCACAGCTTAACTACCATAGGAATGACTTCTCAAACTGCAAAACAACTGCCAGTGCAAACAGGCGGACACTGATTTTTAAGTGAAGACAGACAAAATCTTGCAACTGACATTTCTAAAACATGCACTGTTTACCCTATTGTGCCCTCCCCCCACCTCCTTCACTACTTGAGATAGGACTGTGATTAGAGTTCATAGAATCATAGAACATGTCAAGTTGGAAGGGACCCTCCAGGATCACTGAGTCCAACTCCTGTCCCTGTGCAGGGCACCCCAGGAGTCACACCATGTGACTGAGAGCATCGTCCAAACACTTCTTGAACTCGGGCAGGCTTGGTGCTGTGACCACTTCCCTGGGGAGCCTGTGCCAGTGCTCAGCCACCCTCTGGGTGAAAAACCTTTTCCTGATATCCAACCTAAACCTCCCCTGATTCAGTTTCCTGCTGTGACCCTGAATCCTGTCATTGGTCACAGGACTGAAGAGATCGGTACCTGTCCCTTCTCTTCCCCTCGTAAGGAAGCCATAGACTGCAATGAGGTCACCCCTCAGCCTCCTTTCTTCTCCAGGCTGAACGATCCAAGTGACCTCAGCCGCTTCTCATGTGTCATCCCTTCTAGACCCTTCACCATCCTTGTGGCCTCCTCTGGATGTGCTCCAGCAGTTTGATGTCCTTTTTGAACTGCGGAGCCCAAAGCTGCACACGGTAGTCGAGCTGAAGCCGTACCAGTGCAGAGCAGAGTGGGACAATCACCTCCCTTGACCGGCTGGCAATGCTATACCTGATGCACCCCAGGACACAGTTGGCCTTCCTGGCTGCCAGGGCACACTGCTGGCTCATATCCAGCTTGCCATCAACCAGGAACCCCGGTCCCTCTCTGCCACGCTGCTCTCCAGCCACTCGTTCCCCAGTCTGTACATACCACCAGGGTTGCCCCGTCCCAGGTGCAGAATCCAGCACTTGCCCTTGTTGAACTTCATGTGGTTGGTGATTGCCCATCTCTCTAGCTTGTCAAGGTCGCTGCAGGGCCTGCCTGCCCTTGAGGAAGTTACTTTGGTCAAATTCTGCTGTAACTCTATGGCAGTTCTACATTTGCTGTATGTTGATGTATCTAAAACTTGAGCTTTTGCAGGTAAGAAAAAGTGGCAGCTCAAATACTTTAGTAGCCAGTATTAAACCACAAAGAGGTATGCTTTGCTTTTAATCCTTAAAAATACACTAATAACATTCTTTGATGTAACAGTTCTCCAATTTTTCTGTAGTAAGAAGCTTCTGAGATTATTATGCATCATTAATTTCTAGTTAACATTTTCATCTAGTCAGGGTCTCTTTTATTTGAGCTGTTAGTCCTGGGAACTGAAACAATATGAATACCTAAAATTTTGATCTGAAGGAAGTAAGGAAACTGATCTTTTGCTGCAACAAAGGACTTACTCTGGTTGCGTACTTAAGGAAGGAGTTCAGCATCTGGATTCAGTACCTGAAATTCAAATGTGAATAAGCAAAATTGTACTGCAGTGCTTATTGCAGAAGAGTCTTGGTACTCGGACAGCTTGGGGACTTAACTGTAAATTAGAAACTAGTATCGTTGACTCATTTGTGTAATACATAGCAAATGTTTGTAGGTATGTCCAGTATACTAGAAACCAATCTAACTCTGCTTCAGAGTTTAAAAAAATGCTTTGGACTCTTACTGAAGAAATTGAAATTATTAGAAATATGTCTGCAGAAGCTGTCAGAAATGAGCTCTATATGACATGACTGGGAATAAACTAATATCACAGGTCTAATTCATTTGTTTTGCAATGGAATCGCTAGATTTATGGCTTCATAAACCACTGGGTATTTTTAATTTGAACAGGCTTACTACTGCAGTTGATCTCCCACCTGAATTTATTCATCTTTATATCTCCAACTGTATCTCTACCTGTGAACAGATTAAAGACAAATATATGCAGGTAAGTAGTTCAGTAAAATGGTTAGGAAGAAGGGTCTCATATACTGCTCTGTGTATATGAAATTTTTATAAAGCTGATAGCAATAAATTATTCTGTCTTATCGCATCTTTATTTCAAAGGCACGGGTTTTTTTCCCTAATGCACTATGCTGTTCTTTATAGTGTTCAACAGATGCTTCTTCACCTCTTTATGAGGTTTCACAAGTAATTACTGTTCTCTGTTTTTGTGTAGAAATAATACACTTCTCCCTGGAAAAACTGCGGTTTCTATGTAACTCAGGTCCTTACATGCAGAAGGTTTATTTGTCACTCAGTGTGCCTTTTCTTCACCCCCCAGCAATAGATATTTGCCTTGTGCTTAGTTTTGAGCTTCAAGTTTCTTTTCTGTACAAATGTGCCCGCCACCTCTAGACCTTTTAGGTGGTGTTACATGGAAGTCTTGCCCTTCAGTCATGACTATTACCAACCTACAGTTGCTTGCAGATCTCCTCAGAGACCTAAAACCCTTTTTTTTTAATTCCCTATCTTCCTACCACCATACTCTGCTTCCCAAGCCCGTCATAATTCCTCAGTACCAGCATGCAACTTGGAGCTACTTCACGGATCTTTACGTCTCTCTTTGCAACCCCTAGTCTCTTGCAGCAAGGCAGCCATTCCTTTTCCTTTAGCTTTTTTGGTAACCTTATCTAGTGCCTTCTCTAGCTCTACTATATCCTTAAGCTGCAGAGACGAAAATTGTGTGTAGTACACAGGATATGGGTGCAACGTGGTTTTAGATAGCAGCAAAATACCCTGTCTTGTTCTCAGTACCCTTCTGGATGATGACTAACCATTTGTTATCTTTTGGCGGCTGTTAATGCTTTTCTGCTTTGGGACACTGCCAGATACACATGGGTGGCTTGATCTGTGACCTGCTGAATAGCTGTGCCTGTTGCATTTGGTAGGAAAATGGCAGCATAGCTGGGCTGCAGCTGAGAATATGCCCACAGAGTGGGACACTGTGCTCAAAGGGGCTGCTGAGAGCACAGAGCAGCTGTACTTCAGGCACACTGGGGACAAAAAAGAACAGCGTGGAGGAACACTTGCTGATCACCAAGTAGCACGCGAGGCTTGTGAGATCTAACATTTGTTAATACTGCATATGAGGCCTCACAGCAACTGAGACACAAGATGTTTTGTTTGTAAAGCACAGTACAAAAGCACTCCTACTGGGAGTGAAAGAGGCACAATCTCAGACTGGGAGTCGGCCAGCGTCTTGCGTTTGTACTTTAGTTCTGAGTTTCATGTTTCTGTTACTGGAGTATCACCACGATAAATGATAAGGTAAGATCTGCTGTTGTCCTTGAGGAAGAATGTACTCTGTATAAAGCAGATGGTTAGTGACTGGACCTGGGTGTGACAAATTGTAGGTGCCAGTTCCTAGGTCTCTGCTTCCCAACTCCCAGCATGCCCTGCAAGGTGTTACCTAAGCAGCCCTTAGGTCGGAGGAATACTTCTGACACCCCATCTTTTCACTGGAGCAGGTGGGATATCACAGCTCACAGCCATGAGCTCTGAGCCATGCTTTTGTGTTAGGTGTCCCTGGTACTGTCTTTCATTCCGTGACAGTTTAGGTGGTGTTTGTGCTGATTCGGCGATAGAGCGCTTGCCACAGAGCAAGTGTGGGATCAGTTCTGCTGCTGTCACTTCCCAGCTGGAGTGCCTTAATATGTGGTAACTTGGGAATTTTGAGATGTGGAGCTTGTTCATTTTTCTTTATGGTGCTATCGTATAAAATAAGATTAAGCAAGACCCTAGTGGTTACATCATCTTGAGCCATGAGCCCTTCTCTCTGACTTTGGAGATTACATAACAAAGACAGCATGTAGACATGCTGAAAGCATGCTGACAGCATGAAAGACATTCAGTACAGCATGTATGTAGATCTGGTGCTTTGTTTGTGCAAGGGGTTAATCTTGAGAAAGCTCCTGTATCCAGAAGTACAGTGCTCCATTTTTTACATACAGTAGCAGTATGGGAGGTAGAAAAATAGGGGGAGCACGTGCAAAGTTTGGGAACAAGATGTTGAATTGAAGCTGAATTGCTCCTGAAATGCCTCTGCTGAGGGCCTCCAGTCCTTTAACTGACTTGGTTGCAAACATTTATTTGGATTATGAAATTCTCTCTTCTGTTTCAGAACCGACTGGTACGTCTTGTTTGTGTCTTTCTTCAGTCTTTAATCAGAAACAAAATTATTAATGTACAGGACTTGTTTATAGAAGTGCAAGCGTTCTGCATTGAGTTCAGTCGGATACGAGAAGCAGCTGGCCTTTTCAGATTGCTGAAGACACTAGATACTGGGGAAAACCCATCAGAGACAAAAACATCAAAATAAAACCACTGTGTCACTGGCAAGACCCCTGCCCACTGGTGTTCTCTACTAATTAATTGTATATTTTAAACTTAAATCACTGGATTAATGATGTAATACACTATAAATAGCATTTTGTGCATTTAAACAATAAATACTGTGTTTTTCTGATAGCCATGCTTGAGTTTGTGAAGTGTGTTAAACTCTGTATGCCATATGCATGTCCTGTGCTACAGGCTTTAATTCCAGAGGGGGTGTAGATGATACTTGCCATTTCACAGCAAATTTAAGTATTCATCATCTGGCACTTGCTGTCTTTGCATGCAAAACTGAATAACTAAAGTCAACTTGTTTCAAGGTAAGTAACCTGAGTTCCTGTTTGCCCTCTTTACTGTGTAAGATCTTCTGGAAGCTGGATACAACTTCTAATGATGCATGCAGTTTTCAGTGAGTAAGGGGAAGGCTGTCTTTATATCTACAAAGAGCCAAGGGCTTATCTTTACATGGCAGAAATGAAGTGCTGGGTGCTGTAGGCTTGGAACAGCACCTTCTTGTCAAGATCACTGAATCTTCCAGACTCCATTAGTAGTTGAAGTTATCACACCTATTTCATGCATGTAAGAATGTTTCACTGAGGAAAGATGGGCCCATTTGTTCCAGAAAAATCCATGTCGTGAGCCTGTTCTCACTTCAAAACTTGCATAGGCAGTTGCTCTGTGGCTACCAAAATTAAAATAGCCTTTTCCTTCTGAAATATGTATCGTACCTGGCAGGTGTTGGGGAAACTGGGGCAGGAGTCTGCTAAAAGACTATTTTATACTGATAGTAGAATAGCTGCTGTTATTGAAGCCCTGAGACTGAAAAGAAAATAAAGCTTGCTAGTTCTAATTTAATGCTGCTTGATAAATGGAAGCAGTTTTAAATCTGCATCTGCTTCTTAAATTTTTATGAAGTGCAAGATCAATAATGCAAGGTCAAGACTTGTCTTTTGGCTTACTCTTTCAAAGTAATTTAAGTTGCTAAATTGCTTGGATTGAGACTACCATCAATCTCTCATCATATGCAGCATAATCTTTTAGTAAGAAGTCCTGTGAGAAGTGTTCCTTAGTCATTAGGGGTTAGACTTGTATAGCTTCCCAGATTAAGAGGTATTAGGCCAACTAAATAGCATTTATTTAAGGTCTGTTCCAATTCTAGGTGTTCCTTCTAAAACACTGCTGTAAGTCATTGTTAGCAGCAAGTTAAGTTTACGTAGCTCATGTGCTACATGTCACAGAAGGGTTTGGGTTGGAAGGGACCTGTAAGACCATCCAGTCTCAACCTCCCTGCCATGGACAGGGACACCTCCCACTAGATCAGGTTGCTCAAAGGCAGGAACCTTAATGTTTCACAGCTACTAAAGTTGAAGTACAGTTCTAAGTCTTAAAGACTGCTTAAAAACCACTTTACATAGATTTTGAACTTGTAACAAAGTAACAGGCTCTATCAGAAAACTCATTACTACTGCTTCAAGGCATTGCAATCTACCTTATGATTTAAGGAGTTACTTCAAAAGAATCTAATCTTTGCCAAAAAAAAAAGTCAGTTGCTACTATGCTATAGCAGAAGCCCAGCTGTTCTGCCCGTCACTGTATTTGCTTGACTTGTACTGACATAAATGCCCAATCCCTGGATTTGTCCAGCAACTTTAAAAAAAAAGAATCAAGAAACAGTCTTACACTTTTTATCTCGGGCAATTCAGTACATTGGGAATAGGCACAGCCCATTAATTTTGGAGCTCTGTGCACTGATGAAGACATTCAAACCTGTTACTGAATTTGCCATGCCAGATCCAGCCAGCACCTCTGTGATAACTCCATGCACCCTATGGAGATGATCCACCTTAGAGTTCTTGTAGAACTGCAGCCCATGGGAGGGACCCCACACTGGGGCAAGTGAAGTGTGAGGAAGGAACAGTGGAGAGTAAATGTTACACACTTGAGGCAAACACCCTCCTTCCCCAGCCCCCTGCCACCACTCCCAGGAAAGGGACAAGCAGAAGAGTCAGAGCGCTGAGGGAGCAAAGGTGAGGCTAGGAAGACTAGGGGGAAAGAAAGGTTGTTTTAGTTTTGTCCTTATTTCTTGCTATCCTACTTGATTTTTAAATGGCAATACATTAAAATTATTCTTCAGCAAGTCTGTTTTTCCCATTTATCTGGACCCATCAGTTTTTCCATCTTATTTACTTTCCCTTGTCCTGAGGAAGGGGAGTAAAAGCAGCCAGCCAAGGTTAACCCACCACACCTAGGTACTGGTTACATGGGGAAAGCTACAACATGCAGTAAGGATCTGCCCCTCAGCTACCCAGCAGGAAGGTAAGGTGGCTTTGTGCTATGCCACTTGAATGTCTTAGGCTATTTATGAAATGTAGCAAAGAAAACCAAACCCTCAAGCTTCTCAGACATTGCTTTTTGAAAGGTCTGTATAATTTATTATGGAATTTGAGCTTTTAGCCATTAAGTTACAACAATGCATAATGACATTCTTACAGTTGTACATACACAATGGAAAAGACAGAGCCCTGTGCTTAATTCAAACAATGCAACCAAGTTAATACAAGGTTACCATATGAGACAGTCAATTGTGAATAGTTGTTGAGAGACTAGCAAGTTCAAATGGTTCTCTGAAGCCAGTTACTTCTACTACAAACTGAACAGCAAAGTTTTTGGACTTAAGCTTCAGACTAACAAAACAATGGAAAATCAAATTAATTCACTCTTCTGAATTAAGTAGGATATGTTCAGTTAAAAATGTGGTATCATTACCATGTTTCAGATGGTGAAAAGGTAGCTTCAGGTCCCATGGAAGTATAGTGGACATTTTCCAGGCAATGCATTCTTCACACAAACACATGCAATTATAGAGACGTTCTATTTTTAAAACTTTCTCAAATCAAGTTTTGCAATACAGCAGGATATCTGAGGAGAGAGACCAGGACCCATCCTGAACAAAAACAAAAGCCTTCAGCTTGATTTGTGCATGTTTAATCTACAATTCCAATTCCCAAATCTTCACATATCACCTATGAGAGAAAAGAACACATTGAATAAAGGTCAGACCCAAGGACAGAAGACATGTTACAATTTTTATAGCCATTCTAGTTAAAAAAAACCCAACAAAATAACCCCCCCACACACCCTGCTATCATCTTCCATTTCAGGAATCACAATTCACCATGGCCCTATTATAACAATGCACCTCTTCAACTCACCCAAGGGGAGAGTCTAGTTCCTTCCTCCTCCACCCCAACTCCTCACCCCCTTAGCCCAGCTCTGAAACTCAACTGTAGTCAGGATATCCTATTTCCTAGCTTGTCAAAATACAGTTTTGATAGATTTAATTTGCTGCCACTTAAGCTGAATTAATCTAAACGTGAGACAGAGCAAAGTAAATTGAGCAGAAAAAGAAACCAGAAAGGGCCACACTCTCCCTGTAACAGCAAGCTATTAATTTGGCCCAAGCCATTGTGCGAAGTCTCACCCAGCCCAGTGGCCATAGGCAGAGAAATGGTCTTTTGCCAAGCCGCCAACACAATTTGATTCACTTGGCAGCCAACACCAAGAATTCCATTCCCTCCAGGTTAACTCCATAAGATATTGCCAGCTGACCCCTCTACCAGGTTTCAGTATGCTCTTACTGATCTCAGTACCTTTGTCCAGTACAGAAACACTGCATTTAATGCCTAGTGCTGAAAATCAAACCAATGAAAGCTACACAGACAATCTCTCCGCTAAAACAAGAAAACCCCACAAAAACACAATTACAAAACCTAAACTCCCCCAAAAAACCCCAAAAGCAAACAAAACCCCCAAACCCCCACCTAACCGTCACATTATCATTACTGTTTTGATTCAGGATGCTACAGGCTCTGTTGAGCAAGAGTTCCCAGTTTTACCTAACACTTGGAATGCTGATGTATAACAAAAACACATCTTTGTTACACATTGTGGCAACTACTGAAAAAATATTCCACGATTTCAGAATGTCATTCTTAACCTACTGCTGCATACTTCAAAGTACAGCTGGTGTTGCTAACAGTACTTGCATATCTTGACTTGTCTGGACAGGAGAAGTCTACATTTAAGAGGCAGCTAAATAATTAGTCCAACCTGTTGTGCCTTATCTGTTGCCATCATAATGTAAGACCAACACCTTCTGCTTCTGATTGAGCTCATCAAAACCTGCTAACCTGGTTTGAGCCAGGACAGAACCAAGTTTCTTTTTCTTAATTGTACTTTTCAGTTAAGTTTATTCTAAGTAATCATACTTTCTGAAATTAACAGCACATTTTTCAGTCAGTGTAGATACCGCCTCTGCCTTGAACATCCTCTGAAGCACAGGGCATAGGAAGTGGGACAACCATTGCTACACACTTGCTGGGCTCCTCTATGCACAACTACTACTGGCTAGTCTTAAGAGAAATCTTAGCAGGCCAGACAGAAAACCAGGACCTAAAATCCTAATCAAGAAGTGACAAAAAAAAGTGTTTGCCTGTTTGACCAAGTTGTGCCAATGATGTTTCTCCGTGCCAGCCCTGGCACAGAACAGGAATTCCCGAAGTGTCATGGCCCAGCTTTGGCAGGAATATACCAGAGCCCAATTTATTAAGTCGGCATGGATTAAAAGCCTTCTCACTGTAGTTAAATTACCCTCCAACTCCTCTGGCATACCTCCAGAATCTAGCACTAATTACTGGCAACAGGTTACTGGACTGCATTCGCATACTTGGAGGGGGGCAGGGGGAAGGACTTACTGCTATCTAATCAAACTTCCCTTGTAAATGCAAAAAAATCTGCTCCAAGCATTGCTTAGAACCAAAGAAGAATCCAGTTAAGGGTAGCTAGTAAAAGAAAACACAGGGTTTCTAGTTAAATTGGTACTACAGGTAATTAAACTCACTATTAACATGCATTTAGCTCTGAAATGCCTACAGCTCATTTTTGCTTGCTATATCAAGTGTGAAAGATGAAGCTTATTAGTTTAGAAAGTTATTTACTATTAAATTTATTCTCCAATTTGGCATTTGTAGACTATTATTAGTAAACTAAGATTTCTGAACGAAGGAGCACTCGTCTCAATTTAAACTCCAGTCCATTTTGACACATTCACAGCTCCTTCAAAAAAAAAAAATCACTTGAACTTTACAATTTTTCTCTCGAACAGTAACACCAGAACTAAAAGCTGCGCCGATGAACAACATACTAGCAAAACTCATTCTGCAACACCACCAACTCCCTAGTCCTGACTAAGGATTCCCTTCAACTGATCTATTCAACGTTGCCATTGGGGGCTGTCCACTTTATGTGGGCACTGTGCTTCAGCTTTGTGTAATCACACCACATGAACGCCTCCAGTAAGAAACCCTCTGACTTCAGCAAAATCTGACAAAGAGACACAGATCTCAGCCAAGTTCCTGCATGTTTTATGAAAAACACACAGGAACAGAAAGAGATTGGGCTGGGGGTGGGGGGCAGGCAGAAGGAACCCACAACACAGAACATCAGCTGCCACATTAGGCATGTCATAGTCCAAGCAGAAGAGGCAGATTAAAGATTTTCCAAATGGTAGGGAAGGGCACCTATCCTGGAAAAACATTCATAGCAGGGAAAGACTCATTAGTTCTGACCTTCATATAAACTTTTGGTAGTTAAAAGTGCTAGAAACTAGAAAGACCAGTTTGTTCCAATATAGTAGGTCCAGATCAGCAAAGTCTGGGAACCTGTATTTACTTACAGCTGCTGACACCCATTTACTCTAAAAGTAATCTATTTGAGTTGTTACCATGGATGATAAGCTTCACATTTCTAATCCTCTCTTGCTACTGTTTTAAGCTCCACAGACTGCCCTGTACTTTTTTAACCTACTGCTTTGTGCCTATGCCCATCAGCTTTTTGACTGAGGTCAGACTAATGATTCGCTTCTGACGATTTTTGTCATTGTGCTTCCAAGGAGAGCAAACTGCTTGCTGGAGGCACTGCAATTCGGCCTTTTATTGTCATCATTCCTCAGTAGCACAGCTGCCCTTGCAAGACCCAACTATATTGAAGATGTGCAAGCCAATTTGTCTGGAACAACTGTAACTATGCTTGTGAAAGGTTGAAACGAAACCAGTACAGTGTCAGCATTAGAACCATACTCTAGGAATCTTCACACAGAGATTTTTTAAGTCAGTAGTATTACTTACACTTCAGATTTTAGAAGAACACTTCTCAATTTGCAGGTTCTTTAGCTTTTCTTGCAGCTTTCTGCCAGATCTCGGCTCTGATTCTTAAGAAAAGCTTTTGGTTTCATAGGCATTACATAAAAGCTGAAGTACTTACCACATTTCTCCCCCCCAGCATGAATATTGCGCTGCAGGTATCAGCAAGACACAATCCACAGACTGGCAAGACTTCTCTTGATAACGCCTTTTGGTTCCTCCTTGAGCTAGAGATTAAACCCTCTCGACATTTTCTACACCAATGTTCAGTTTTGTGTTAAGGAAGAGGGAGAAGACTTCGATTTTAATATTGAAGAGATAGTTAAAAAGGCAGTTCTGGAAATGTTGATAAGCTTCTTTTGGAGACGTAAATGTCCCTATACCTTGTTTGGTTTAGTTGTGGGTTGGTTTTTTTTCATTTGTTCAGTTTTGGAGATGGTTGGTCCATCATATTCCATTCTCATGTGCTTCTTGTAAGATAAAGGCATCACAAAAACTTGCACCTGCTGGTGACATCAGAACTACAACCTGACAGTTTTCCAGTAAACCTAAAAGTTACACTCCTACAGGGAAGAGGCAGATTATTCTTTTTTTTAAAGTAGGCATTAACAGGAATATTTTGCAGGAAATTTAGGGCAAAACATCTGCTCTGCAAAGTAGAAGTTCAGATTCTATTTCCCCAGCTGAAACCTCTGTCATTTCTGGAACATTCATTCTAAAATTAAAAAGTTATTGCTTCTATTGAAGCTCAATATAAGTTAGAAAAAGAATTGCATATTTTTTAAAAAATGTTCCAAATATACATTTTAAAAACAAAATGCACTCTAAAACAAATGTCTAGTAAAAGACACTGTTTTAAGCAACCTGTAGTAACAGCTTTACAAAAGAAAATTGAGGAATGTAGCATATTATTTATAACGCGACAATGCTAAAATCCTAAACAATTCACCTAACACTCTTAATAAGTAGTGTTTTAAATATACATATTTCTTTACAAAACAGTTTAACAATTCCTTACTGCCACTTACAGTATATAAATATTTGAATAAGAGGTCATAATGGGAGATGCCAGGGTTTATATTTACTCTCAGATGCTTCGGGTTTCTTAAGTGTTTTACTATAAGGCACAATACTGCTAATCTAAAAGAAAGGAATAAAAGCTAATGGCAAACCCAGTCAAAACTCCTGATTTGGAATATCCAAGAGGTGAATTCCAGCATTTCTATGCAAAGGAAAAGAAAACAAACAAACAAAACCAAACTTTGTAGATCCTAATAAACAGTTTCCACTGTACATAATGAAGCGGGACAGGATGGGAGCAGGAGTAAGAAGGTATTAAGTAAATTCTTATAAATAGACTAATAAATATATTTTAGCCATAATTAGCCCTTTACCTCTGTACTACTGAGTTTAAGATTGAAAGAGGTAACCAGTGTGCATATACCTAAGTAAGTCTACATGCTCAGCACGTGAAGACCACCTAGCACAACCTATTACTGCCAAATTCAGTACAAAAGCTAGCAAGATGGAGAAAACTCTCCTTTTCTCTGAGCAGAACACGCTACAAGATCAAATTAGTAATTTTTACGTGTAAGGAAAGCTGCAACTAGCAATTTTGTCATCACAAAAAAGGATATGCAACATATCCATGAAGTTATTTGATTACTTCAAGGTTAGATTATGTCTTTTCTGAGAATACCCATCTCCAATTACAACAGATCAGAACTTTCAGAGCATTTTAATAGTTGTAGTCTTGTAAGTGTTCTCCATGTGTACCTCCTGCATGTAAATAGTGCATCCAAAATATTTATCCTTTAGACATTCTACATTATTTTCACTGCCTAGTCTTCATCTTTGTTACAGCCCTCTGGAACACAATGACATTGTAACAATGCTTACAGAAACAGGGTTATTGCATCTTTTTTAGGATGAGACATCCAGAGGAGATTTTATAAAATCCTCCTGTGTACAAAATTCTTAGTTATTAGCCCTTTTGGAACACCAGCTAGAAAAGTTTGAAAGGTAAAATAATTTACATTGTTATTTTTTCATTAACTAGACAAAAGTCCATACTAATTAAATAAAAAATAATAGTTCTTCAGCAGTCTATTCAAGATATCTTCCATGAAGCAGTTCAGTGGGAATTTCCATTAGATAGATGTTCTCCGTGCCGGTTATTACTGACATCCACATCTAGAAGTCAGGAATTAGAAGAAAAATTGTTTGATGATTTACCATTTTAATACATTTTATCTGTTGCCTTAATACAAACTCTGGCAACAAATTTCATATTCATATGAACCTAAGATTCTCAAGATTCTCTGTGGAAGTAATCCTCCTAAGATACTGTTTACATCTTCCCTCCCTCCCTGACCAATTTTCTCCAGCTCAATAGAATTCTCTCAAAATCTACCTGCTTGTATTTTCTGATCATAGTAAGTGACACCACTCATTCTGGTCTGCACTGCAATACTAACATCACTTAGAGAATGGCTTCTTCTAATGCACTGAACAGTGTTAAGGACTGTCAAGTGATAAACTCACTTATTACTTACCAAGTAATGCTGTGGTTTCACCTGCATCCTCTTTTAAACTGGTGCATTGCAATACAGATTCATTCGTGGAGGAAGCTGACAATTCGCTTACTTCATTTCTGTCATCATCTTGTAAAGCAATACTCAGACTTCCAACTGAAACACTGCCGCTTATTGATTCGGGTATTGGAACTTCAAGTACATCTTCAGGGTCTCCCTTCAAAATTAAATATATTTAACTGACACTTGTATCTGCCATTAGGCATCAACATTGCTACACTGCTCCACTTTGTAACCTCACCTTATTGGAAAAGAGACCATTTTTTTGGGCCTATTATCTATGCACGCATGGATACAGTGTTGAGCAGCATCTACTTCCAATGCTATTGTCCAACTGCAAAGAAACAAAGCCAAGCAAAAGAAAAGCCCCTTTTCCAAAGCCACCCCGAAGCCAAGAGCAGCAACAGGAGGAGTCAATCCAGCCAGCCTTTTGGATGGAATATTTCAACACTGTAGCAGCAGTATTGCTGCAGTCTGGGCAGGAGCAGGCTCAGCACATACAAAGTCTTTGCTGAGCAAACCTATTGATCCTTCATGACTTTTTGAAGCCGCTGTTGGTCGTGACAGAGTTAGGCAAGCTTAGACTTTTTCCAGGGTGAGCAGACATTCTTACATCAAAACAAACTTCCCTCCTCCTCTACCCTACAGCCTAACCTTAAGCCTGTTCCAAAAATGCAAATATGCTGGCTTCACACTTGTAGGAACAAATCATGCACAGCGCAGGCAAAGGAATTTATTTCACCTATTGTATAGCATGAAGTATTTCTGATCCACTCTGAAAGTTAACCAGAAGTCCTACACGCACAATTCTGTTCCTAAAGTTAAACCTTCATTACATTATTGCCATTGATATAATGACATTATTTATAAATAAGCAAGTATACCGTCAGCACAAGTAGCTACTTCGTGGACTTCAAAATGGGTATTTTTCCCCTCTTCAAACAACTAGCAAAGGCCCATCTTAAGATTTAAGAAATTCTAGGCTGCTTCTTTCTTTAGCACCAAAGCAGCATATTTTAAAATGTACTGAATTTTAATAAGCTATAGAACTGCTACCACTGAACACAAGTTAAGACACATGTGATACTAAACTCTACCCACGTGAGTGGGGGGCATTAATGATTTTGGTTTCCAAAACTTAGGCAGTTAAATAAGCACTGAAATTACAAGATTCAACAATGATCTACTAAATCAGACAGACATACTGAACGGCAGTTCTGTTCTTGTAAGAAATAGCATAATGCAGAACTAGACTGCTCTTCACAAACAAAAACCAGGTAATAGGACTTAGTGCCTTCCTTGAGCCTTTATAAATTAGCATTTGATGTATGTTTTCCATAAAACTGAATTGAGCCTCCAGCCTCTTTGCAGGTTTAGTAGATCTCTATAATAAGGCTGCACATTCTTGTCTGCCGTTATGTCACCCAGCAGGCACACTGCTGAAAGAAGCTGCCTTGCTCTTCGCACTTTTTTTCCTCACCTCGGTAGAAAAAAATTTTAAAAATTCACAGTCACTGTATGAACTAGATTGGGCAACCTCAATCAGGCTGAAAACTAAGCTAGAGAAAAATACTGAATGATTTCCCACATTACTAGCTTCAGTGGGACTTGAATGATTGATGCACAAGCAACAGACAGTTCCTCCATTCCATCAGAAAAAAGAACAAGGCTTCTGTATATCATATAATCCCATTCAACCTGCTTTCCAAGATTCATCTTGCCTAACAAGCAGAGGAGGCATTACTCTTCTTGGTTAGGCTTGCTATCAGTATCCCCTGCAACAGCATGAATCCAGGGAATAAGTCTCCTGAAGGTTCTAGTATTTCAGTTTTCAGCCTGTATACAAAAGGATATATCCTTCTGCACGTAACACAAGTTACATCACCTCCAAGAATTGAAAGTAAGCAAAAAATACACTGCTAACAAAACAATCTTACAGTAATAATAGCTATTTCACATGACAAAAAGACTGCAAGTCTTGGGTAAAGTCTGACTTGATAAACGGAAGTGTCACAATCTGGTTTATGTATGAAATAGCAAAAGTATTGTCACCTTTGACAAAACAAAAAAGGAATAAAAGTCTTCCATAGATCTCCTAAGTCTCTTCAATGAAATAAGAGGAAAGCTGGTCAAAATGCAGACCTAGTCTATGAAAAGGAAGGTCCCTGAAACCAAGGAACACCCCTATTTTCTGAAGCTCTCTGTAGATCAGTAGAAGAGAAGTACATTCATGCCTATGGCATTTTAGTGAAACTCAAGACTATTTATCAACAGTGACCAAGTAACCTACCGCGTGTGTCTTCATCTCTCTTTTCTGGTGCTGTCAGAAAGAAATGAGAGCACATCATTTTCTCTACTTAACCAATTTCTGGTGAATGTCTTTAGGAAGGTTCTATGTTCTGCCTTATTTACAGAGATAAAACACTGGGCATATGTGCAAGTACACAAACACTCAAGACAGAGAAACTGTAATTTCTTCCTTCAAACCACAGTTCTCAACAAGATCAAATATATGCTCTAGATCTACTGAACTGCACTACAGTTTCACAGCTTGGGCAACCTGTCTCACCTCTGCTCCAAATCCCTTACTATTATCAGCTGGAGATAGAAAAAATTGGTTATCAGAAGAATACACAGAGGATTCATAATCTGCTCGATACACTGTTTAAGCTCTTACCCATAAAATTCCCTTATTTTTCTGGTTCTCACTCAAATTACTCTTGCATCTCTGCCCAGCTTTTTCATTCTTATTGAGTAAGAACTGTTCTCATTCTGAAGAGTTACATGAAGTTTTGCCTCTTGCACTGTACTTCTACCTTGAAGATTAAAGTAAGTATGCAACATACCCAGTATCCCAAAGCTTTGATAACATCTAGTTTACACATTGGACAAGTTCGGTGGTCCAAAAGCCAAGGGTCAATGCATGTTCTATGGAAGATGTGCCTAAAGAAGAGAAATGCCCTTTAGAACTTATCATGAAAGCCACACACTATTTCTTCAAACAATGTGCAAGTTACTACATTAAAAAATAAACCCACTCCTTTGTAACTGTGACAATTAGGTACTGCTTAATTTACTAGGACAGACACAGTTCTGGAAGCATCTTCTTTCATGCTAGCCTTCTGAAATAAGAGATGTTACTAACCACAGGGACACCACAGAGCTCTCAGTTAAACAGTGTCTCACTGGGAGACCATGTAGCTTTGTATCTATTCAGGAAAATGAAGCACTTGGAAGTGCAGGAGTGAGGTAGAGCTTCCTCAGTATTAAGTTAGAACTGTACGCTGTTGCCATACAAATGGCACAGCTTCAGCTCTGCCACCAGAGTTTCAGAAGAGTTTCCAGAAAGCTCATCGCTTATTTCTTAGAGAAAATATGCTAAAGAGGAAAGAATAATTATGGCAACTTACTTGCATGGCAGAATTCGGACAGTGTCTTTCAGTTTGTAGTTCTCGATGCATACAGCACAGTTTTCCACATCAACATCTAAACCCTAAAGATGACAACACATTTAAATGCATTATATCCATATTTCACTACAGAACAAGCTTTGTGTAACAGCTAGCTTCACAGGATGCAACATGTATAAAATGGTTTAGCAAATAAAAACAGCTCCCTCTTTTAATTCAAGATACCATCAAGAGGTGATTTGATCAATTGGCACCAAACATTAAAAGCAGCCTTTTCCAATTTAAATAGCTACACATGGTACCTTAAGTAATTTAAGTTTCAAACATCAGTTTTGCTCATGTGAGCACAGCAAGATTTCAGTTTAAAATAACTATAGAACTGTTTAGATGAAAGCACACAATCTAATTCTTAACTGATGGTCCCAAAGACTTGCAAGTGCTTAAGTAGGACAAGATTCTTGGAGTTGAATACTGCAAATCCCTTCTTCCACACTTTTTTTTTTCTCTCCTTTTTTTCTACCACATACTAGCAGACATCCCTTGGTAGCTAGAAAAGAACTGAAGCATACAGTTTGGGATGGTTTTTAAAACTTCTCTTCAAGCTCACACCGGAGAGACAGTCAAAACGTGGTATTTCCCCACTTTAATTTGTTTCTTTCTAAGGGTTAAATATCTTTCCCAGTATGCCTTTCTGCCTTCTTGAAGCCATGACTTAGAGTTGCAGTGCAAAAATGATGGATATTTCCAGATACAAGAGAAATAATTAAGTATTAATTATGTTGTATAAAATATAAATATTACAAGAACAGACAGCAGGCCAACTTCTTCCCTTTCATTCTCTACAAAATAAGTATTTTGTGTTTACAGCTTACTGAAGCATTTCAATTTCATTACCACAAGCACTCAAATGAATTAGTACTGCAACCAAACCTTCAAGTTCAAGGTAAGTTTTCCCCTCCTTTGCATGTTATCAATTTACATAATTAATGCCTTAAATTCTCAAGTAAATCAAACTAAGACTGTTGTTTTACATATGCAAAGTTAAGACAAGTACTTATTCTAGACCTAATATTTTTTTATTCAGTAAAAGAGGCAAGGTCCAAGCATACCATATGTGGCACATACTCAAATGAGTGTCATTTTACAATAATCCTATAAGCTTCTCAGGAAAGATTGACATGATAGCAAATACACTTTCACAATATTGACCTATTTTTAGTTAAATACTTCAACTCCAAGTGAAGTGAGAATAAAAGACTGTACTATTTCATAGTAAGAAATATATTCTTTTAATCGTAATGACTGAAAGGAAATATTTAAAGAAAAATGCACATTTACAGAGTAGACAGGACTGTACTTCCAGATAAATTTACAATAGTTCGTGAAAGTACCCCTGCATCATCAAGTTACATACATTTGCTGATAGAAGGCTAATTCAAATCAAACTAGAAGACATGATTTACCAAGCAGAAAACCTCTATTTTAATAGAGAAATTTTAGCCTAATCTCATTCCACTTTGTTTAACTAACACGGCATTCATTGTTACAACCAGCATACTACACATCAACTTAGTTAAATTCCCCCTTGTTTATTTTAGTTAAGGGTATACTGATGGGAAGGAAGTACCTGCTACACTGCAAAAATCTTGTAATACAAATCCTCTAGAGGTTTACTGAACATCAACTTAAAAGCAGTAAACAGCTTCCTTTTGGTTCTCACCACAGGCTTCATCATGACCCTTTTCTTCCTATGCTGATGTTATGCTTTGATACTGCTTTATACAAGTTCTGGTTCAATTCCATCTTTCTTGATCTCTGATCTCACCATTGTATGAAGAGAAGTATGAACATCCCTCTGTTCACAGCTTGAAACATTACTTTTTGATGGAGTTTAGAATATAATTACTAGTAACAGATACTTGTAAGATGCTATTTAAACATGCTGAATGCATAAGAGGAAAAGAGACGAGTGGCTTTTTTAATTTCAAAAGTAATCTTCTAAATGAAGGACATGTTCTCTGTAGCAAGTGACCTGAGCTGCACAACTTCTGTTGAACCACAGATTTTAAAGTTCTTACGCATAAATGTTCTTTCTTACCTTAATTTTATTCATAGATTTAAAAAACCAAAACAAACCCAAAAAAGATTATCCTTGTTTTTCATCTCTGAGCAAATCAGTCCTTAAGTAAAACTTAAACAAATAAGACAAATAAGGGTAGTAGAAGTCTAGTCATAAACTAATTCAGCAACTAGGATAAGAGCTGCCTGAAACTCTAACTGAAATAATATTTTCTTTCAAAACCTCGGCTTTTTCTAGTTCAGTTATTCTAGTACAGCTGTGAGTTTAAGCTGTATGCTGTCAAAGCTAACTTTTTGATAGCTGCTTTAATTTTTAGCACAGTTTTGTTTTAACACATAGAAATGTATGCTACAAGTAAGTCTGTACAGCTACTTAATGTATTGTATGTCAAAAGATATCACAAGTGTTTAATTTTTCAAAGCTTTTTAGATTTCTACAGCCTTCTGATCAACATGTTCTTTTGAGAAAACAAAACATTACATCAGCTGGAAGAACTATGCAATCAATAGGTGCTAGGAAGTATTTTGCAATCCACTTGTTGATGTTTTCAAGTGCTGATAAGATATTAGTGTTTCCTCATATTTACAGTATCAGCCCTGTAGTCTCCTACAACATTCTGCATAACCAGATATTATCTGCAACAACACAGCCTTACATTTCATAAATAGTTCAAATTTGACTCTTCAATTTTAAGCTTGGCCTTCTAAGCAAAGGTGCTAAAATGAGCCTAAAATTCTAAAGAGTCACATTGCAGTCACATCGTGAGAATTTCAGTTTAAATTCTGTAAGGATATTACAACAGATTTTAAATCATAAAGCAATAACCAGAACCACTGAATTAATTACCTTTTCCCCACGTTTCACAGTATGCAGCTGAAGCTGGCTGATTGCTTTCTTGGTTTCTTTCCTATGACCCTTGAATAAAGATTTTACATATTAGTACACAAGTTAGTTTTAAGAGTTACATTTCAAAGCTTTTAAATGCTTTCCATATGGATTACTAAGTCTTCTGAAGGCATATAGACATTCATCTCTGGATAGCTAATTTGTTTACAAAACACTTCTAGCCAGCTGATGTCAAAGAACTGCAAGTTTTGCATTCTCAGGGCAGAGCAGCAGAAATTATCTAGAAGCATACTGCTCTTACAGCAAACTCAACTGGTGCAGAACTACACAGATCAAGCTGACATACATGGCCTCATACCATCCCTGCCTGCATCAAGGGCCTTCCCACACAGGAAAATTGACACTAATGTAGGCTTTTAGAGTCATCAGCGCTGAAACAACAGCCATATAACCAGACCTTCTAGTTAGGCAAGCCCGTGCGCAAGCACACGTTTTGCAGAAGCTTGAGAGAAGGTGGAATCCTGCTGGGCAGCCTGCAGCTGGCTGCCAGGTCAAAAGGCTGCTTGTAGCTATTAATGCTTCTCTTCAGTTAAACAGTGTCTCATGCGTTCTACAAAGCTCTGCACTGAAAGGACACATTATGCAAAGGAGATGACAAGAACGGCTTAACAGACGTAAGACATCATACTGGACTTCTATACAGTAACAGTCCTAATTATGCTTAGAGGGGAAACAAGAAAAGAAAGCAGTACTGTATTCCAAGACAAAGTGCTAGCTACTGCTAGAAATTGAGAAACTAAAAGCTCCCAATTAACAGATGTTGTTCTGTCTAGCAGCAACCCTCACTGATGAAATATCATAAAGGAATAAAAAAACATAATAGCAGCTTTTCTCCATAATGATAATTACAATGACTTATATAATTTTATAAATTCGTAGTATCAAAAATTGGGATTTCTTTATTTTTTATGGTGTTAAAAAGAATTGGTGTCTCAGAAATGGACAGACAACCAGCAGCAGCAGTCTATTCCACCTTATGTATCAGCTCGGGATTTTCTGCACAGTCCTGATTCATCTTCAGTAGCAAGGAGGTCTTCCAAAGTTTTACTGCTAAACTGATGTTAGAATAAATCTTAAGATACCCATCTTCACCTTCACTTAACAGCTACACAGCAGCTTCCTTTAAAGCATGGCAAACTCAACTCCCAAGTTTTAATTATACTTGCATCAGTAAGTCAAGCAAACTAAGATTTGGGTTAGAAAAGTGGCTTTTTGTTTGCAAAATTCTTTTAAGACTCCTGATGATGTATCTTGGCCAAGATCTTCACAACATTTTCAAACTTTGCATAGTTTTGAAAATTTTTGCTTTCAATAGCCATTTTAAGAGGGAGAATTAAGAAAGTGGTATAATCTTCTACTGCTAAACAACTTTGTTTAATTTATAAGCATTTAGATGACAAGCTCTATGGCAAAATCTATTAAGAATCTGTGGTTCCTATTTCTGGAAAATATCACATTCACCTTAAAAAAATGCTTCTAAAACTATTCATAAAGCATGTGAACTTTCCTTAGCATGAACTATTCTTAAGCCAACAGGAAGAAGCAACTTTCTTTACTAAACAATTGTTACAACACTAAAATCACAACCCTTTTTTCCATAAATACTTCTCAAAAATTTTGTTTTCTTGAAAGTACTCTCAGAATGCAAGATCTAAGACTTAAAGCTTAGTAAAAAAGACTCTAGGGAACCAACATTTCAAGACAACCACAAGTTTAAGAGATACAGAAGTCCCACATATTGTCCTCAGTTACTGAAATGAGAAATTAAGTATTTTCCTAGGCGAGTCCTGTAAGTACTAATCAAAGCTCAGACTCCTGAAAGCAAAGAAAAATTCCCCCAAAGCTAGTATCTACATGTTCAAGCAGAAGGCAGGGGAAATCCACATGACAAGCAGTCATTTGAAGCAGTTTTGTTGTTGTTGTTCTGAATCGAGGATTAAAAAAAAGAACTGCTTGCAAAGAAACACAAGTGCAACTTTCTTTTTTCACTGTTAGTGGAGAACTATGGTAGAGCTGTTGATGACCATGGAAGGAACCTAACCTACTTCCAAGAGTTGAAAGCATAGGGAAATGTCATCCTATGGTATTTTCAAAACACTGGAATAGGTCCCCAACAACTCCATGTAAGTCACTCTCTTGAGTGCACGGATTTGAACCAGATAGCCTCCAGAGGTCCCTTCCAACCTAAATTATTCTCTGATGAAATACTTCCCTCAGGGCAAAAAGTAAAGCTGACTTTTTTTAACCTATCAAAGAACAGGAATGTGGATGGGGCCAACAAGGAGCAGTTATTCATTCCTGATCTCCCCACTACTCCCACTGGTCTCAGCACTTCAGGTAGACCAAGAGAGCTGAATCTCACCACACATGCTCCTAGTCTGTCGCAATTCAGTATTCTACAGTGGAGTGGTAGGATTACAAGTATCAAAAGCAGTTTTCATAAAGCTTTAGAAACAAAAATTCTAGCCCTAACTACTTGTGGGTCTTATTAAGAAAAAAAAAATGCCATGGTCTATTTCCATTAAAAAAAGAGTCTGGTCAGGGAAGTTAGTACTTTCAGGATGAAAATTACTGAAGAATTAAAATAATTTTCAATGTCAAAAGGAAGTAAGTTAAGTTAGGTGACAACTTACACAAGAAGCTGTCTTTACTCAGTTGTTGACAAGTGGCTAAATACACTTCCCATGACTTCATACGAGTATCTAATAACTATAACTAGCCAAATTTGCAATGCCAATTAGCACACTGCTTATTAGCCTCACGAACCATTACTGAGCAGCATTCACAGACAGTAAAGTAGCAAGAAGGCACCGAACTTTGAGAATGCTTTGATAAACAAGCAAAGTTCAGTAACTGATTTGACATAGGAAGATGGTAAATACTCTAAAGCATCATCATCTCCAATTACCTGGTTTCCAAACTGTGATCCCGTATACAGGAAACGTTGTATATAGTAAAATATGAGCCAAGCGAGCGATATAATCATCATGGTGATGAAAGCGATGGCTACAAACACAACTGACTGACCACTAATATATTCCTGCACATGTCGTGTGCCAACAGCAATACTCATTTTTACTGAAATCCCTCTTCGTACTGGCTCCAATATCTCTATTCCTTTTGGATAGCCAACCATTATCACCACTGTATTTCCTGTTCCTGTTGGAGGGGAAAAAAGATAAGTCAGTCATCACAGTAAAAATTTAGGCATTCTGGCTTGATGGTATTTTTGGGCCTCTTCAGATAAGCGCAGCAAGCAAAGTTACGGAAAAAGCTCCAAGTTTTTTTCAGGCATAGCAGATTTGAAATAAAAGTTTACTACTAAGGAACCCTTTATTTACTTTACGAAACTCTCGGTCACAAGATAAACTTCAAAAGATGCATCTTTACTGTTCAAGGTCCTATATTCCTCGTTTCACACAGTGAAGTGGGATGTGGATGCCATACAAAAAAACCCAGGCAAATTATACACATCTCATCTTGAAGTTATCAAGTTCTAACATGCAACTCAGCAACAGCTAGTCTTTTATTTGTCAGTGTGGGAATTTTAGCTGCAGATGGAGACAGTATGTGAATATCTTGGAGAGACACTCATTCCATTAAGTTTGAATCCAAATCCATAGTACAATTACCCTAAATATGTGAACAAATAGAAAAAAATATTCAGATACTTAATATGAAATTACATTAAACACTGAAATACTTACAGATTCTTCAATACTAAATATCCAAAATATAATGTGATTTCATGAGAAGAACTTGTCAAGAAATACTTTGAAACTCTTTTGGGAGCATGGAAACAAAGAATTTTTCTATTATACCAGAAAAGCACTCAATTCATATGAACAGCCACCTAATTCCAAAACAATTCTTTAAGCACAATACTCCCACCAAAAACAATGATATTTTCAAGACCAAATAGCAGAACCAAAGATCCCCTGTGACTAGAGTTGTACTACATTTTGTTTAGAAGCATCTCCAGTACTGTCTCAGAAACATCTAACCTAAGTATCACAAAATAAGTTACAGGCAAATGTACTTGTTAGAAGTGTCACCTTTTGACTGGTCTACGCTATTTTTATTTTAATAGTTCTCACTCTGTGGGTACCAACACTGATATACACCCTTATTAAGTCATGGCTTTATAGCTTACTCTGCACTCCTACCTCTGAGAAAAAGTGAAGCTAAGCTTGATTCAGAGAGAAAGGAGAGGAAGGAGGAAGAAGAAAGGAGAGGGGTTTTCCTAGCCAGAAAGCTAAAGCTGTAATGTCACAGCTACCTTTTCAGAGTTACAAAATTACACACCTGCAACAAGACCTCCCACTGAAGGCTTAAAGCCTTTTTCCCCCCGGCTGTGTTAGATTCACTACTGAGAAACTATGTCAAAAGAAATGATTGCCTCACTTACAACATTTCATCAAGTGGGGATTTTCAAAACTCAAATCAGCATTCAGAACTCAACCACCTCTTTGCTTACAAAGAGTTATTTGCCAGAAATATTTAAAACAAACTCCTTTAGTTGAGATGGTTCTGGCTGTGACACCTCATCAACCTGGCCTCTCTGCTACCGTGCCAATGGGAATTTGCATAAGTTTCACCTCTGTACATAGCAGCTCTTCCCTCTGTAAGGTGCAGATGGTCTGCTGTGGAGGAAACATTACAGGTTCCAGTTATTGGTTGAATTAGCCTTCTAACTCGATGCCAGTTACCCTTTTTCAGCTTCACCTTAAGCAATCATACCAATTCTGGTCACTTACTGTAAGAACCATTACACTCGTTTGCCAGATCCAGGCCCAGCAAAAGAGCAGATTTTCCAAACAGAATCATAGAACAGTTTAGGTTGGAAGGGACCTTAATATCATTTGGTTCCAACCCCCCTGCCATGGGGAGGGACACCTCCCACTAGACCAGGGTGCTCAAAGCCCCATCCAACCTGGTCTTCCACACTGCTGGTGGGGGGCAGCCACAGCTTCTCTGGGCAACCTGTGCCAGTGTCTCACCACCCTCACAGGACAGAATTTCTTCCTAATATCTAAATCTCCCCTCTTTCAGTTTGAAACTGTTCCCCTTTGTCCTATCACTACATGCTCTTGTAAGAAGTCCCTCTCCAGCTTTCCTGTAGGCCCCCTTTGAAGATGGTGCAGAGTCAGACAAAAAGATGCTGCTGGGGAAAGGCCCTACCTGTGCACCCCCTCAGGCACCCCACTCCACTTGCCAGCAGCACCCATTCAGCTTGCAGCACGTGCTGCCTTCCCTGGTGGATGCATTAGGAGACACAAAGCTGAAGACTAACAGGACAAATTCACAAGCAACCAGGCCCCGCTAACCAGTTCTTCTCACCAACAATGTGCTGATCCACAAGATACCACAAATCCAAGCGTTCTAAGAGTTGGGTAATTAATATTATTCTCCTCTCTGTAGCAGCAGGAAAGCACTACGAGACTCATGAATCTCAGATCCAAGAATGTGTGAAACACGCTTTCTGACCCTGCACAACCTCAGATAACAACAAGATAAGAACTTGTGAAGGCAGAAATTTATCTTGCATTGCCGAGAACTTATTCACATACCTAAATCAGGTTAGTCACTATGTCCTTAATCAAATGTAAGAGTTACAGATAACAGGAGGGGTGCCTAAGGATGGATAGTGAATGGTACAGGAGTGCTGGAAAGATGTATGCGGTTTCATTCAGGCTTGGGGAAGAAAAGACAGTTAAGATTAGAGGCAGCCTGGATTTTTCCCCGATCGATAAAAGTTTCCTCCTCAAACACAACATCTTGAGTCAGTTTAATCCTGCTATCTAGTTCTCTGCATGATTTCTAACAAAGAAGTGTTTCAAACCCCCGCAAGAATCAGTAATGCCTTTCTCTGTTTTGTCACTAGCACGTCCAACTATCAGCCAGTTAATTCCTTGAAATGGAAGGCAGGATACTCCTGTGAAATGGCTGCTAGACATGATGACACCGCCTAGTTTTAGAACTAACACAAGTATGACATACATTTTTAAATAAATGCCCATTGAAAGCATTTTAACAGTTTTAGAGACTTGGTGATGAACCTGCCATTAAAAATACATGCAACTAAACACGATGGCCTTGAAGGTCACGAGACAGAGGAGGGGAAGAAAAAAAAGTGATTTTGATCCACTATTACAAAAGAAACAAGAGCAGACTTGGAGAAGCAGTTGCCCTGAGCAGCCTGTAAGACTATGGGCTTTAACTCATTCCTCACTAATTTCAGACTTCTGTTCTGAAACACATTATTCTAAGACTGAAATGCTGTTGAGTCATTCCATCATCTTCAACTGCAGCACAACTCAGACCTCAAATCACATTTATAAAAGCACCCCAAGTGTCACATACACACATCTACTGAGAGCACATTTTGGCTTTACCTTTCTGTAACTTTCTAATTTTGCAATAAATAACCAAATTTTTGCTCTGCTATAGTACATACGTTTTCTTTTCTAGGTTTGACTGATGCTTCAGTGGAATCGGGTAGGTATGAAATCTGGTATGTGTTGGGTTTTTTTTATAACATTATCATCCAAATAAAGTAGTGAGAGCTGACAGATCCTTAGGACACCTGGGAAGAGGGGCAAATTTGGGACTCTGAAGAATCTGTTTCCTGCTAGTGTGCCAAGGTCAGTTTTACTGCTAAGATTGCTCGCCTTCTCTTGCAAAAGGAAACCAGCACTCTCCTCATGCGGAAGAAGTTGTACAGATACAGATCTTGATTCCAGAAATCCCAAACTATCACATTTATTCCCATTCATGCCTGTAGACAACAAAGATAATTTTCTATCACTTGGAAACCAATTGCAGACATACTCTAGTTCTTGCCCTCATGAGAGACACCGGAAAGCTCCCAGCATTTGAGCACCTTGGTAACAGTGCTTAAGGTCAGGCCTTATGAGTTATTTAAGCATAGGCACCCTACTAGTATTGAGCAATTCACACTGAATGTTCTCTTCAGCTCCTAGTCCAAACAAATGTCTCTGATCTTTACCAATCGTGTAACAGTGCATTAACAATCCCATGACTAGCTTTGTCTCAACCGTCTACCCCAACCTCATCTCATCAAATCCTCGGTCCATGTTACGTTTTCACCTGCCTCAAGAAGGAGGATGCATAACCACAAGAATCAAGCAATCAACACTGGGTACACATCCCTCTTTTCCACATGGGTTTCCAAGACATATGCACTCTTACGCATAAAATAGGAATAAGCATTTTGAAGTTTCTCCTGCTTCTTCAAAACAACCTAGCAGCTCAACATCATAGTCACTGCCTGAGTCAAGCAAGCCACTGATTTCAGTTGTGTTCTTTCAGTAGCGTGGTGGCAGAAGCTTTCAGTAGAAAACATCAGTAACACAAGTTATGCACCACTTGAGAACCCTGAGTAGTGCTGAAAGCAACGTAGCAAAGAGTTGAACTACATGACAACATAACCTTAACTCTGCTGCTTTGGAGATGGAAAGCTCTTATAGAAACGTGAGTACAAAGTCATTTGCATCCATTTTGTTCAACATACCTGCATAAAAAAAACATAACAAAGGAAAGAATTAGTTTGGTGTATTTTGGCAAAGCTGCACCAAATCAAAGTCCATTTTCTTTGAGTAGCCAAAGTCATACACTCAAGTGAAGTCCGGAGCTTCCCTTGAATCCACAAGCCATGCACCAAATACCACTCCAGACCTACCTCAAACTACTGCAGCCAGTCCTCCTTCCTCCCTTCCCCCCTACCCCGTGTGTCAAGCACAATCACATTTTATTTCATAGTCTTCAAACTTACTTTCTGACCAGCATCACCAAATCCTAACTTGGGAAGGGATTCGGAGATGGCTGGATGCCCCACATGAAGTATAACAGGAAAAATATAGAACCAGAAGACCCTTTTTTCTTTCCACTGCAATGTACCTCTGCCTCTCCCCAATTTCACAACCAGCACTGAGCCTCTAACTCTCCTTAGTGTGCTCTCCACAATACTCCACACCTTGCCTCTCCAGACTTTGCTCCGAACCACTCCCAGCTAATATTTACAATATTATACAATGCTTATTTTGGTTTTAGACAGGTATTTGAAGCCTCTGTACTACATTAAGCTTACCAGCACCACCAAAAATGAACTCAGTTAGGACTAACTGCAAAGTCTGCATTCCTATAAAGCTGAAGTTTGAGCTCATGCTACTCATATTCAATAACTGAAGTACAACTCCTTGAGTCATTCGAGTAAAATGAGTATCTTCCACTGGAAAAAACCTCCTCAGCCACACGTGAAGTTGTTTCACTATTACTTCCCTATTGTGAACAAGGTAATTTGGGCGGAGAGCAAAGGCCTGAAAAACATGAGACATCAGTAGAGCCATATTTTAAGAACCTTCTTTTGGAAGGAGGAACAGGACTGCAAGGCTACATATTCAAACTTTCACCTCTCCTGTTCCAGAAGTTTAATTAAAATCCCTACTTACTGCACTCACGAAGCTCACAAGGTACTCTGCAGAGTACTTGGAATATCTGCCCTTTATCAAATGCTTTGACACCAGCTAGAACAAATCACTTCTTTGTCTAACCAAGAATCTTTTTTTCCTCAAGCTGGAATATGTCTAAGAACACCAAAATAACCCACCATCACCACCAGTACACACACATCACACATACATTAGAAAGCTCAAAGGCCAGGCTTTTCAGAAGGAAAACGAAAAGATGGAACTTTGACACCAGAAAAGTTACCTGTTTATCACCCTCACATAACTCAGGCTGCGCCCCTATCAGCCCTAAGCATTGTTCCATCTCACATCTTTCTCAGTGCCACTAACTGCATATCCATTAAGTGGATGTTCCTTATGCATACAACTCCACTCCTTAGTTACAGCACTGCAGATTTCCTGGAGTATTTGCTCTCAGCACTCCTCCCAGAAGCAGGGTTTGTTTCCTCAAGTCCCTTCACAGGAATGGCAAACTCGGATCCTGTAAAATACCACTTTACCTTCCACATTCTTCCTTGCCTGTCTCACAGACTTTTTTCCCCCCTTCAAAAAATCCAAGATGTAAAACACTAACAGTAATTCTTCCCTATGTTCTCAAAGTGCACTGAAAAATTTAAACATTTACGTGTTTGAAAGTTTTGACCATGAAACAAAGATTTATTACTCTAGCAGAGCTAGTGATTATATTGTGATATATTATTATATTCCTGCCCTGTCCAAACCATCCAGAGGTTCATCCTCCATTTGCAAAGTCAGCATAAGTAAGTACAAGTGTATTCTTGTATATAAACTATACTAAATCACACTCTTTACATAGGTGGGACTTTTATCAGCAACGTTCTGCCAGTTTACAAAGAAAAATCAGCCAACAGTCAGGGCACCTCTCTTTATAACACTGATAGATGTAACTATACCAGCAAGTCCAAACCTGGGCATAAGCCCAAGAAGGTGTTCTGCAGCACAGAGATGATAGAGAAGAGGAAATCATAAAATTTTGATAAAATAAGCCAGATGAGAGAAGGAAGAAGAGACTGCCTGAAAGGGCAAATAATATTTGCGAGAGGCTATGACAGGGCATGGAGAGGAATGTCGGAATAGTCCCACAAGGAAGAAAAAAATTTTGAACTGACTGACCAATACAGAGTGACAGCAAGAAAAATAAACTGACAGCTGGTAAAGAGGAAAGAATTATCGCCCATAAGAGTACCTTAATGGCCACATGGGATCAAAATTGAAGGTACATCTTACCTAGCGTCTCACTTCCACAGTGGATTAAGAAAACAAGAGATGGGCCAGGCTGATCGACCCAAGCAAGCAGCAGGCTGAGGAACAGCAATCACGCTTCCCACCCCCAAGTTGGTGCCACTTGGTATTCTAAGAAGAGAGACTTGTTTTTCACCAGATATATCATACGTGCTATGAAGCAACAGCTCCATAACTGAGATTCCCAGCTCACTATATTAAAGAAAGTAACTTTGTTTTCTTTAGAAAAGCATTACAGTTCTACTTCAACCGAGTCCCTGGTCTTCCCTTTCCTTGTGACCGAGAATGATGGCCTGAGCATTACTCTTTGTACCAGGACCATGTGAAACACACATCTGCAGCATTTTTTATGTAGTTTGCTTTGTCTTTGTATCCTCCTCAGAAAGGCCTTGCAGTTCCTCCAAAGTCCACAAATGCAAATAGATTTTGTAGCAGTTTTGAGGGTTTTTTTCCCTTTAAGTGTTTGACGTTGTCACGCAACGTTTTTAGTGTCATAACCCAAGCAGAGCCTGCAGCAGCAGAACATCTGGGCTCTTATCTCGGCAGAAATCACAGATCCCTTCTGCCGGCTAAGGGACCATCCGCAGGCTCAGACAAGCCAAGCCAACATCCTTCTCTCGGCTCCAGCTTTTCCCTACCGCATTCGCAAGCGCTTAAGCATTACCTGATGCTCACACCTCTCTCCCATCCTTCACGGACCTGCGCAGAAGAGGACGACAAAGCTATTACAATGAACCCGTACTGAAAGCCACCTTCAGATGGCCACGGTTGTGCCTTCAGAGGCACCGCAAGGCATCCTCTGGATACCTGGCGTGTCCCCGGGGGTTCCAGGCAAAGGGGCAGCAGTGCACCGAGCCGTGGTCTAATGGTCTAATGGTCAGGAATATGATGGGATAAAGGTTGGACTTGATGACCCCGGAGGTCCCTTCCAACCATAACGATTCTATGCTCCTGTGCCTGCGGCCGCCGCCTCTCACGGCTGCCCGCTCCGCTGGCTCCGCCGCACCATCCCCCGGACACCCGGGCTGGAACTTGGCAGACAGGAGCCGGTCCCAGCGCTCCCCCGGCGCGGTTTAACGGCAGAAGCGGCAGCCCCCGGCTCTCCGTGCCCTCCTAACGCGGGTTTCTGCCCCGCCTCCCCCCCC